>OY720442.1:89335407-89935407 GCA_963082915.1 Dolichopus griseipennis | reverse complement strand
TTAATATTTATAATATGATTAATTATTATTATTATTATTATTATTATTATTATTATTAATATATTTGTCTAGAATGAGGTGTAACAAACGCATTCAATTAAATGTGTTTTGTTGGATGTGTTCAATTATAAAAAAATAAAATATTAATGTTTTGTTGGATGTGTTTTATTTTAGAAAATAAAATATCATAAATTATCATAAGCAGGCCAAAAAATATTTTATTTATTTTTAATAAAAAAAAAAAAATTTTTTTTGAAATGAAATTTATTTATTAGTATATGAATAATTTCATTTCAGTTTTAAAAATCGCAGAAGATTTTCTGGAAATTTTAAATAAATAGTAAGACATTTTGTAAATAAAAGCTAAGAAGACAATCCTTCACAGGCACATTTGTGTAGTAAGTCTTAATAATTTTCAGTGCAAATCTGAAATAAGGGCGAGAGCCCAATGTATGCTTTGATGCATTGCTTGGTTTGCTTAACCAAATAAACCAAGCAATGTATTAAAGTAATTTCAAACTTTCCCCTCATCTCGCTCTCAACTATCTCTCATCCCTTCCTTGATAAACTTTTATTTATTTATCTATTTAAAAAAAGTTAAAAATGGAAAAAAATAATGTAACGACTAACGGTTGGGAAGGTGGATTCGGGTATACAATAAACAATAAATCGGGTATTCAATGCACTATATAAACCAAACAAAATAAATTTTTTTTAAACTTAGTTAGGTTAGGTATATTAAAAAATTTCAAATAAAATTTATAATTTGTGAAATTGCAAAACTCAATTCAAAAATCAACATTTATTTAATACAATTTTCGTAAATTTAAATAATAGATACATTATTTAGCATGTTGAGTACACATTGTAGAATGTTAGCAACAAACAAGTATTCCGATTTGAATCGAAACAAAGGAAACGATATAGAATGTATAGCAACATTTTTTAAAAATATAATATACAAAACATTAATGAATGGAGAAATAGATCATTATTGAAACAAAATAAACCTATAAAAAATTTTTAAATCTTTTATTAATTTATATAATTTAAGCAAGTACTCACTTAAATAAAAAAAAAATAATAATTGAAATTAAAAAAAAATTATACCAAGAAGGGATTTGAACCAACGACCCCAAAATTTTATAAACACGAAACATATAAAAAGTAGACTAACTAACTTATTCATCTTCAAGTTTTTAAGATACAAGAAGAAATTATATGAGACATTTATTTATTTTTTGTGTACCTATTACTAGAATCGAAGCATAATATGCGTTATATAAAATGTAACGGTTGCAATTTTATTTAACATACTTTTAACATAATGTAAATAATGAAATTAAAAATACTTTTTAATTAGAAAAAGTTCTTCTTTAAATTTGACCTTCCGTCATTCTGTGACGGGACAACAGCTAGTATTTATAATAAAAACCTATAATTTATAAAAAAAAATAATTTAACTTTTTCTCATGGAATTTTATTATATTTCAATAAAGATAATTAATTATATGAACCAATTCGGGTTCCAATTAGTCTTTGTGCTTTTTACTAAATAAAAAAAGTCCTAAAACATTAAAAAGTATTTATCCTTCGACCAATTTACAAATTTTATTTCCAATACGTCATATAGACAAATCATTATGATATGACCAATCATTATAATGAAGTGTAAATAATGTATAATATTATTAAACCTGACTTAAACTCTTAATATTTTTGTTACTATTATGACATTTACATTTTCTTATTATTAATGTATGTATCAATTCAGATTGAAAATACACCTAACAGAACTCTTGTTATAACAATTTAAAAAAAAGGGCTAAAAAACAACCTTGTTCAACATCAATTAATTGAGAGTCTATGGAACCACTTCCAAACTGCAAACAAAAAAAGATTGGTTTTTTTTAATCAAAGGTTTATCAAATATATAAATTGAAAACCAAGAAATAAAAATTTATATTAAGAAAAATTAAATCCTCTTGTTATCTTTATCGTTGAAAGCATAACCAGATTTTTGTAATCCAATTTATAATCCTTTTAATTGTACATCATGTTAATTGTATGCACATAATAATTATTATATAATATATGGCAATAGAAATGAATGAATCTATAATTTTGTACGAATTAAATTTTTAAGTAAAAACTTCTTTTTATACCCGTGCATACATATATGACATCGGGTATATTAGATTTTCTCCTCCGTTTGTAACGCATCGATCTAGACGAGCTAGATATAGTGTCAAGGGTACGTATCGGCTCAGAATCGAAAAATGAGTCGATCTAGCTATGTGTGTCTGTCCGTCCGTCTGTGTGTCAGCACGATAACTCAAAAACTAAAAGAGCTACAGTTTTGAAATTTTCACAAAATATTTTTCAATCAATTTCTAGGTTCCCTATTGTTTTTGGTTAAGATCGGACCAAAACTTCGGGTAGCTCTCGAACAGCTAACTTTTTTAACTCCAACATTTTCATACAAAAATTTGAAATTTTGCTATGCATTAATATGAAATTATATGAATTTTGTTTTTTGTATTTTTTAAAGATAACGATTTCGAGTTAGAATTTCATATGATTTAAATGATGCGTAGTTTAAAAAAAATGTAAGATAAGCAAAAAAGAAGACAAAGATTTTTTTTAAGTAAATGGCTTATTGATATTGATAGATATAATGATTATGAATATGATGATTAATATCTATCATGATGATTATTATATGAATATGATCATATGAAGCTTATTTTGCTTAAGTTGAATATATTTGTGAATTAAAAATTAATTAAAAGAGATAGAATTGAAAAATTAGAGCTAGAGTTTTGAAATTCACACAAAACATTTTTTGGACATTTTTGAGGTTCCCTATTCTTTTTGGTTAAGATCAGACCAAGGTTTCGGGGAGCTGCCACACAACTTATTTAAACCAATATGAATTTCTTCAAAAGTTGTTATACCAGGAAGACAAAAATTACACACGGTTAGTTTTATAGTGAATCAAGCACTTATATGAAGTTTCAAAATGTTACGGCTCCATTTTCGGGGGGCTGCCATACAACTTCTTTGCATCAATATGAATTTCTTGGAAACTGATTATACTACGAGGATGAAAATTACACACTGTTAGTTATATAATGAATCGAGCACTTATATGAAGTTTCAAAATATCACGGCCCCATTTTCGGGGGGCTGCCATACAACTTCTTTGCACCAATATGAATTTCTTTAAAACTAATTACACTACGAGTATGAAAATTATACACGATTTGTTATATAATGAATCGAGCACTTATATGGAATTTCATAATGTTAAGGCCCCATTTTCGGGGAGGTGCCATGCCAAGTTATCAATTCGATAACTGTGAATCTAATGAAGCTACGAAGTTAAAATTAAAACTGGGCAGGTAAAGTAATAGGGCATGTTAGTTGGCAAAGTTGGACATCATCGCCAGACCAACTTTTATGGTTTTTTTTTGTTTTTAAGCAATAATTATGGTACCTATGGTAATTATGGTATGAATTAAAAATTATATATATTAATTAATTATATTTTTTTTTGTAATACATATTTATAATAGCCTAAGGGAAATAAATAACGGTTAGTGGGTATGCACGGGTATCTAAAAGTTGACAAGGGCAACTATAATCTTACTCGTTTTTATACGAAAATAACTCTATACTTGGTAAAGCTGGATATTTCGAATTTTTTTTGAATGAAGAATCACGAAGAATTTTTCGTCATAATTGATCCAAGTTATATTAAGGAGATGAAAATCTACACATAAAATTTATTATAATTGTCGGTTTCAAGCAAGTGATTGTAATACTGCCTCTACAATAACTACGGTACGCCTTGAAGTTGTCAGAAACGTCTTTAAAACGAGGAAGAGTGTAGTAGAGTAGACTGTGTCAACTCTGGGATACCCGTATGACCGTTAAATAAACATTATATCATTATTATTATAAACATTAATTACTTTTGGCAAAATTTCAAACATATCAGCTTTATTAGGTGAAATATAATGCTCATATAAAAGAAGGAGTTGTATGGCAGCTAGTCGAACCCTCTGCAGTAGACCAACCAAATTTTGCAGTAACTTTGGCCATTACACTTAACTATTTTTGGCAAAATTTCAGACACGCAACTTCAATAGGTATAGAGTAATGCTCATATAAAATAAAAAGTTGTATGGCAGCTACTCGAACCCTTTGCAGTAGACCAACCAAATTTTGCAGTAACTTTGGCCATTACATTAAACTATTTTTGGCAAAATTTCAGACACCCAGCTTTTATAGGTATAGAGTAATGCTCATATAAAAGAAGGAGATGTATGGCAGCTACTCGAACTCACTGCAACAGACCAATAAAATTTTGCAGAAACTTTGGCCATAAAACTAAACTACTTTTGCCAAAATTTCAGACACATAGCTGTAATAAGTGCAGAGAAATACTCATATAAAAAAATAAGTTGTATGGCAGCCACCCGAACCCATGGACCAAAATGGTTGGATTTAAATAGCGATGACGGCTATTGCAAAAAAACTAATTTGCGAAAATTTCAAAATCCTAGCTCCTTTAGTTATTGAGTTATCGTGCGGACGGACGGACATACATAGCTAAATCAATTTTTTTTTCCATTCTGATCCGATCCATACACTTGAGTCTATATCTACCCCCCCTCCTTCTCTGCGTCACAAACGTAATGGCAAATTTATTATACCTTTTGACTATATAGTCATACGGGTATAAACATATATAAATAATATAGTGCATTGTATTCGGTTGTTTCGTTATCAATTAAATTTTTATACCCGTATGACTATATAGTCCAAGGGTATAATAAATTTGCCATTACGTTTGTGACGCAGAGAAGGAGGGGGGGTAGATATAGACTCAAGTGTATGGATCGGATCAGAATCGAAAAATAAATCGATTTAGCTATGTATGTCCGTCCGTCCGTCCGTCCGTCATCACGATAACTCAAAAAGTAAAGGAGCTAGGATTATGAAATTTTCACAAATTCGTTTTTATGCAAAAAACGGAATCGAGTTTGAAGTTCAGCCATTTTGGTCCACGGGTTCGAGTACCTGCCATACAACTTCTAATTTTATATGAGCATTACTCTATACCTATGGAAGCTACGTGTCTGAAATTTTGCCAAAAGTAGTTTAGTATAATGGCCAAGGTTACTGCAAAATTTAGTTGGTCTACTGCAGAGGGTTCGAGTAGCTGCCATACAACTCCTTCTTTTATATGAGCTTTACACTACACCTGATGAAGCTGGGTGTCTGAAATTTTGCAAAAAATAATTTAGTGTAATGGCCAAAGTTACTGCAAAATTTAGTTGGTCTACTGCTGAGGGTTCGAGTAGCTGCCATACAACTCCTTCTTTTATATGAGGATTACACTACACCAAATGAAGCTGGGTGTCTGAAATTTTGCCAAAAATAGTTTAGTATAATGGCCAAAGTTACTGCAAAATTTGGTTGGTCTACTGCAAAGGGTTCGAGTAGCTGCCATACAACTCCTTCTTTTATATGAGCATTACTCTACACCTAATAAAGCTGAATATTTGAAATTTTGCCAAAAGTAATTAACCGGATGATATAATGTTTATGTTACGGTCATACGGGTATCCCAGAGTTGACACAGTCTACTCTACTACACTCTTCCTCGTTTATACTAGATCTGGTCAAACAAGTATGATAAATGTAATTTTACCATGTTATTAACCTTATAATCTTTTCTTTAGTAAGTGATGAAGTATTAGTATTGTGGTTATGACGTATGTTGTTCTCATGTATGTTTGAAGCAGTGTTATTAGTATCTAAATTAGTATTTTTTATTATTATTTTTACTATATTTATTATACCCGTATGACTATATAGTCAAAGGGTATAATAAATTTGCCATTACGTTTGTGACGCAGAGAAGGAGGGGGGGTAGATATAGACTCAAGTGTATGGATCGGATCAGAATCGAAAAATAACACGATTTAGCTATGTATGTCCGTCCGTCCGCACGATAACTCAAAAACTAAAGGAGCTAGGATCTTGAAATTTTCGCAAATTATTTTTTTTGCAATAGCCGTCATCGCTATTTAAATCCAGCCATTTTGGTCAATGGGTTCGGGTAGCTGCCATACAACTTCTTTTTTTATATGAGCATTACTCTGTACCTATTACAGCTGCTTGTCTGAAATTTTGCCAAAAGTAGTTTAGTTTTATGGCCAAAGTTTCTGCAAAATTTGGTTGGTCTAGTGGAGTGGGTTCGGGTAGCTGCCATACAACTTCTTATTTTATATGAGCATTACTCTCCACTTAATGAAGCTGGGTGTCTGAATTTTTGCCAACAATTGTTTAGTGTAATGGCCAAAGTTTCTGAAAAATTTGGTTGGTCTGCTGCAGAGGGTTCGAGTAGCTGCCATACAACTTCTTCTTTTATATGAGTATTCCACTACACTTAATAAAGCTGTATGTTTGAAATTTTGCCAAAAGTAATTAACCGGATGATATAATGTATATGTTACGGTCATACGGGTATCCCAGAGTTGACACAGTCTACTCTACTACACTCTTCCTCGTTTTTATTAAATTTGTGACTTTTATTACTAGATATTTTTTATACCCGTATGACTATATAGTCAAAGGGTATAATAAATTTGCCATTACGTTTGTGACGCAGAGAAGGAGGGGGAGTAGATATAGACTCAAGTGTATGGATCGGATCAGAATCGAAAAATAAATCGATTTACCTATGTATGTCCGTCCGTCCGTGTGTCCGTCTGTCCGTCTGTCCGTCTGTCCGTCCGTCCGCACGATAACTCAAAAACTAAAGGAGCTAGGGTCTTGAAATTTTCGCAAATTCGTTTTTTTGCAATAGCCGTCATCGCTATTTAAATCCAGCCATTTTGGTCCATGGGTTCGGATAGCTGCCATACAACTTCCTTTTTTATATGAGTATTACTCTGTACCTATTACAGCTACTTGTCTGAAATTTTTGAAAAACTAGTTTAGTTTTATGGCCAAAGTTTTTGCGAAATTTGGTTGGTCTACTGCAGAGGGTTCGAGTAGCTGCCATACAACTTCTAATTTTATATGAGCATTACTCTATACCTATTGAAGCTGGGTGTCTGAAATTTTTCCAAAAATTGTTTAGTGTAATGGCCAAAGTTTGTGCAAAATCTGGTTGGTCTACTGCAAAGGGTTCGAGTAGCTGCCATACAACTCCTTTTTTTATATGAGCATTACACTACACCTAATGAAGCTGAAAGTCTGAAATTTTGCCAAAAATAGTTTGGTGTAATGGCCAAAGCTACAGAAAAATTTGGTTGGTCTACTGCAGAGAGTTCGAGTAGCTGCCATACAAACCCTTCTTTTATATTAGCATTACACTACACTTAATAAAGCTGTATGTTTTAAATTTTGCCAAAAGTAATTAACCAGTTGATATAATGTATATGTTACGGTCATACGGGTATCCCAGAGTTGACACAGTCTACTCTACTACACTCTTCCTCGTTTTTACTATTATTATCATTATTTTTAAAGAAGTTTGGTAAAAAACAAAGGTTTTTAATAAGCACATTTTCAAAATTGTGTTTCATACTGAGTTTGGGGGGTAAAAACTATATATAAAAATAAATGATAATATTATAATTTAGATATTTTATCAATTCATTATTGATTATGAATAATTATGAAATCCATTGTTATTAAACTTTGTAAATTACTAAAAAAATAAAATTTGGACAGATATTTAAGTAACAGATGTTTAAAAAGTGAAAAATTTTAATTCCTAAACAGCTGACGTGACAAAAAAATTTTTCTTAAGCTACTTTTATTAGGTTCTGGGGATATCAGAAGATATAAGTGGCCAAAAATTTTGCAAAAGTTGAGTTTCTCATAACGGTTAATTTTACCCCATACTCAGTGCAAGATGCAGAGAAGACTACGGCAACATCATTTCAAATCTACAGTAAGATGTGATCGCTTAATATTCAGTAGTGGATTAGCAGCTGAAAAAGAAGAAATTTTTTCTTTACAATACCTACCCTTAGTTAAAATTTTTTTCCCTATTTCAAACGATGTAATAGTTTTTGTGAACATACGGACGTAGAAACCGAAGTTACGGTAAAACATAATTCTTTCAACTCATAAAACATTTTATATAAAAAAATTACAGAAATCCTCTGTGAGTCGAAAAAATAATAAATAAAGTACATTAAGAACATCAACTGGTTTAAGATATCAGTTATTTAAAAAAAATAAAACTTTTTGAAATAAATTTTATAATTCATTTTTTTAATAAATAAAAAAAACTTTTTTTATTAAAAAATTAAAAATATTCAACATAATTTAATTTTTTCAACCCGAGGTACTTATTCATATCAGCATGTCAATTTTGTCTTCCGATTAATGGTTAATGTCTTAACTTTTATCCAATCATTTATTTTTATTTAATCGTCATTCATCGATTTTTCCAAACTTATGAAATATTTTGCTTGAAACATGAGGCAAAAATCGTGCAAAGAGCCAAATATATCTGCCGTTATTTTAAGTTGTTGGAGTTCTGCAATATATGTAGGAATTAAAGATTTTATTTTAAGTTAATAATTGTTTTTTTTTGTCACTAGTTGTAATTTTTTGTAAGAATTGAAGATTTTATTTTAAGTTAATAATTGTTTTTTTTTGTCACTAGTTGTAATTATTTTATAAGAATTGAAGATTTTATTTTAAGGTAATAATTGTTGTGTTTGTCACTAGCTGTCGCTTTTATTGATATTGATCAGTATTGAAGTATACAGTATTAAATCAGAATGGATTACAGTATTGATCAGAATCAGTAGAAAGTATAAATAGTCAGTTTAAAAATTTTGTATATTCATTCTAAAAAATAAATCAAAAGAATCAAGAACAAAAACAATAAAGAAGATTACCTATATAAATTAAAGACGTTTGATTTTCCTACAATTTTTAAAAGAAGATTATATAAATTAAAGACGTTGGATTTTCCTACAATTTTTGGGGGCTCAACTAAAAGAATATAGAACTGTAAAAATAAAAAGAAGTTATTCAAAAAGTAAAGTACAGTTTTAAAAAGAACGAGTAAGATTATAGTTGCCCTTGTCAACTTTTAGATACCCGTGCATACCCACTAACCGTTATTTATTTCCCTTAGGCTATTATAAATATGTATTACAAAAAAAAATATAATTAATTAATATATATAATTTTTAATTCATACCATAATTACCATAGGTACCATAATTATTGCTTAAAAACAAAAAAAAACCATAAAAGTTGGTCTGGATGATGTCCAACTTTGCCAACTAACATGCCCTATTACTTTACCTGCCCAGTTTTAATTTTAACTTCGTAGCTTCATTAGATTCACAGTTATCGAATTGATAGCTTGGCATGGCACCTCCCCGAAAATGGGGCCTTAACATTATGAAATTCCATATAAGTGCTCGATTCATTATATAACAAATCGTGTATAATTTTCATACTCGTAGTGTAATTAGTTTTAAAGAAATTCATATTGGTGCAAAGAAGTTGTATGGCAGCCCCCCGAAAATGGGGCCGTAATATTTTGAAACTTCATATAAGTGCTCGATTCATTATATAACTAACAGTGTGTAATTTTCATCCTCGTAGTATAATCAGTTTCCAAGAAATTCATATTGATGCAAAGAAGTTGTATGGCAGCCCCCCGAAAATGGAGCCGTAACATTTTGAAACTTCATATAAGTGCTTGATTCACTATAAAACTAACCGTGTGTAATTTTTGTCTTCCTTGTATAACTACTTTTGAAGAAATTCATATTGGTTTAAATAAGTTGTGTGGCAGCTCCCCGAAACCTTGGTCTGGCCTTAACCAAAAAGAATAGGGAACCTCAAAAATGTCCAAAAAATGTTTTGTGTGAATTTCAAAACTCTAGCTCTAATTTTTCAATTCTATCTCTTTTAATTAATTTTTAATTCACAAATATATTCAACTTAAGCAAAATAAGCTTCATATGATCATATTCATATAATAATCATCATGATAGATATTAATCATCATATTCATAATCATTATATCTATCAATATCTATAAGCCATTTACTTAAAAAAAATCTTTGTCTTCTTTTTTGCTTATCTTACATTTTTTGTAAACTACGCATCATTTAAATCATATGAAATTCTAACTCGAAATCGTTATCTTTAAAAAAAACAAAAAACAAAAAAAGAAAATAAAACAAAATTCATATAATTTCATATTAATGCATAGCAAAATTTCAAATTTTTGTATGAAAATGTTGGAGTTAAAAAAGTTAGCTGTTCGAGAGCTACCCGAAGTTTTGGTCCGATCTTAACCAAAAACAATAGGGAACCTAGAAATTGATTGAAAAATATTTTGTGAAAATTTCAAAACTGTAGCTCTTTTAGTTTTTGAGTTATCGTGCTGACACACAGACGGACGGACAGACACACATAGCTAGATCGACTCATTTTTCGATTCTGAGCCGATACGTACCCTTGACACTATATCTAGCTCGTCTAGATCGATGCGTTACAAACGGAGGAGAAAATCTAATATACCCGATGTCATATATGTATGCACGGGTATAAAAAGAAAAGAAGAAATGATGTCTGATTTTGAGACGGCAATGAATGCAAATAAAAAGGCGGAAAATTTGAAAAGTATGAACGTTAAACAATTGAGATACAAATTAGGAGAGTTAGGTTTATCCAGAAGTGGAAGGAAGGCTGACTTGCAAAAGCGACTAGAAGAAGAATTAGGAAGATAAGATTTAAATAGGAATATTGATGAAGAATTACATAATTCTCATAATGAAGATTACGAGGATATTATCAGTGGTAACGAAGACGAAATAAAAAAATTAAAAGAAGAAATGGAAGTGATGAAAAAAAGATTGGAGCAGTTAAATAAAGGTGATGAAGACTTAAGGTCGGGATCAGAGAGTGAGGACTTGCCGGTGTCCTTTTTATTTAGAGACATTGAAGAATCGTTGAGTACATTCAGTGGAAGCGACTTATATTCTGTAAAAGACTGGATTACAGAATTTAAAGAAGCGGCATATACATGTAGATGGAATAATCAACAAAAATTAATATACTCGAAAAGATTACTTAAAAATCCAGCAAAAAATTTGGTGAGAAGAGTAAGATCTTGGAATGAAGTAAAAAATCAGTTAATGGAAGAATTTGACGTCAGATTATCAGCAGCGACGCTCATAGTGTGATGGCAAAAACAAAAAAGAGATATAATGAGAATACTTTTGATTATTTCATGAAGATGAGAGAACTAGGGACTACATATGGGATTGATAATGTGTCAATTATACACATTAATAAATGGAATAAATGAAGATAATCCAGGTAAAAGTATTTTATATGGGGCAGCTAATTTCAAGGAGTTCAAGTTAAAATTACGAGCTAACGAGGATTTTAAAATAAATACGAAGGTCAAACCACATGAAAACAGGTTTACGTCCAGAGATGATCTACAAATAAAAGAGAAAACGAAGGATGTTCGATGTTATGCTTGTGAAAAATTGGGACATGTAGCGCCTAGATGTCCAAACAAGGCCAACGGGTTAAAATGCTTTAAATGCAACGAATTCGGGCATAAGTCTTATGAATGTCAAAATAATAAAGTTGAAAGAAATATTCAAAAGGAAATTATGAAGTCAAGTACAAATGAGTATAAACAAAGCATGAATAAATGGGTTAAAATTAAAAATAAATTTGTTTCAAGTCTTATTGATACAGAATGTGATGTAAATTTAATAAGGTTGGATGTAGTACAAAGAATTAACTTAACTTTTCACCCTGATAAAACAATGAAATTGAAAACAGCTGGCAATGCACAAATTAGTACTATGGGTTATTTGAATGAAGAAATTGAAATTGATGGAATTTTTTTTAAGGTTATGTTTTATGTAGTAGGTATAAATGATGTGCCTGTCAAAATGATTTTAGGTAAAGAATTGTTAAAAGATGTAAAACTAATTATTTGTAATGGAATGATTTCAATAAAAAAAAATATTAAGGAAGTTGATGATGAAAATTTTTTAATGAATATGGTGATTGAAGATAACAAAAAATATGACGAAAAAATCCCGAATGAAATTAAAAGTTAATTGACAACTATAAGCCGAACAAATCCATTGATACAAGTATAGAATTAAGAATAACAACGACTGACAATATACCAGTATGTCACAAACCTAACCGACTAGCTTTTAAGGAAAAAGATGAGGTAGAACAACAAATTAATAAATGGATTCAAGATAAGATCATAGTACCCTGTTCATCTGATTATTCTAGTCCAGTAGTGGTGGTACGAAAGAAAGATGGTTCACCACGGGTGTGTGTGGATTATCGAAAACTAAATATGAAGGTAATCAAGGATCGCTATCCAGTTCCGCTTATCGAAGAGCAATTGGATAGCTTACAAACAGTAAAAATTTTTTCAACATTAGATTTGAAGAATGGATTCTTCCACGTGAAGGTGAATGAAGAAAGCCAGAGGTTTCTGTCCTTTGTCACAAGTAGTGGACAATATACATTTTTAAGAACTCCGTTTGGATTTAGCAATTCGCCTCGCGTTTTCCAAAGGTACATAAACGAAATTTTCCGGGATTTTATTGTACAAAAGTTGGTGTTGTTATATATGGATAACATTATTGTACTGGCAAGCAGTGAACAAGAAGCTATAAAAAATTTAAAGAAGGTACTACAAAGAGCAGAAGAAGCAGGTTTGGAAATCAACTGGACTAAATGTCAGTTTTTGGAAAGAAGAGTGGAATTTCTTGGCCATATAATAGAAAACGGAACCATAAGACCGTCCAAAAATAAAATAAAGGACGTTCAAAATTTCCCAATACCGTCAAACATCAAGGCTGTTCAAAGCTTTTTGGAGTTGACGGGATACTTTCGGAAGTTTATTGCCAACTATTCCGTGATTGCTAAACCGCTGTCAGATATGTTAAGAGGAAAAAATGAATTTAAATTTGGAAGTGAACAAATGTATTCGTTTAATGAATTGAAGAAGGAATTATGTGGGGATGCAGTTCTTAAAATTTATAATCAAGATGCTGAAACACAATTACACACTGACGCATCTAAATATGGTTTTGGGGCAGTGCTTCTTCAACGTGACAATGATGATCAACAATTTCATCCAGTTTATTATATGTCTTTGAAAACATCAGAGCTAGAAGAAAAATATGACAGCTACATGCTGGAAGTTCTGGTCGTAATTAAAGCATTGACCAAATTTCGCATATATTTAATACATAAAAAATTTAAAATTATAACGGATTGTAACACGTTTAAACAAACGATGGACAAGCAAAATGTTTGTCCTAAAATTTTTCGTTGGGTATTATTTCTTCAGGATTTTGAATATGAAATTGAACATCGAACAGGAGAAAAAATGAGGCACGTGGGTGCATTAAGCAGAAATGCAGTTATGTATATCTCAACAGAAGAAAATTTAAATATTAAAATTAAGCAATGTCAACTAAATGATGACTCGCTGAAATCAATTTGCGAAGTTTTAGCTGTCAAGCCTTATAATGATTATTTAATAAAGAATGACATTTTATACAAATATAAAGATGGATTAGAGTTACTGGTAGTCCCACAGGATATGGAGCAAGAAATTATAAGGACATACCATGAAAATGGTCATTTCGGTTGTAAAAAAGTTGAAGAACAAATTACGCAGCAATATTTTATTGCAAATTTAAAAGAAAAAATTCGGAAAATCATAAAAAATTGCGTTGCGTGTATTCTAGCGGAAAGCAAACATGGTAAATATAAAGAGTTTCTACACACAATCGATAAAGAGGACGTACCATTGCAAACGTACCACATAGACCATATAGGACCGATGACTCCAACTGCTAAAATTTATAAGTACTTATTGGTAGTAATTGACGCTTTTACGAAATTTGTGTGGATTTATCCCACAAGGTCAACAGGGACAAAAGAAGTGTTAGATAAGTTACGGGTACCACAGATGACTTTTGGGAATCCTGCAAGAATTATTTCAGATCATGGCGCCGCATTTACTTCCAAGGATTTTCAAAATTATTGTAAAGAAGAATCGATTCAACATGTTTTAACAACAACGGGAATGCCCAGATCTAACGGTCAAGTAGAGAGGATAAATAGGTGTATTATTCCAATTTTAACAAAAATAGTAGAAAAAGAATCCGCGATGTGGTACAAATATGTAGCACAATTGCAATGTTCAATAAACAGTACATATCAAAGAAGTATTGGCACATCACCTTTTAAATTATTTACAGGAGTGTCAATGCGTCAAAGGCAGAATGTCAGATTGCTAGAATTGTTGCAGGAGAATTTTTTACAACAATATCAGGAACGACGGGAAATGGAAAGAGAGAAGGCTAAGGCACAAATTAAGAAGGTTCAGGAGGAAAATCAAAAAGGATTTAACAAGAAGAGGAAAATTCATATACCTTATAAAATGAACGAATTAGTAGCAATCAAACTGACGCAATTTATCAACAACAAATTAGCGGATAAATTTCATGGACCTTATAAAATTAGCGGAGTAAAAGCAAATGATAGATATGATGTTATTAAAGTAGTTCAACATGAAGGACCCAATAAAACTTGTACCAGTGCAGAACATTTAAAGCCGTGGTCATCGGAGGACCGATGAATGTCAAATGGCCGAGTGTAGGAATTAAAGATTTTATTTTAAGTTAATAATTGTTTTTTTTTGTCACTAGTTGTAATTTTTTGTAAGAATTGAAGATTTTATTTTAAGTTAATAATTGTTTTTTTTTGTCACTAGTTGTAATTATTTTATAAGAATTGAAGATTTTATTTTAATTTAATAATTGTTGTGTTTGTCTAGTGACGCTTTTATTGATATCTGTCGCTTTTATTGATATTGATCAGTATTGAAGTATACAGTATTAAATCAGAATTTATTACAGTATTGATCAGAATCAGTAGAAAGTATAAATAGTCAGTTTAAAAATTTTGTATATTCATTCTAAAAAATAAATCAAAAGAATCAAGAACAAAAAGAATAAAGAAGATTACCTATATAAATTAAAGACGTTTGATTTTCTTACAATTTTTTAAAAGAAGATTATATAAATTAAAGACGTTGGATTTTCCTACATATATATGGTGAATAATAAAGGCCTTAAAATACTTCTTTGCGGTATACCGCATTTAATTTGTTTTTTATTTTTTTCGGTATTTCCTGTTATAGTAAACTGTGAACGATTACTTTTGTAAGATGAAAACCATTTGAATTCTATCCCTTTTACTCAGTAACTATGCAATTTCATTAAATGATTACTCATGGTTTTTTCAAACATTTTGGCTAATAGTCGTGTCAAGCAAAAAGATCTTTAATTATTTATATTATCCTTCTCCTCCGGTTCCGGAACATTCTCTCTTATAAAAGCTACTTGTTAATAAGAACATGATACGTCACACAGGTTTTTACTAGATGCTTTTAATAGCAAAAATAGATAAAATTTAGTGAATATGATTTCTTAAGTATTTTAATATCGTTATTCATTTCAAATTAATAACGTCTGTGAACCTTAAATTTTTTGATAGCTTTTCTCTTGGTATAAAATATTCTATCTTGGCATTTTAGGGCTAATAAATTTTGAATTTTTGAAAAATGTTTATTAATTTTACTGGGTTTTCGTGAGTTACCATTCGCTTCAACAAGCTTCGTTCATTTCCATTTCAACTTCTGTTACATAGCACTTTGTAAGAATAGTTCCTTATTTTACCTGTGTTATTTCTTCATATTAAAAATAAAATATGCTTTTTTTTTAATTTTGTTTCTGTAATTTTTGTAAAAACTTTGCAAACGGATGTTATTCTTATCTTGTGTCAATTTTGAATAATAGAAATTTTTTTGTTAAACAATCGCATTTAATTCATTATCTATTCATGTGTTATTTTTTTATACCCAATCATTGATGAACGTAGTAGCTGCAGGTACCCGCTGTGAACAAATCAAGAATAGATCGCCAGCAGCTGCAACAACTTCATCATAATCGAAGGTGAAGCTACAGCAAGCAGTTATGGAGTATTAGATCGACCCATTGGGAAAAAGCTCAAAAGTATTTAGATTCCTTACAAGTGTAACCATCTTACAGAAAGCAAATCAATCATTATCGATATATTGAAAAAAATAATAAATATGGCAGGCTGCAAGATTCCCTTAAAACGCATGATAAAAAGCTTTGTGTTATTGAGTTTAAAACTTCTAATTCATCTATAAATAATAATTTATATACAAGCTGAAAAATGAGACAAATAAATCTATTCAAACAAACAAAAAAAATACTGTAAAAAAAGCTTAGTCTCAAGCAAATCAGTTTGTCAGTTTTATTTCTTCTCACTACAACTACTATTCTGGAGCCTGAGTAATTTAAACCGACAACTATGATATTAGTGATCGAAACAATGTCGTGCTCATGCTGTGAAGGACATTTCATTATACAGTGAGTTAGCAAAAGCGGAACCTTCTAACTCAATACATACTGCTACTTTACCAACCAAAGTTTTTACCAACTCTTCAAATCAACCAACACTCAATGTCACATCTTGTAACATTTCCCTCTACTTTACACACTTTCCAGCATATACAACTGTAAAGTAGTATGTATATTAAAAAATAAGTTTAAATGTAACAATATTTATATAGTTAACATTACACCAAAAAATTTGATATATGAAGTGAAATATAAATCATTAAAGGTACCTATTTTAAAAGTTGATGTTATAATAGCTTATAAACACTGGAAAAAATGGTACCATAGCTCAACATTTCGACTTTACATTTAATAAATGAAATAAAACTCTTCTCAATCAAATTGTTATCCAAGAAAAAAGTTAATTTCATTATTCAACCAATTAACACAAATGCACAATCATTGGTAAAAAAAAGAAGATGAGAATTTTATTCAAGGTATAACGTTGAAACCTAGCTTAAATAATAACAATAAAACTAAAGTAATTAATAATAATAATTATCCTAATTTTGTTCAGACAGACACCTTGGTAATATCTCCTGGTTATCCAATAGTTAAAATAGTAACAATAAGCAACAATACTAAGAGTAATATCAACAATAACAATAGTAATACCACTGATGATGTCACGAATTATGAATATCAATAACAATAACATTAATAATGATGATAATTGATAATATTAATAACAATAACAACAACGATAATATTAATAATAACAACATTAATACTATTATTAATAATAATAATGACAATAATTATATTAACAATAACAATAATAATAAAAATAACGAGGAAGAGTGTAGTATTGTAGACTGTGTCAATTCTGGGATATCCGTATGACCGTAATATAAATTATTATTCTGCCAAAATTTAAAATACACAACTTATTAGCCTTTCAGTTATGAACAACAACAGCTCTTCCAACCTCTTCCTCTACACAGACTAAATTTTATTAAGACGTTTACCATTAAAGTTAACTACTGTTAACAAACCGAACCTCTGTTTCAGATATTCAGCTGTATTAGGTATAAAGTAATGCTGCGTAAATTTTTTGTTTTTGTTTTAAATTTTATTTTTATTGTTTTATCTTAATACAAACTTAACCTAAAACAAGTAAAGAAACAGTGAGTCAGTTGGTTCAAATTTAAAGGGAAGTCCATAAGTCATTTTAAAACCATAAAAGCTCTTATTAGTTTGATCGTAAGACGTAGCTAACCAAATTAACTTTATAATACTAAAACCATTTTCTAATTAATTTCCAATTTATTTACAAATTCTTACTATTCATCTATTTAAAAATATTAAAAAACAAAAAAACTTGAAATAAATGAAAATATATTTATTTAAATTCAATTACTAAACTGAATAAATTTGAATTATTAAATTTTCTGATAAAAAGCTAATCCAAGCATAATATATTTAATAATAAAAAATTTTCAAAATTGCAATTATTTTAAATTGATAGTTTATGTACCTATTAGAAAAGCTTATAAACGCAAAATATGCAATAAATGTATTTCTAAAATATAATTACAAATTTAGATCTTTTCATATAGTTCATTTAAATATAACAATAAATTTTACATAAATGCAGCAAGTACCTTTGAATATAGCTTAAGTATTGTACATGATGTCTTAATTATATATCACCTACGGTGTTTAATTAATAAAATATTATACTAAATATGTTTTATGGTAAAATTCTTAGCCTTTTAAAAATATAAAAGTGTTAAATAAAAACGGAAATAGGAAAGAACCCTAGTGTATCAAATTTAAAGTTTCTATCTTCATGAATTTCGAAGATAAGCTTTTTAGTTTTGGGATTTCTTAGCAGGCACCTGAACCACGTCTTCGGAACTGTGTAGCTGGGCCTCAACCCACTACTCCAATTGGTCCAAAATTTCAAGGACACTTAGGAAATAGAAAGAGACACCCTGATACCAAATTTGGAGGTTCTATCTTCATTGGTTTTGGAATCATGCTTGTTTGGCCTAAAATCGATCAAAAAGTTCTAAGTTTCGAACCAATTGTCCATTCCCCTCCGTACGCAATCACCGCCGTAGTTTCATTACCAGTACCCTACAACACAAATTTTCGTTATCCCTTAGAAACGATTAAAAGGTGCAGAATCCGAACCCTTGGGTCGATTTCATCCATATGCAGTCCGCGCTGTACTTTAAATACTATTTAACCCTTGTACACAAGTGGAACGTTCTATATTAATTTTAAGTTACTATTTTTAGTAATTTCGATTATAAGCTTTTAAACCTTCGGAGGTCTAAGAGGGTTACTGAACCACCACTCCAATAGATCGCAAATTAGAGGGACACACAAGAAATAGTAAAGAACAACCTTGTGCCAAATTTGAAGCTTCTACATGTTTTCAAGTTGCTATCTTTATTAATTTTAAAGATATGCTTTAAGGTCTTCAGAAATGTACGCTGGTCCCCGACCCACTACTCCAATGGGGCAATGGGGCCCAAATTATAAGGACACTAAGGAAATAGAAAGGGACACCCTGATACCAAATTTGGAGGTAGTGGAGGCCAGTTTGGCCTAAATTAGATCAAAAAGTTGTAGGTTCCGAACCCATAGTCCAATCTCGATCGTACGCAATCCCCGCCTTAGTCTCATTACTAGTAACTTACAGCACAAATTTGATGAAGATAGCGTCATTAGTTGTTGAGTTATCATGGTTTTTTATATATGTTCGTTAACCCTTGGACCGATTAAAAGGTCCAGAATCCGAACCCATGGGCCGATTCCGCCCATTGGCAATCCCCGCCGTACTTAACCTACAGTTAAAATTTCATCAAGATAGCTCCATTACTTTTTGAGTTATCGTGCCTACGGACGGCCGGACATGGCTATAACGACTTAGGAGGTCACGCTGATGGCGGGGATTGTGATATACTTTTCCATATCTAGCTCGCTTCCTTTAGGTGGTTACAAACACCATACCAAAGTTAATATACCCCTTTACCTATTCTATAGGTGTAGGGTATAAAAAGTTTAAGAAATGGTTTAACTTCAATTATAATTAAAATTTAAAATAAACAAAAGATAGATAAAGTTAAATAAATTTAGTTTAACTTTAAAATTGTTTAATTTATTTGATCAAAAGTGCATAATTCAAAAAGTATTATTACATCTACTTGCTTTATTTAAAATTGCATTAATCTTTTTTAGAGCTAGATAATGTGTCAAGGGTACTTATCGGATCAGCATCGAAAAATAAATCGATCTAGCTATGTATGTCCGTTTGTTCGTCTGTCGGTGTTTAAGCACGATAACTCAAAAACTAAAGGAGCTCCAGTTTTAAAGTTTTCACAAAATATTTTTCAAACCATTTCTAGGTTCCCTAGTTTTTTTGCTCTCTAAAAACAAACTTGTTGAACTCCAATATTTTCATATAAAAATTTGTAATTATCTTGTATACAACATGAAATTATATGAATTTTGTTTTTTTTTTTTATTTTGTAGATAAGAAATTTTTTAGAGTTACGATTTCATATGATTTAAATGATGCGTAGTTTAAAAAATTGAAGATAAGGAAAAAAGCACACAAAGATTTTTTTTAAGTAAATGGCTTGATAAATATTTTTTATGTTTCATATAATATTTATATATGTGTAATATTTTGAATGCATTATTTTGAGAATGATAGATAATAATCATTATGAATATGATGATTATCATTATATGAATATGATACTTATTTTGTCAAGGTTTAATATACACGTCACTTAAAAATTTAAAGAGATAATATTAAAAAATTAGAGCTAGAGTTTTGATATGCACACAAAACATTTTTTGAACATTTTTGAGGTTCTCATTCTTTTTGGTTAAAACCAGACCAAGGCTTCGGGGAGCTGCCACATAACTTTTTTAAATCAATATGAATTTCTTCAAAAGTAATTATAACAGGAGGATGAAAATTACACACGGTTAGTTATATAATAGATCATTAACCTGTCATTTTTAATATCCAAACGTTTCAATAGCTGAACACGGAATTGAATATATTTTGTAATTTGGTTTGAATGCTATGTACGGTGTCATCCGCGGAATAATTAAGCGTGTGTATAATCAGTGCCTTTAAATCTAATTAATAAAAATAACAGATTTATATATTAATTGAAAACAGACCTGGTGTGTTAACCTACGGTTGTCTAAAAAATGTCAACGGGTAGGTATTGCAATAAAAATAATTTAATGTAAAACTTTTTCTGTAGCCCCACTCATTACGGAGTTACAGCTCCTTACAAGTCGAAAAAAGTCGGCTAACTAAAAAATGTCAACAATAGGTAGGTATTGCAATAAAAACAATTTTCTGTAGCCCCACCCATTACGGAGTTACAGCCCCTCACAATCGGATTAATCCCTATATGTTTGAAAAGTTATAACAAGAGTTATACCTCATAACCCGCAATCTGAAAACGTCGAAAGACAGCTGCTTATATAAGCTTTATAAGACTTTAAAAAGCCGGTGAATTAGGTTACCAAACGGTATAACAAGAGTTATAGGTAGTATAAGGTATATTTTCAATCTGAAAACGTTGATAGACATCTGCTTATATAAGCTTTATAAGGTTTTAAAAAGCCAGTGAATTAGGTTGCCAAACAGTACAAAAATTTACCGTTATACAAAACTAAATTTTTGCAAAATTTTTTGGCCCCACATAACTTTTGAGGAGCTCAAGTTAGAAACTTGGAATTTTGGGAGAAGTTAGATCTTCAAAATTATTTAAATTAAAGAGGCTCTTAAAATTGAGGAAAGTATGTCTCTTCAAAAGGTAAGGTGGGGTTAGATCCTCGAAAATAATCATAAGTTTGCTTAATAAAAATGTGATAACCTTCGCGAGGTTATTAGGACTTAAAAATTGAATTTTTTTTTTTAAATCAGTAACTTAGTAACGAGTAGATATATTTCCAAAACTAAACAAAAACATTGAAGCTCTAACATTATATTTCGACACTTTTTAATAGGTTTCTTTAAGAATATTTGGATTATATTTTCAGTATTGATTTGACTGTTACTCATAATTCATAATGAATTGATGAAATAACTCAATTATAATATTATTTACTTTTATATATACTTTTTATCATAAACTCAGTATGAAACACAATATATGTAATTTTGAAAATGTGCCTTTTGGCCCATTGGTTTTTTTCATCACTTGCTTTTATTTGATATGTTTGGTATTTGTAAATGTGTTAGAAAAATGTTTTTTTATTCATAATTCGTTTTTTTTTTTTTTTTTTTTTGCCCGCACCTATACGTGCTAACTGTTCACTGTGATAGGCTAAACAGCCTGACTATATATGTGCATGTCGGAACAGGGGAGATATATTCATATATTAGAACTGATCAAATGAATTCCACATACAATTTAAACATGAGATAGTACTACGCCTTATAACATGTAGAAATGTCTTAGATTTTCAATAAATGCAGTTCTATTTTTGTTTATATTGTAATATTTTTGTATTAGATTTATATGGTATTCTATATCAGAGAGTTATATTATTTAATTGAATTATTTGTTTACATTTTGTATTTGTTTATATTGTTATATTTATGTATTTTTTATTAAAGATATATAATTATTAATTATTAATTAAGCCATTAATTTGAACCCAAAGGCGAATGGTAGCTGAGTCGAGTTGAAAACCAGATAAAAGTTTTTTCACTTTCACTGGGATTCGAACCCGGGGCCTTTCGCATGAAAGGTTGGCACTCTAACCACTGTGCCACCCAGCCGATAATAGTTTATAATTTAATTTAACAGCTCAAATTCAAATTTGAATTTTCTGAAAAAATTTTTTAAGGTTAAAATCTTTTAACGCATAATCCAGACCAGAAAGGAACGATATTTTGAAAGCTAACTTTTCAAAAAAAACGAAAAGTCAACTATAGGGTTAACACATAATTTTTTTTTCATGAATATGAACTGTTGATACACTTCAATTGATATAAAAAATGTTAAATACTTACAGAAACATAGATAAACGTTTACTATTTTCATACACTTGAGCAATATATTATGATCAGCCGAACCAACAAGAACACTTGAAAAATTAGAAGTAAATTATTTATCTTGTTACCTGATTAGAATATATATTTATGTGAACAATTTTTTTAAATTTGATATCAATTATAAATAACTAGCTGTTGGCCCGTCACAGAATGACGGAAGGTCAATTGAAAAAAGAACATTTTCTAATTAAAAACTATTTCTAATTTCATTATGTACATTATGGTAAAAGTATGTCAAATAAAATTGCAACCGTTACATTTTGTAGAACGCATATTATGCTTCGATTTTAGTAATAGATACACAGAAAATAAATAAATGACTCATATAATTTCTTGTTGTATCTTAAAAACTTTAAGATGAATAAGTTAGTTAGTCTACTTTTTGTCCAATCCAACTAAACATTAATATTTTATTTTTTTATAATTGAATTCATCCAACAAAACAAATTTAATTGAATGCGTTTGTTTCACCTCATTCTAGATAAATATATTAATAAAATATTAATTTTATGTGTAAAAATATTATATTGAGAGAAAAATTCCTGAGTGTATATAGAGTCGATATAACCATGTCCGTACGTTAGTCCGTCCGTCCGTAGGCACGATAACTCAAAACATAATGGAGATATCTTGATGAAATTTCAACTTTAGGTTACTTATACTGAAAGTACGGGGGGGATATGAGCGAAACCGGCCAATGGGTTTGGATTCTCGACCTTTTATTCGTTCTAAAGGATAACGAACATATTAAAAAAATCACCATTCTCTACAACTAATGATGAAATTTGTGCTGTAGGTTACTAGTAGTGAAACTACATCGGAGACCTCCAGAATTTAGTATCAGGGTGCATTTTCTTATTTCCTTAGTGCCCTTGAAATTTGGAACCAATTTAAGTATTGGGTCGGGGACCATCCACACAGTTCCGAAGACCTTAAAATATATCTTTGAAATTAATAAATATGGTAACTTGAAACAAATGAAGAAGCCTCAAATTTGGCACAAGGGTGTTGTTTACTTTTTCCTTCGTGTCCCCCTAACTTATAATTTTAGGGAGTAGTGGTTAGGTACCCTTAATTGGAGTTGTGGTTCAGGTACCCCTATTAGACCTCGCTTATCGAAATTAATAAAAATAGTAGCTTAAAATTAAGATAGAACGTTCCAATTGTGTACAAGGGCTAACTAGTATTGAGAGTACGGCGGGGACTGCATGTGGGCAAAATCAGTCCATGGGTTCAAGTTCTGAAACCTTTGATCGGTTTAAGGACTACGAACATACATTCAAAAATTTCATCAATAACTAATGGCGCTATTCTGATGAAATTTAAACTGTAGGTTACTACTAATATAAGTACCGCGGAAATTGTTTATGGTCGAGATCGGACAATGGGTTCGGACTCTAGAAGTTTTTTATGGACTTGAGGCCAAACAAGCATAATTTCAAAACCAAAGAAGATAAAACCTTAAAACAAAAAGTTACTATTTTTATTAATTTCGATGTTAAGCTTTTAAACCTTCGGGGTCTGAGACGGGTACTGAACCACCACCACTCCGATTGATCCAAAATTAGGGAGACGCGCCGGAAATAGTAAAATGCACCCATGTGCCAAATTTGAAGCTTCTACCTTTGTTTGAAGTTACTATCTTCATTAATTTCGAAAATATGCTTTAAGGTCTTCGGAACTATGTGGCTGGTCCCCGACCCACTACTTCAATTGGTCTAAAATTTCAAAGACACTGAGGAAATAGAAAGAGACACCCTAATACCAAATTTGGAGATTCTATCTTCATTGGTTTCGGAATTATGCTCGTTTGGCCTAAATTCGATCAAAAAGTTCTAAGTTCCTAACCCATAGCTTCACTATGTTCATCCGTCCGTCCGTCCGTATGTTTACAAAAACTTTTACACCGTTTGAAATAGAGTATAGAAATTTTAACCATGGGTAGTTATTGCAAAAAAAATAATTTCGTAGAATAATTTTTTTCTGTAGCCTTACATGGTACGGGGCTACAGCCCCCCAAAGTTGGAAAAAGCTTTATATTTAAATTGTTATAACAAGAGTTGTGTTATATATATTTTAAATCAGAAAACGGCAAACGATAGCTGGTTTTATGAGCTTTATAAATGTTTAAAAGGCAAATGTTTAGGGTTGCCATACGGTACTAAAATTTAACATTACGCAAAACTAATTTTTTTCAAAATTTTTCTCCACACATATCTTTCGAACGGTTCAAGGTAGGGTCTAGAAATTTTGGGAGAAGTTAGACCCTCAAAACTTAGTAAGAGTCGATTAACAAAATTTTTTTAGGAGCTATAAGGGCTCGAAAATTGAAACTTTGCTATTTTTAAGCACCTATATACCTTGAATACCTGTCCAATTTTTTGTTTATTAATATACAAAATTTAAAGGTTCAACATTATATTTTAACATATGTTAAAGGGGTTTCTTAAATTGAAGAAAGTGCCTCTCAGTTTACCCATTTTTGATTAGAAAGTATAATTCTAAGTAAAATTCCAAATTTTTGTGGAATTCACAATTTAATTCCTAGAACCTAAAAAAATGATGTGGGAGGGGGGACGGGGTTAGATTAAGTTAGGTCTTTAAGAAAATTGTCAACCTTCCGCATTGAAGGACTATTAGAACTTTAAAATAAAAAATTTACTGTTAGGAGTAAGCAGTAACTTTGTCACCAGTATATATATTTCCAAAAGTAAACTCAGTATGTAATACAATATTATTTTGAAAATGTGCTCTTTTAAAAACCCTTGGAATGTTTCATCTGCATTAAAAATGCCCTTTAGGTCCAACATAACTTCTTCATAATCATTTTCATGAATGTAAATTTTGAGAACAGATAATCATTATACCCGTATGACTATATAGTCAAAGGGTATAATAAATTTGCCATTACGTTTGTGACGCAGAGAAGGAGGGGGGTAGATATAGACTCAAGTGTATGGATCGGATCAAAATCGAAAAATAAATCGATTTATCTATGTATCTCCGTCCGTCCGTCCGTCCGCACGATAACTCAAAAACCAAAGGAGCTAGGATCTTCAAATTTTCGCAAATTCGTTGTTTTGCAATAGCCATCATCGCTATTTAAATCCAGCCATTTTGGTCCATGAGTTCGGGTGTCATGTCTGCCATACAACTTCTTTTTTTATATGAGCATTACTCTGTACCTATTACAGCTGCATGTCTGAAATTTTGGCAAAAGTAGTTTAGTTTCATGGCCAAAGTTACTGCAAAATTTGGTTGGTCTACTGCAGAGGCTTCGAGTAGCTGCCATACAACACCTTCTTTTATATGAGCATTACACTACACCTAATAAAGCTTTATGTTTGAAATTTTGCCAAAAGTAATTAATGTTTATAAATGACATAATGTTTATATAACGGTCATACGGGTATCCCAGAGTTGACACAGTCTACTCTACCACACTCTTCCTCGTTTTCTAATGAATTCTTTTTTTACTCTTGCTCTCCCTTTTGTTAAATTTTTTGGATTTATTAATTCCAGTTCTGGATGCCTGTTAGTGAAATTATAGTTTTATTTTTTTCCAGGTCGTCCATTTGTAAACGGCGTTTTTCTTTTATTTCTATTGAAATACGAAATTTTGTTATATTTTAGACCCATTAAGCTATTTGCTTTTCTTTCTTATTAGTTTAAATTATTTTTGGTCGAATAATTAGTTTTGATCGTTTTCCAGATAGTCTGTCATAGCTTGTGGACTTAGGATACCATATTTTATGGCAGAAGTTCGGGCAAATATTTAATTTTTTATTGATATCTTCTACAGCGTTTGAGATTAAATTAATATTATAATTTCTTATAGGACGATTAATTGTTGATGTATAAGCATTTAAATATAAATGTGTATAAAAATATGTCAATTTTATCTAGTAAAATTTAAAACAAAAAATAAGAAAATATAGTAATACTAGCTGCTGTCACAGAATGACGGAAGCTCAATTGAAAGAAAAACTTTTTCTAATTAAGGACTATTTTTAATTTCATTATATACATATACATATAATATATTGTATATCAATACCACTTTCTGAGTTCTGACATAAAATTGCAACCGTTACATTTTGTATTACACAGATTATGCTTCGATTCTACACAGAAAAAAAAAACAAATGACTTATATAATTTCTTGTTGTATCTTAAAAATTTAAAGATGAATATACAAAAATATACAAAAGGTAGACTAGATTACCTTTTGTATATTTTGAATTTGATAAAATGTTAAGCGCGAGTTATAGCTTACGTTTTTATATTCAATAAAAAAACCAAATTATATTTTTAAATAATTTTAACTTTATTTTAACTAGGTAAAATATTAATTGCATTCTAATTAGAAAGTTACAAGTATTTATATTAAAAAAGATGCATTGTCAGCGAAACATATTTTATAAAAGTAATTTGAATCTTGGGAAACTTATAATTAAAAGTTTCCCAATAATTATTAATTTGAATTTAATTTAATTGAATTTAGAATAAGTTTTGCTGACATTGCGTCTGTACAAAAAGGTTAGCAACATGTTATAAATTTAAGTTAATAAAAGTGAAAATTACAAGGTTAGTATTTGTACTTAAAAATATGTTAGGTTGTTATGCCGATGACGTAACTCGTCCCCCCTTAGTCTGGAGCGATGGCCAGATGAATTGAACATCGTGAGATTCATTGGCAGGAGTGACAGGACTATTCACTATGTATGTTTTATTAGGATGACGTATTTTCAATGGATGACGTATATATTGCGAAAATGATTAAACATGTAGTAATTATTGAGATGGTATTACTAATGAGGGTTGTAACATAAATTTCTTTTTGTTGACCGTGAATTATTTCTATAGGTTGTCTATTGGTGAATTGATATTTATCCAATTTTATAAATGATATATTTTTGTTTGCAATTGTGTTATTGATAAGGTTGAATATTGTAAGAAGAATGTTGATTTCTTCCCGATGATAATTTGATTTGGTTGTATATGTAATATCGTTTATTTGAATGTCTCAATTTTGAAAATGTATGAGATTTGATTTTTGGAGAATTGCATGTTGTTCTGATTGTTGTTTCTGGGATATTAATAATTACTAGGTAATTGGGTTCTGGTTGGTATATTTCTATATTGGTTTTTTCTTTCCTGTAGTTCGCAATTAGCTGGTTTGTTGTTGATAATATTTCCGATGCAATTTGATTCTTTAAGTTTATGTAAGGTTTCCTTGCAGTAATAATTTTTTTCTGTTCTTGGGCATTTTTTATCGAAATATTGAATATCGTTATCATTTATAGTTAGGAAAGGTTTGGTTGTTATTGTTTTAGTATTGTTAATTGGAAGTGGGATTATGCGGAAAAATAAATAATTTTCTTTTGAAATTAAAGGTATTTGAATGTTAAATATTATGTTAGAATTATTGTAATAGGCTGGAAGTTCTAAAAGTTCGTATATATTTTCGTTTGAATTTAAGGTTATATTTTGGTTTTGAAAAATCAAATGAATTTCATCTATTTCTGTAGGGTTTAAATTTGTTTAGATATAATGTTCAATTTAGCCAAAATTATTGCTTCTGCAAAATTGTTAAGGTGGTTTTGCAGAATGTCAATGTTGAAATTTATATAGAAATTGTAAGTACATAAAGTTTCTGTTTTCTGTTCTAATTTCATTCTTTAATTGATCTTTAAAATCATTGAGATAATTCACAATAGCATCTTGTTGGTAGTCAATATGTTTGGTTATGTTTTCGAAACGTTCTATCATTCTGTTATTTAAAACGTTTTGACTGTTAATTTTGTTTTCTAAGTTCATTTCATTTTCAGTTAAGTTTATTATTTCTTCCTTTAAACGGAGAGCGTCATTTGCATCCATGTTATAATTTTAATTACAGTTCCTAAACCATTAATCAGGCCTCATTTTATTCTAAATGTTGGTTTTAAAGTTTGAAATTTTTGTTTTTATTATTTTAATTTAAGTCTTGTTATAGTAATAGATTGTTCAAGAATTGGTATTTTATCTAAAGAGTTTATAGAATTTTCTTATTTATTTATATTTTGTTGGTATTGTTGCAATTTAATTATATGAATGGAATTCGATTGTCCCTGTATAATTTTAGCAGTATCCAGTTGCATTGGTAAAATGCCTCTATGGTTGGATAGATCTTGGATTTCCATCCGTTGTCCTAGTATTAGGTGAATTAACCTGAAATTTCCGTTTTTTAATTTTAGATTTATGAATTTTTTGGTTTTTGTAGGTTATAATTGTAACTTTATTATTTTTCTTTATTTTATGTTTTGAAAATCTCGGAGTAAGTTTATTTCGTTTGCATTCTTTTCTATATATAGTTTCATTTTCATTTAAATCTATTGGTTGATTTCTATTTGCGTTAAACTTATCAATATTTTTATTTACTCGATTTTCTAAGTTTTGTTTAATAGAAGGATAAAGAGTTTCTTGAAATATATTTAATTTTTTCAGATATTCATGTTCGTTCTTAAAGTCTATGTTTTCGTTAAATTTGGAAGTTCTTCCGAAAAATACTTCCTAGGGAGTGAGTTTAGTTGAGGAATGAATAGAATTATTATAAGTAATTAAAGTTTCTGTCAGTATATCGTCATGATCTAAAGGAAGTTTATTTTCTTTATATTTGTAGTATATTATACGATAAATTTCGGTAAGGGTTGAGTGTAACCTTTCTATTGGAGAGTTACTGCTTGACTGTTGAAATGAAGTGATATGTAGTTGAATTTTATATTGTTTGCAGAAAGCCTTGAAAATGTTTGAACAAAATTCAGTTCCTTGGTCGCATACGATTTTTGTAGGTATACCATGAGTACTAATGAAATGTTTTAGAGATTTAATTATGTTGAGACTGTTTCTTGTTTGTACTGCATAAGCAGCAGCAAATTTAGAGAATTTGTCTATTATTGTAAGATTTAATTGTTTATTGATAGTATAAATATCTATTTGTAAAATGTCGAGTAGTTTAGAAGGAGTTTCTGGTTTTTCAAAAATTATTTTTGTCGAATTTCGGTCATATTTAAGTTTATTAGAAGTATCACAATTATTTATTGTTTGAATGATTTTATTTTTCATGAAAGGAAAAAAGTACTTTCTTTTTAGATGCGCTAATGTCTCATTAATACCTCTATGATTGTTACTTGTATGATAATCTTGTATAATATTTTTTTGTTCATCGTCATTTATTACGTCAGTTAAAATTTCTACACATCGAATGAGTTTAAATGTTTTACTATTGGAAAAGAATTGAGATTATACTGTTTGAACTAATTTAAATGTTTCGTCGTCAGTGAGCATTGCAGTAAGTTTATTTGGTGCTAAGTATTATTTAAAGATTTTTGTCAGACTTTCAATTGTAAAGATTGGAAGACGAAAAGTTCAACGTTGTTTATTTCTACAAATAGTTTGTAATGATGAAAAAGGTTTTTTATCAGTTTTATCAAGAATAATTACCTAAAAACCTATAAAGAAGGTTGAATTCGTTAAGTAATTAGTTGTAGAAGGTTCTTGAATAGAAAAAGGTCATGGTTCTGTATTAGTTTCAGCTGTAAAATGGATATAATTTTGTTCCGAAATTTATACTCTGCTAAAAGCGTCAGCATTTGAATTTAAAGTACTTTTTTTGTAAACTATTTAGTAATCAAATTCTTTTAATTTCATATAAAATATATTAATTTTACACGTTTCAAATGTTTTTATATACTCATCGTTAAGATCTATTTTAATATCCTTTTTTAGGCAATTAGTAAGAGGTTTTGTTAATTTTGCAAAGTCCTTGATGAACTTGCGATAATACCCAAGTAAACCCAAAAAGCCTTTAATTTCTTTTTGTGTTCTAGGAATAGGAAAATTTTTAATTGCACTAATTTTTTCAGGATTGGGCTTGACACCTGTTGTTGAGACAATATGTCCTAGAAAAGCTACCTCCTTGTGCAGAAATTCCGATTTATCTAACCGAGCTTTTAGGTTAAATTGTCGGAGTTTCTCGAAAATCTTTTTTAAATTCTCTTCATGTTCTTGTAGAGAAGTAGTCAACAGCTGGGTGGCACAGTGGTTAAGTGCCGACCTTTCATGCGGAAGGGCCCGGGTTCGAATTCGAGTGAAAGCAAAAAAACTTTTCTGGTTTTCGACTCGACTCAGCTACCATTCGCCATTGGGTTCAAATTAATGGCATAATCAATAATTAATAATTATAAATCTTTAATAAAAAATACTTTAATATAAAAATATAAACAAATGCAAAATATAAACAAATAATTTAATTAAATAATATAACTCGCAGATATAGAATACCATATAAGTAAAATATAAAAAAAAAAAAAATATTACAATATAAACAAAAAATAGAATTGTAAATATTGAAAATCTAAGACTTTTCTACATGTTATAAGGCCTAGTACTATCTCATGTTTAAATTGTATGTGGAATTCAATAAGACCAATTCTAATAACACGAATATAATATGACATCCTGTTCCAACATGTACCTATGGTATAGACAGGCTTATTAGCCTAACAGTTGAACAGTTAGCGCTTAAAAAAAAAAAAAAAAAGAGTACACAATTATATCATCAAGATGTACCAAACAGATTTTACCTTGTAAATCTTGAAGGACATTGTCCATTACTCTTTGAAAAGTTGCAGGGGCGTTTTTCAACCCGAATGGCATTCTAACATACTCGAAGTGACCACCTTCGACTGTAAAAGCTGTCTTTTTGATGTCGTTTGGATCCATCTCTACTTGATGGAATCCACTAGCTAAGCATTATGTCGGAAAGTACATACTTTTTCCAAGTTTGTCCAGTATTTCGGCAATATTAGGCAGGGGATACCGATCACTAATTGTTTTCTCATTAAGTTTTTGGTAGTCAATAACCAAGCACCATTTTTGTCTACCGCTTGCGTCTTTTTTTTTTGGCACGATCCAAACTGGGGAACTCCAGGGAGAATAGCTTGGTCGTATAATGCCTTGGTTTAACATGTCGTTAATTTGACGTTTTACTTCGTCCTTGTGTATGTATGCTTATCGATAAGATTTTGTAAAAATTGGTATTTCGTTATTAGTATGTATTCTACGTTTAACTTGATTTGTAAAAGTTAGATTTTGTCCTTCACGAAAGAAAATATTGTCATATTGTTTGCAAAGATTAATTAGAACGGTTTGTTCTTCTTTAGTAAGATGAGATGTTCTTAGAAGTTTAATTATATCTTCAGAATCTGCATTAATATTTGAAATATTGAAATTGTTGATTTCAAAGTGTTCGTTTGAATTATAAGGTTTTACTTTCAAAGGTTGTTCAAGGAAAACTACTTGACAATTCGGAGTTGAATTTATTACTTCTATTTGACTATACCAATTATTGGCGGAATATATTTCTTCTGAGATATAAAGACCAGGTTTGATTTCAATACTTTTTATAAAAATATCTGCATCTTTTGAATCAACTGGTAATTTGAAAATGGATTTAGAATTAGAATTTATTATATTTTTATTGGACATATAGTTAAGTTTAAAAGGTAAGGGTAGTATAGAATTTTTTGTAATTAATAACTTTTTTGAAATGTCTACTTTGGCCTCTAAATTTGTTAGAGCATTTAGGCCTAGGAGACCATCGAAATAACCATGAAATTTGAAAATTTGAAATGTTATTTCACCCTTTTGGTTAAATTCATAAAAAAATAGGAAATTTAATTTGTTTATCGATCTGATGTTTATTTAAAATTGTTGTAATAGTTATTGGATTAATTTTTTGAAAATCTTCTGGGTGAGAAATTCCGGGTTTATGAAAGAGGAGGAAGAACCAGTGTCTATTAAAAATTTGAGTGGGCGCCCAAATAGGGAACTTATATTAACATATGGTAAGACTGAACCATGTTTGTTAACGTCTAGGTATCCAATTGCTTCGTCGAGGCTTTCGATGGAAAATTTCCACATTCAATTTCTGGATTTGTCATGTCGTTTATATTTTCGTCATAATTTTGGACGGAATTTTGGTAGTCGTAATATTGGTCTAAATTTTAGAAATTGTCAATTGAATTTGGTTCATAATTATTCATATCTCTATTATCGGATATGTGAAATAATTCTTTACTGGTGAATCTGGGTGGTCCAGTTTGTCTAAAGAAGTTACTATTATTATTAGGAGTTTGGTTTGTTTGCCTGTTAAAATTGTTATTTGGATTAACATATGGTCTATTGAAATTATTATTGTTATTTCGGATTTGATACGGTTGGATGGAAAATTTCTAAGACTTCCAGTAGTGTCCATAGGTTCTGTTCTACCGAAAGTTTTTTGAAAGTTGGACGAATTCAGTCGATTTGCATTATTAAAAGTAAATGGGTATGATGCAGGATTATTTTGAAATGGTTGTCTTATTGGGTAATTTTTATTTGAGTATGACTGAGTTTGTTTTGGTTGATTTCTAAAATTGGTCGTTCTATTGTTTTGTTGTTGTGAAGGTGAGTTTCTACCATAATTATTTGGTCTATTATCATTTGTTCTATTGTTCGAATAAAAGGTTTTGAGTAGAATATGTTTTGTTCTTTTATGCAGAACGAAAATGCTTCGGCTAAGCTATCGGGTCTCATAGCCCTTATAGTTGCGCCAAGAGGTTCTCTTAATTCTGATAAAAAGGTATTAAGACTCATCTCTTTAAATAGAACTTTTTTGGCTGATATAACATTTGAATTAGTTTCATGGATGTTAACATGATTATTCATGTTAGCCAAAATTTCAATAACCTCACTATAAAATTTTTCTACTGTCGAATTGTTTTGTCTCAGTTTGTGTAGGTCTTTGATAAGAGATGTTTCGTTTCTCTTATCCGAATAATGAAGGATAAGATTTTCTCCAAATCAGAGGAGTTCCGTACATATTTAAAACTTCGTTGGCTGGATCAACGATTTTATTCCTAATTGTTCTTAGTAAAAGTTTATGATAGGGAGTTCCTTCAGTACAGGAAATTATTAACAATATCTCTTCAACATTGTTAATGAAATCAAAGAGTAATCTAGGATTACCCTCGTATTTAGGTAGGTCTCTCACTGCGTCAGGTACACGCAATGAGTTAAAAATGTCAGTGGTAGTAACGGTTGAAGCTGGGTTAGTCATTAAGTCGGAAGTTTCTGATATTTGACACCAATGGATTGCAGAATTATCTAAACTATTATTTGAGTCTGGGATATTATGGGATATTAATTTTATATCTTCTAACTCACTGTTAGAACTTGAACCGATATTAATTTTTGTTTTGATTTTTTCGAATAGGGAAGAGGGATACGGAATTTGTCTTTTTGACATTAATTATTTAATTTTGATTAACCGAAAAAGAAGTTTTAATTTGATAACAAATATTCAATGAATCGAAAAAATATGTTTAGAAAAGAAAATTGTAAAAATTACTTACATAAAATTGATGTAGGTCCTTTTAAGCATCTCAGCGTCTGGAATCTTGATATTCCCTCAAATAAGTTGAAACACAACACAATTCTTTTCACAACACAATTCACAATGTTTATTTATTATGTAGTTTTTTTTGTTTTGTTTGAATATATTTTTTCTTAGTTAATTTAATATATTTAATTTGTTGATTTGTTAATTAATTTAATTTAATTTTGTTATTAGTGGATTTTTTTTATTTAATTTTGTTAATTTATTAGTTGCTTTATTTTAGTTTATTTAATTTATTTATTGATTTGATTTAGTTTATTTAATTTATTTATTGATTTAATTTAGTTTATTTAATTTTCTTAATTTATTTAATTTTTTTTTTTAAATGTCACTTAGTTTCTATATTAAGATTTTAAAATATTATATTTGTTTTGATTTTAGTTTTAAAATACTTAGAGTTTATGCACAATACTTAATATATATATTTTTTAGTTAACTTTAGATTTAAATTTTATAAATTTTTTTTGTTTTATATTTTAACCGATTATCCGTCGATTTAATTATAATTTAATTTAACTTCTTATGAACGATTAACCGTCGTTTTAATAGTTCTAAATACGAGACGCTTTTTTGCTTAAAAAAATCTGCACTACTACGCCAGTTATAGCTTTGGTTTTTATATTAAATAAAAAAACCAAATTATATTTTTAAATAATTTTGAACTTTATTTTAACTAGGTAAAATATTAATTGCATTCTAATTAGAAAGTTACAAGTATTTTTATTAAAAAAAGATGCATTGTCAGCGAAACATATTTTATAAAAGTAATTTGAATCTTGGGAAACTGCTTAACAGCTGGATGGCACAGTGGTTGAGTGCCGACCTTTCATGCGGAAAGGCCCGGGTTCGAATTCTAGTGAAAGTGAAAAAACTTTTCTGGTTTTCGACTCGACTCAGCTATCATTCGCCATTGGGTTCAAATTAATGGCATAATCAATAATTAATAATTATATATCTTTAATAAAAAATACTTTAATATAACAATATAAACAAATACAAAATACAAACAAATTATTTAATTGAATAATGTAACTCGCAGATATAGAATACCATATAACACAAATACAAAATAATAAAATATAAACAAAAATAGAATTGTATCTAGTGGAAATCTAAGATGTTTCTACATGTTATAAGACCTAGTACTATCTCATGTTTAAATTGTATGTGGAATTCACTAAGATGAATTCTAATAACACGAATTTAATATGACTCCCCTGTTCCAACCTATAGTATAGAAAGGTTTATTAGCAAAACAGTTGAACAGTTAGCGCTTAAAAAAAAAATTAAAAGTTTCCCAATAATTATTAATTTGAATTTAATATAATTGAATTTAGAATTTAGTTTTGATGACATTGCGTCTGTACAAAAAGGTTAACAACATCAAATCACTAAATTTAAGTTAATAAAAGTGAAAATTACAAGGTTTGTATTTGTACTTAAAAATATGTTAGGTTGTTATGCAGATGGCGTAACTCGCGTCACTTCAAATTGTTGAAAGTTAATTACGTAGGTACTTGTTTATATTTATAATTTTTAAAATTAAATTCGATAAATTTGTTCGTTAATAAAAGATTTGAATTTTGTTTATAGATTTATTTTGTTTCAATAATGATTTATTTCTCCATCTATTAACTTTTGTGTACATATTTTTAAAAAATGTTGCTAAACTATGTATATCGTTTTAGAACTTTTGTGTTTTACAACAACAATGTACCTACTCAACATGCTTAATCATGTTACATGTATTTATAAGGACACGAACTTGTATTAAATAAATTTTGAGTTTTGAAATGAGTTTTTCATTGACAAATGCAAATTATAAATTTTATTTTTTGACTTTTTATTATTATATAGACTTTTTCTTATTATTAACTAGCTGTAGGCCCGCCACAGAATGACGGAAGGTTAATTTAAATAAAAACCTTTTCTAATAAAGAACAAAATCTAATTTCATTATATACATTTTGCATTACGCAGATTATACGCAGATTATGCTTCGATTTTAGTAGATACAAAAAACAAATTGACTGATATAATTTCTTGTTGTATTTTAAAAATTTGAACATGAATAAATTATGTAATCTACCTTTTGTATGTTTTGAATTTGATAAAATGTTGGGGTCGTTAGTTCAAATCCCTTCTTGGTGAAATTTTTTTTCAATTAATATTTTTTTTTTTTTTTTAATTACGTAGTTACTTGTTAAATTTTAAATTTTAAAAATTAAATAAATTTGTTTGTTAATAAAAGATTTGAAATTTTTTTTATAGATTTATTTTGTTCAATAATTATCTATTTCTACATCTATTAACTTTTTGTACACATATTTTTAAAAAATGTTGCTAAGCTATATATATTGTTTCACAACAATTGTTTAAATTTATTTGAAATTTATCGAAATTAAAATTTTTAAGTCGAAAAAAATTGTATTTAATTTAGTTATTTTTTAATAAAAATTCAATTCAACGTATAAAAATTAGAATTTCTTGTTTTTTTAATTTTCTACCCTCTTTAGTATTTTTCTATAAAAATAATAAAAAACAAAGTTTTATAAATTTTTTCCTTTATATGAAAACTTAATTTAGATATTTAAAAAAAATTACTTAGAAAACAATTCATAAATAATTAAAATAGATATTTTTTGGCGTACTTATGATAATTTAAGATATTTTATTTTTTTATAATAGAATACATCCAAGAAAACCCATTTAATTCAATACAGCATTTAGCAAACTGCATATAAGAAGTAAATTGGCTGGGTGGTTAAGACAGTGGTGACTAAATATTGTATTTTAGGGTGTTAGGTTCAATTTCAATCCAGGGCAAAATTTTTTTAAATTTTTTTTTTTAATACAATTAAATTAAATTTTAAAAGAGATTCACGTCTCATATGAAAATTGAAAATATCGTGAAATTATGAAATCTATTTGACAAAAAAGCATAAGTATTCAATATGAAATTTTAACAGAAAAAAATTTAGTTTTTATACTTGCATCTGTTGTATGGATAGTCTTTCTCCCTAATACAATAATATACATATATATTACTACAAATATTAAAAATCATTCGATTTCAAAAAACCAGTTTCAAATTTTGGTTTAGCGGGATTTGAGGAAGGCACTACGGCAATCCCTACTAAAATATTTTATATATATTAATTGAAGAAAAACAAAATTGGTAAACGGGATGGATTTAGAGTTAATTACAAAACTATTAAGACCATATTATTTTTATTATACACTTATTTAATTATAAATGTTAAAATATAAACAAAAATTTTATTTTTTTAAGTACCTGTGAAATCGAAAGAAAATTTAGGGAAAATTTGAAATTGCTTTGGTTGCTTTGCTTGGTGTATTTGCTTTTCAAAGCAAAGCAAGCAGAGCACCAAAGCGCATATTTGGCCTATACTATTAATAATTCAGTATTTCACTAAAATTAATGAAGACTTAAAACAGGAGTAATCCTGTAAATCATAGTCTCGATTTTAAATAAAAAATGTTTTACTATTTATTTAACTTTTCCCAAAAATCTTCTGTGATTTTTAAAACTGAAATCAATTTTTTCATAAACTAAAATAAATTTTTTTTGTTTATTTTTTTTTATTAAAAATTAATAAAATATTTTTTGGCCTGCTTATGATAATTTATGATATTTTATTTTCTAAAATAAAACACATTCAACAAAACATTAATATTTTATTTTTTAATAATTGAACACATCCAACAAAACACATTTAATTGAATGCGTTTGTTACACCTCATTCTAGACAAATATATTAATAATAATTCTAGACAAATATATTAATAATACTTATTATTATATATTTGACTTTTTATTATGATGTTGTTTGAATTCTATGGTGCATTTCATTTGGGCATAGAGTAAATCCCACAAGCCAGACGAGTTGCATCGAACTGAATTAACGAGGTATTTTGACATAATTTTGACGTAATTGGTGAAAATGCTGTATTCACCAAAACCGGTTTCGTAATTTTTGTATTCACAAAAAACCGGTTTCGCTGCCATCAAATTTTACTAGTAACACTCGATGCACTTGCCAATACAAACAAAAATATATTTTTTTTGGTTTTTCTTTTATTTTTTTGTTGTTTTTCTTTTTTTTCATTATTTAAATATTTTTGAACTATGCGCATCTTAAATAAAAAAACTATAAGATAGTTTTTCCTGGTATTAGAAATTGATAAAAATCAATATAAGATTACCATATTAGGTTTATTTCTATTTCTTATTTTTTATCTTTCAAACTACATACTAAAAAAAAACAAAAATGAACAAACATATTTGTATTATATTAAATATATAAATATATTTTAATTGATAAAATATAAAATTTGGTTAATATAAATAATAAACAAGTAAAGAAACAGTCAGTCGGTGCAACCGACTTAGAAATACCCTACACCTATTTGGTTCAAATTTAAGGACATATCCATAAGTCATTTTAACACCATAGAAGCTGTTATTAATTTGATCGTAAGACATAGCTAACCAAATTAACTGTATAATACTAAAAACATTTTCTAATTACCCTATCTATTAAAAAATACTACAAATTCTTACTAATTTATCTATTTAAAAATATTAAAAAACAAACAAACTTGAAATAAATGAAAATATATTTATTCCAATTCAATTACAAAATGAAAAAATTCTAATTATTAAATTTTGTGATAAAAAGATAATCAAAGCATAATATATTTAATAATCCAAATTTTTAAAAATTGCAATTATTTTAAATGGTTAGTTTATATACCTAATAGAAAAGCTTATAAACGCAAAATATGCAATAAATGTATTTCTAAAATACAATTAAAAATTTACACCTTTTCATATATTTCATTTAAATATAAAAATAAATTTTACATAAATGCAGCAAGTACCTTTGAACATAGCTGAACCACTACAATTAAGTCTAGATTTCGGAGACACATAGGACATAGGAAATATATTCTTTGGCTTCGAAATTAAACTCGACCACAACCAATTCCCATGGTACTTTCATTACTAGTAACCTACTGTTAAATTTCATCAAAATACCGGCATTATTTTTTGAGTTATGGTGTTTGTAAGATATATGTTTGTTAGTCCTTGAACTTTTCAAGGGTTCCAGGACCCGAAATTATGGTACGATTTCGCCCATATGCAGTCCCGTCATACTTTCAATACTAGTTAACCCTTGTACACAATTGGAACGCTCTAACTTAATTTGAAGTTACTAGTTTTATTAATTTCGATGATAAGCTTTTACACATTGGGGGTCTAAGAGAGGTTCTGAACCACCACTCAAATTGATCCCAAATTAGGGGGGCACGCAAGAAATAGTAAAGAACACCCTTGTGGCAAATTGGAAGCTTCTTCATTTGTTTCAAGTTACTATCTTTATTAATTTCGAAAATATGCTTTAAGGGCCTAAGAACTGAGTGGCTGGTCCCCGATCCACTACTCCAATGGGGCCCAAATTTCAAAGACACTTGCGAAATAGGAAGGGACACCCTGATACCAAATTTGGAGGTTCTATCTTCATTGGTTTCGGAATTATGCTCGTTTGGCCTAAATTCGATCAAAAAGTTCTAAGTTCCGAACCCATTGTCCAATCCTCACCGTACGTAATCACCGCCGTAATTTCGCTGCCAATAACCTACAGCACAAATTTCGCCTCATTAGTTGTTGAGTTATCGTGATTTTTTATATATGTTCCTTAGCCCTGACATCGATTAAAAGGTCCGGAATCCGAACCGTTGGGCTGATTTCGCCCTTATATAGTCCGCGCTGTACTTATAGTACTAGTTAATCCTTGTACACAATTTGAACGGTCTATCCTAATTTTAAGTAACTATTTTTAGTAATTTCGATTATAAGCCTTTAAAACTTGGGAGGTCTGAGAGGGGTACAGAACCACCACTCCAATTGATCCCAAATTAGGGGAACACGCAAGAGATAGTAAAGAACACCCTTGTGGCAAATTGGAAGCTTCTACATTTTTTCAAGTTGTTATCTTTATTAATTTTAAAGATATGCTTTAAGGTCTTCGGAAATGTGTGGCTGGTCCCCGACCCACTACTCCAATGGGACCCAAATTCACAAGACACTTAGGAAATAGGAAGGGACACCCTGATACTAAATTTGGAGGTTCTATCTTCATTGATTTCGGAATTATGCTCGTTTGGCCTAAATTCGATCAAAAAGTTCTGGGTTCCGAACCCATGGTCCAATCCCGACCTTACGCAATTCCCGAAGTAGTTTCATTACAAGTAACCTACAGCACAAATTTGATGAAGATAGCGTCATTAGTTGTTGAGTTATCGTGATTTTTTATATTTGTTCGTTAGCCCTGAAACCGATTAAAAGGTCCAGAATCCGAACCCATGGGCCGATTTCGCCCATATGCAATCCCCGCCGTACTTTCAGTCCTAGTAACCTACAGTTAAAATTTCATCAAGATAGCTCCTTTATTTTTTGAGTTATCGTGCCTACGGACGGACGGACGGACGGACATGGCTATATCGACTAAGGCGGTCACGCTGATCACAAATATATATACTTTTCCATATCTAGCTCGCTTCCTTTAGGTGGTTACAAACACCATACCAAAGTTAATATACCCCTTTACCTATTCTATAGGTGTAGGGTATAAAAAAAAAAGATAAAAATGATATAAAAGGCAATTAGTTTAAGGAACAGATTTAGAAACTAATTTTAAAATTGTATAATTATAAATGTTTGCTCAGTCCAACAGATGTTAATTCATTTTTAAATGACCTAGATGTGATATAAGTAAAATAAAATTACATACCCCCTCAATGTAAATAAAAAATTAAATCTCTTATGTTATCTACAAATCCATTTTTTTATTTAGGAAGCTACAAACCTTTTTTATACCCGTATGACTATATAGTCAAAGGGTATAATAAATTTGTCATTACGTTTGTGACGCAGAGAAGGAGGGGGGTAGATATAGACTCAAGTGTATGGATCGGATCAGAATCGAAAAATAAATTGTTTTAACTATGTATGTTCGTCCGTCCGTCCGTTCGTCTGTCCGTCTGTCCGTCCGTCCGTCCGTCCATCCGTCCGCACGATAACTCAAAAACTAAAGGAGCTAGAATGTTGAAATTTTCGCAAATTCGTTTTTCTGCAATAGCCGTCATCGCTATTTAAATCCAGCCATTTTGGACCATGGGTTCGGATAGCTGCCATACAACTTTTTTTTTTATATGAGTATTACTCTGTACCTATTACAGCTGCATGTCTGAAATTTTGGCAAAAGTAGTTTAGTTTCATGGCCAAAGTTACTGCGAAATTTGGTTGGTCTACTGCAGTGGGTTCGAGTAGCTGTAATACAACTTTTTATTTTATATGAGCATTACTCTATACCTAATGAAGCTGGTTGTCTGAAATTTTGCCAAAAATAGTTTAGTGTAATGGCCAAAGTTACTGCAAAATTTGGTTGGTCTATTGCAGAGGGTTCGAATAGCTGCCATACAACTCCTCTTTTATATGAGCATTCCACTACACCTAATAAAGCTTTATGTTTGAAATTTTGCCAAAAATAATTAATGTTTATAAATGATATAATGTTTATATAACGGTCATACGGGTATCCCAGAGTTGACACAGTCTACTCTACCACACTCTTCCTCGTTTTTTATATAAATATAAAATTACAAAAACTTTCCGCTTTTGAAATATCAGTTGACTAAACATTCTCCGACGATAACTATCTTCAAATGAACTAAATTTTATACATACATTCATAAGTGCATGAATTGGCAACAACACTTAAAACTACACTGGTGTGGGCCTGAGCAATATTCACTTACGTTATTCATAATGGAAAATTACGTGAATATATCGTCGCATTACAAACCGTACATTTTTATACCTGTATGCCTATATAGTCAAAGGGTATAATAAATTTGCCATTACGTTTGTGACACAGAGAAGGAGAGGCGGGGAGATATAGACTCAACTGCATGGATCGGATCAGAATCGAAAAGTAAATCCATTAAGCTATGTATGTTCGTCTGTCCGTCCGCACGATAACTCAAAAACTAAAGGAGCTAGGATCTTGAAATTTTCGCAAATTCATTTTTTTGCAATAGCCGTCATCGCTATTTAAATCCAGCCATTTTGGACCATGGGTTCGGATAGCTGCCACACAACTTTTTTTTTTATATGAGCATTACTCTGTACCTATTACAGCTGCATGTCTGAAATTTTGGCAAAAGTAGTTTAGTTTCATGGCCAAAGTTACTGCGAAATTTGGTTGGTCTACTGCAGTGGGTTCGAGTAGCTGTAATACAACTTTTTATTTTATATGAGCATTACTCTATACCTAATGAAGCTGGTTGTCTGAAATTTTGCCAAAAATAGTTTAGTGTAATGGCCAAAGTTACTGCAAAATTTGGTTGGTTTACTGCAGAGGGTTCGAGTAGCTGCCATACAACTCCTCTTTTATATGAGCATTACACTACACCTAATAAAGCTTTATGTTTGAAATTTTGCCAAAAATAATTAACCGGATGATATAATGTATATGTTACGGTCATACGGGTATCCCAGAGTTGGCACAGTCTACTCTACTACACTCTTCCTTGTTTTTTTATTAATATACAAAATTTAAAGGTCCAACATTATATTTTAACATATGTTAAAGGTTTTTCTTAAATTTAAAAGGGGTTCCTTAAATTGAAGAAAGTGTCGCTCAGTTTTACGCATTTTTGCTTAGATAATAAAATTCTAAGTAAAATTCCAAATTTTTGTGGAATTCACAATTTAATTCCTAGAACCTTAGGTGAAGTTAGATTCTTGAGAAATGTGGCAACCTTCTCCATTGAAGGGCTTTAACAACTTTTAAATAAAAAATTTACTGTTAGCAGTAAGTCAGTAGTAACTATTTCCAAGTAAATATTTCCAAAGTTAAACTCAGTATGTAGTACAATATAATTTTGAAAATGTGCTTTTTTAAAAACCCTTGGTTTTTTTTCATCACTTGTTATTTAAATAGTTTATAGTCTTCTCTTTTACTTTCAAAATTCTATTATAGATTTCTTCATTATCTGCGTCTTTTATTTTGCCATTTATAAAATCATTTGGCTTAACGTTCGTCGTTGAATGGATAGTATTGTTATAAGCAGTTATGTTCTTAGTATTTTCTCTTCTACTGTGTCAAGGTCAACTCTTTCGTCATATCTAAGTAATCTTATATGTTCATTAATTGTATTGTGAAGTCTTTCAATATCCGAATTCAATGTGTGATTGTTGTTAGATGTATAGTGAATTTCAGTATGTTGTTTACGCAAAATTTCTCTAAATAGAAGAGCCTTAAGACCCAGTTCATTGTCGGCTACAATTTTTTTTTATTTATCCAACAATTGACAGGTATTGTAATATCGCTCTTTTAAATTCAGCCCAAGTTCGTGAGTTTATTTTGATTTCTTGTGCAAACTTTGTGAACTTGTCGATAAAAGTTACAAATAACGTTTGATCTAAACTACATAAGACATCTATATGTACCTTCTGATTGGGACGTGAGGGTGGTTCTGTAATCTTGAATTTTGGTTTAATAGGTTTTCTATCGTATTTTTCTCTATTACAGATTTCACAGTTATTTATGAACTGCGTAATTCTGTCATACAGTTTAGGGTGGTAATAATTTAATTGCATTTCTTTAGAAACTTCTACGATTCCTCTATGGTTGTTTCTGAGATGTTCTTTCTCTATTAATTCAACCAATTTCTCTTCATCCGTAATGTCTTCTAAGATTTTACAACATTGAATTATTTTCGTTTGAGGAAAGTGGTCATGGTGAACCTCTTGAATTATTTTGAGGAATTCTTGATTTTCTACATGTATTGCACTTAATAACTAAGGGTCAAAATGATTTTTGAGTAGGGTTATTGTGGTTTCTCTATCTAAATTTTTAGTACGTATTATTCTTCTAGATTTATTGAAAATTGTTAAGTTTTTTATTGTTAAGGACCCGGAATTACTTTTTTGAATCATTTTTTGCCTTTTAAACAAATTTAGAGCAGATTTACTTATATGAAAATTGTTTTCGTTAGTTTCTTCTGTTAAATTGATTTCGATACGTGGTAGTGCGTCAGCATTTCCGTTTTGAATTCCCTTTTTATATTTTATCTTATAATCAAATTCTGATAGTTTAAGACGCCATCTCACGAGTTTTGAATTTGGCTCTTTTATTGAAAACAGCCATTGTAGTGGCTTGTAGTCCGTCTCTATAATAAATTTCCGGCCAAATATATATGGACGAAAGTATTTTGTGGCCCATACCACACCTAATAATTCACTCTCAATAGTACTATAATTCTGTTCATGTTCATTAAGTGTGCGACTTGCATAACATATTGGATGCCCTTCTTGAGAAAGTATAGCACCTAAAGCGTACTGACTCGCATCCGTTGTGACAATGAATGTTTTCTTAAAGTTGGGATATTTTAGAATTGGATTGTGAATTAGCATTTTCTTTAGCAATTCGAAACTAGATTTATATTCAGTGTCGTTTATATTTATTTTTGAATTCTTTTTAAGATATTTCGTAATGGGCTTAGTTATTTTCGAGTAGTCTTTTATATTGTTAACCCAAGAAATTGTTTTATTTGTTTCGGAGTTTTCGGAATTGGAAAGTCTTTCACGCATTGTATTTTCTTAGGGTTTGGTTTTATCCCTTCTAAGGTGACAACATGCCCTAAAAATTCAATTTCTCTTTTGAGAAATTCAGATTTATCTAGTTGTACCATTAAATTTACTTCTTTCAATCTTTTAAAAATTTTGGTTAAGGAGTCTAAGTGTTCTTCGAGTGAAGAAGAGAAAATTATAATATCGTCCATGTATGCAAGGCAGATTTTGTTTATATAGTCTTTGAGAATATAGTTTATTAGTCTTTGAAACGTTGCCGGGGCTGTTTTCAACCAGAACGGCATACGTACAAACTCGTAGTGCCCATCTTCGACACTAAAAGCTGTTTTGTAAACGTCCTTTTCATCAATCTCTATTTGATGAAACCCTTTTGCTAGGTCTAGGGTTGTAAAGTATTGGCATCTTCCCAACTTTCCCAGGATGTCATCTATATTGGGAATAGGGTATCTGTCGTCTATTGTGACCTCGTTTAGTTTACGATAATCAATGACGAGTCGCCACTTAGCTTTTCCACTGGCATCCTCCTTCTTCGGGACTATCCATACGGGGGCTGAGTAAGGCGAACTACTGTGTCTTATGATACCTTTTTCTTACATCTCTGGAAATTTGCTTTTGAACTTCTTCTTTATGGATTTGTGGGTACCGGTATGATTTTACGAAAATGGGAACATTGTTTGTCGAACGAATTTCATGCTTAATAATATTTGTAAAGGATAAATCAGAATTTTCTTGGTAAAATATCTTTGAAAATTGTTTTATGACTTTGTATAAGCGCCTGAACTTTTTGCCTATTCAGGTGTTCAGTTCTTATTTGCTCGAATATATTTTTGTGTTCGAGTTCTTCGATAATGTTAAAGTTTTCAGAGTTTACTACTTGAGTTTTGATAGGTTTTACGTCGATGATATTTTTGTTATTGTTATCAATTTTAAAATTAGCTTCTACTTTATAATTTTCAACATTATATATGCCCTCACAGAGAGTGACAGTGCCATCTAGATACTTCTTCTTCTCTAGATAAGCTAGACCTTCTCTTTGTTGGACTGGAATAGACAATGTATAGTTTCCTTTTGCTTTTATTTTATAATTAGAATTTTCTTGTTTATATGAAAAATGTACGTAGTTTTATTTTATTATCATTTATTATTAGTATTTCTTTTTCGTAGTCTATTTTTGATTTAAGGGGTATTAAAATGTTGTTTCCTATTAAACCACCATATATTTCATGAAAAGGAAATACGTAAAATTCAACTTTTGTATCTGGACTACCGAATTCTTTGAATAACGGAATAACGGCTTTTTGAGTTATTTGAATTTTCTGTTGAACTGTTTTTAGTATGATATTACTATTTTCCTAATATTTTGGTTAACAGAGATTGGGGTTTATTATAGAATGCGTAGCTCCAGAATCTATAATAAATTTTAACGGTCTAGTATTACTGTCAATTATTATAAAGGGAAGCTGGTAGTTGAGGCCGCTAAGTGAAAATTTTGGGCTTGTGGTGGTTCCTTATCTTGATTATTTTGAGGAGCCATATTAATATTAATATCCATCGGTTCTGATGTTGTATTTGGATTTCTACAAGGATAAAAGTTGTTCCTATAAGGGTTTTGGGGTATATTTGCTATTTGTGGCAGTTGTTGGTAGTTTGAATTTTGGTTTCCCTGATTTGGGTAAGAAGCATTTCTATTATTGAAATTATTGTAATTATTTCTATTTTGCAAGTGCTGATTTCTATTTTGACTAAAGTTACCAATATTATTATTATAAAGGTTATAGTTATTGGGCCTATTTTTGTTGTTATTATAATTATTAAACCTACTATTATTATTATTATTATTATTTGGATTATTTTGGAAATTTCTATGATTTGGTTGGCTAATCCTATTGTTATTGCTATTATTATTATTATTTGTATTTCTAATGTTTCTAGTATTGGTATTGCTATTATTTTTTTGAATATTTTGGTTATTATAGTTCCTATTACTATTGCTATTCCCTAGTTTCTATATGCATATCCAGCTTCGTGTAATATGTCCATTGCCTCTTCTAACGTTTCCGGTTTTCTACAATATAAAATGGACTCATGGATTCTGGTGTCTTGTTCTTAAATATGTTCAATGCTGAAATTTTATTATTGTTAATAGCTTGTTCTATCGCGTGGAGGTCGTTCGAAAGCGAGAGTTTTGTTTTTACGTTAAGTCTTCTTAAGGCTGTTTTTAATTCGTTGTAAAATTCTATACAGCTTGTCCTAAAATTCGTACCACGTAATTCGTCAAATAAATCCTCCAAACTAGTACGATCTCCAAAGTTGTTAATTAGTATCTTTTTAATTTCGAACCAACCTGTAACGTGGTTATTTATCTCAACCACTTATCTTGCTCTTCCTTTTATTTTAGATTTTATTGAATCAGAAAAAATACTTTGGCTTAAGGGGTCGTATCTTAGCAATAAAGGATGTATTTTATCTATAAGATCTGTAAAATTTTGTAAATCTCTAAAATCTCCATTAAAGACAGGTAATATTCTTATGTACTTTAGAGGGTCGACAGAGAGAGAAAGTGGGGTAACTTGAACTGGACCATCATTTGCCGTTCTTGAAATTTGATTATTACTAACTTGATTGTTACTAACAAGATGTCTATTTTGTAATGAAATATTGTTTAATATTCTAGATAATTCGTCTACAGTCCCTTCATTGATATCTTTGGACATAAGAAGATAAAATTTTGTTTTATTATGAGTTTCTTATATTTACCGTATCAAAAAAAAAGGAGAAAGGCAAGTTTATCTACGACCAGATTTGAACTAATTTAGTAGTGTTAAGTTAAAATAAACCAAAAAGAAAATTATGTTAAATGACATACATATATTATAAAAACTTTTAGATATTAGATTTATTATAATTTTAATTAATAAAAAGAATTTTGTATTTTCAAAAGTATTCAGAAATATAATATAACATTAAAAGAAGGATAAATATATTTATTATAAAAAAAAATTTCGAATATTTTCAAAAATCCAACTTGAATAACGATTTACAAGATATAATTATTTAAATTTTTTTTTTTTATAAGTTTTTACTATACTTAATTTTAAACTTTTAAAAATCTTTTAATCTATTTTAAAGTACCAAATTGATTTGTGATATTTTAATTTAATATTGTTAACTAATTTTAATATATTTTTCACAAGGTAAAATTTAAAATTATATATTTCTTCAATTTAATAAAAAATAAGTTTCTTAAATAAGTAAAAATAAGAGAAAAAAAAAATTTTTTAAATAGCTCACTTTGAAATTGGTGAATCTCTTGATGTGTTTTAGATGGAATTTGGTTGCTTTGTATATATTCTTCTTTATTTTTAATTTTCTCCTGTCTGGAATGGTTGTCACAATTCGTTGTTTTTGCTTGTAGATTTCTTGTAGCTTTCAGTCACTGCACTCCACTTGTTACGTAAACTTTTTGTATTTGGTTATTATATAAAAATTTTTTATTTTATATTAATTTATTTAAATTTTTGTTATTTTATAATTTTTACTTAGAGTCACTGAATTAGCAGAAAAACTTATATGCTTTTGTTTTAAATTTCTTTTTATATAAATAGTTTATTATCACTTCTACTGATAATTGTTTTATTAGTACGCGTCATTAAGTGTTAAAACACAAGTGAAAAAAGGTAGATTATATTTTTTTTTTTTTTTATTAATTTTTTTAAATTAATTTATACCAAAAAAAAAAAATGTCCACTAAAATGTACCGACTGCGCCAGTTTTAATTCAAAAGAAAACAAAAGCAATTTTTTTAGTTTTTTTATACCCTACACCTATAGAATAGGTAAAGGGGTATATTAATTTTGGTATGGTGTTTGTAACCACCTAAACGAAGCGAGATAGATATGGAAAAGTATATATATTTGTGATCAGCGTGACCGCCTTAGTCGATATAGCCATGAATCGTCACAAATAAACCTTAAATTGTTATTTGCGTACACATTATTAATTGTCGATAGGTCCAATCCTGAACACTTCAAAGCTTCATGAAAAATTTTTTTACACACTCCCGAACATTGAATTCCCGTTTTACCTTTTATTTTACCTCTGCATTTATTACAAGACACTATATTTGTTTTGTTTTTTTTTATTTTTTTTTATTTTATATGTTTTGGAACATACAAAATATTTAGCACTTAGAATATTTTTTTTTTATTTAATTTGTTTTTTTATGTTGCATACATATATGTATCATATTACAAAGTTGTTAATTTTTTCTGTTTATTAATTAAATTTATTTTAAACGACATTTTGTATTGTTTAAAGTAAATTTTAACCGATAATTAAGAAACACGTCCGTTCTGATTAACATGTGATTTAATTTTTTTAATTGTAACCTCATATTTAAATGAACATTTAGAAATCCTGAAAATAATATTTAAAATTTTATCAAAAATTTTACACAAATTATAATTGAATTGTATAAAATGTAAATATAATATTTAGGTTATTGAATCAATCAAATGTGTTAGGCTAAACACAATTATTGAAAAGATGATGGAAACATGTACCCTCAATATTTTATTTTTCAAAGCGTACAGCTGATTTAGAATATTTAGTTATTATATTTATTTTTATTTATTTAGTTAGTATATTTAACCATTTTGTGTTTTCATATTTTTATCTAAATCTATTACATAAAGTTTTTTTTAACATATTCTAAAATTTTATTTTTAAAGATATTTATATTTGTTTCATTTATTATTTCATTTGGGAATTCATTAAAAAGTTTTAAACTATTATATAGCAACATATTTTTTGGTTTTTCAATTCTGAACAAGCTTAGTCTAAAAATATTTGTATGTCTTAAATTATATTGATGAACATCTCCTACATAACGTAACGCAACGAATCAGATAAATAATTTGGAAATTTTCCAATCTTCATTTTATGTATAATTAAGCATATATTCATGACAACTTTTTGATTTACACTCAGCCATTTTAAAGCGTCTAACATAAATTATGTTATAACTTTTCTCATAGCTTTATTTTGAAATTTTTGAAGCCTAACTTTATCAGAATTGTTTGTCATGAACAATATAGTGGAACAAATTCGAAGTGTGATTTTATAATTTTTTGTTTGAAACTTTTTGGGACTTCGTTGAGTAGTGTTCGATTTTAACGCACCAAAACCACACCCTTTTTGAACAAAACTTTAGGAAGGAACCTGTGGTACAAATGTACAGTTTGGTTACAGGGATAAAATATGAAAGGATTTTAGGATTGTGGGAGGTTATTTGGGAATTTAGGATTATGGGGTATGGGGTAAATTTGGAGGGATATTGAGGAGAAAGATGTTAACATTCTTTTTAAATTTAATTAAGTCGTACAAAAAATTAATTGTATACTATAATTGCACATTGAAAAGATAACCGTTTTCTGATTTTGGAAAAAAAATAAATTTTTTTACAAATATATCTTTATTAATTTTTTGTATACATTCCTTAGTATTATTTCCTTCAGCATACAACAGGGAATCATCTGCATCTAAAACAATTTAAAACGGCAAGAATAGAGTGTGGTAGACCAACAACAACATCAACAGTATCTGATAGAACCCCTTTTAGTTTTGTTTTTTGCTTCTTGTTTGTAAAATATAAACCACTGAAGCTCAACATCACGAACTCCTTAATTTTCCAATTTTTTTAATTGGAGTGTTTCTATAAATATGTTATCGTGCACACCAATTTTCCAATTTGTGATTATTATATTTATCAAAGACTCACAGCTGTGGGGTTTTCTGAAACCAGATTGATACTTTGATATTATGTTATTATACTTTCAAAGTACTGGAGCAGTTGGTCATTTACTAATTTTTCAATAATTTTAGATTCAGTTGATATTGTGTTGGCCGCACGAAACTCATTTGACTTATTCGTACCCTTTCCTTTTTCAATTGGTACATGAATGGTCTCTTTCCATATACCTTGGAAAATCCGAGAATCCAATGAAATTTTTAATTATTGACAAAAGATCACCAATAAAAACTATATTATAAAATATAATTTTCACATTAACAAAGTTAAAATCTTCTTTATTATTCATATATTTTAAAGTATTTTTAAGATTATTAATCGTTATGAATAATTAATATTATATTTTGTATAAATTTGTTTACAAATTGAACCGCTTTTATATTATTATTAATTTCATTAATAATATCAACAAAGTATTTATTAAATTTATTTACAATTAATTTACAATCAATAATTTTTTCATTGTTAAATATTACTTCTTTAAATTCATTTAGACTTTTTTTTAAGACGTATTTCTTTATATTTCTCCACATTGCACATTAATCATCTGAATTCTTAATTTTATTAACAATAAATGTAATTTCAGATTTAATTTCAGATTTTTTTAATTCATTTTTATATTATGTCACTAGTTGTTGTATAATTTTTCCAATCACTATCCCTATTTAAACATTTTGCTATTTCATATTGGTTAATTTTTAATGATTTTAAAGTTCTTAATTTATTTGAAAACCATTTTACTTGGTTTATATAAATAAGGGGTGTTCAAAATTGAGGTATCATTTTGATATTTTTATAAGAGATTTCTTTAGGTATATTCTAAATATATTCCGGTTAGTTAATAGGGAACGTTACACGAAGGAACAACGTGTTTTTGTTATTACAACATTTTTTGAAAATGGTAAAAGTTTTCAAGATGCTCCAACAAATCGTGCCATCAAGCTGATGGTTGATAAATTTTTTTTAAATTGGATTTTTTTTTATGGAGTTTTGTGAAATCGAAAGTATACACCAAAAATCTCACAACAATTCAAGAGCTTAAAAACAACATTATCGAGCAGATTTCAACCATTGAGAACAGTTTATTGAACAACGTGATTCAGAATTTTGGTAAAAGATTGGAAGTCTACCGGAGTAGTAGGGGGGGGGGGGGCACTTGGTCGACATAATTTTTCATTATTAACCGTAACCTATTTGTAATAAATTAAAATAAAAATATACCTATTTAATATTTCAAAAAAAAATTCTTTTTTTATTAAAATTAAAATGATACCTCAAAAATTCTCTACTACAAAGTCTTTTTAAATATTATGTAATTTCATACTAAAAATGTTTGCTTTGTTATTACAATCTACATAATATATCGTTACCATTTCACAAAATATAATCTTATTTATAAATTGGTTTTTTGTTATATTTTAAAATTTTAATTTTCTTCGTCGCATTTAATTCATTTTTATTATTATTGTTTTATGATCAGAAATTTTATTAAGATGGTCTATTTTTACTTAAATATTATTAGTATTATTTGTTTTATAACATAGTCAACTAATGTTGATATATCTTTTCTAATTCGCTTAGGTTTATCAACTTTTTGTTCAAATTAACTGTCTAATTAATCATATAACTTTTTGTTCAATTGAACTGTCTAATATTATTTCACTAACTCTATTTTTGTTATTACTGTCTATTAGTCAATCTAAATTAAAATCGTCCATTATTATTAAATTGTCTTTTTAAAATAAATTAGACTCCATATTAAGATATCTTGAAGGGGATCTATATAGACCAGTAAGATAAAATATTTTATCACTATATGATACTTTTAAGCCTAATATCCATAATTCATACTCTAATGCAACCCGACAAATTATATCGACATTCCAATAATTTCTAATATAAAATGCAACTCCACCAGTGTGTTTTGAATTGTTATCCACCCGAAACAAAGTATATCTTTCAATTAGAATATAAGAATCTCCATCACTCCTTACTAAATGAGTTTCACTTAAACATACAAAATCTATATTACTATTTGTTATAATTATTTCAAGTTCATTTAAATTATTGATCAAGCCTTAAATATTAAAATATATGCACTGTATTTCTATTTTCTTCTTGTTTAAGTTTTCTTTGAAATACTTTGCATTTGTTACTTAATGGTAAATACAATTTATTGTACTCATCTTCTTGTAGGTTTAATTTTAGTTTTTCCTTTATACAGTTTATACAATATTTTTCACTATAATTTTTTGTGCAGTTATTAATAATATGGTCTCCCTCTCCACACTTATGACAAAGGCTTTTTACATTTATCAGCCGTATGATTAAAGCCTAAGCATTTATAACACCTTAACACACTAATTTTTTTTATAAATATTTTAATTTTTTTACAAACATTTTAATTCTTTTGTAAATATTTTAATTTTTTTTAATAGATTATGCATCAACTTAAATTATCGCATTATATAAATCCTTATTATTATTCTTAGAATTATAAACTTTTATACAATTAATTTTTTGTAAATTATATTATATTGATTTTTTATAGCACTAATCATTTTTCCATTGCTATAATTTTCGTTCATCCCATTTATTAATATTTTTGGATCATGTACTTTAGGTACTAATACATCATAATTATTACTCGTTTTTGCTTTTATTTCATTCTCAATTGTTTTTACTGATTCATTATTTCAGCAAGTAATTGACGTTGTAACATTTTCTCTCTCACGCATATTGTTTATTTTAATACGCACATCAATGTTTTCTTTTAAATCAATTCTAGTTCTTTTACTTTCTCGCACATTATTTTTTGGTTTAACTATAATTGCTAATTTTAATGGTGCCGTGAAATAACGCCATACGAAATAAAACCATAATAAAATTTGTATCAATTTTACTATATTTATTTCGTAAAATTTTAGAAAATGATACGGTTTTATTTCGCATTTAAATTGGAAATAAAAATAAAGCCATACGCGCAAAAATTTGCGATATGGCTTTATTTCTCATTTAATGGCGAAATAAAGCCATTATGGCTTTATTTCGTATGGCGTCATTTCACGGCGCCAAATTTAACTTGTCTGCGTAGAAGATTTAAGAGATTAATTTTGATTTATTAATGCCTTTAAAATTTTCAACTACATTTCTAACTTTTTTCATTTCAAAACTGCAAGTATTATTTATTTGTATTTTACTACTATGTATTATTAAACTATATATACTATTTTCACATCATTTTTCGATAATTTTCATATCTTTTAATTTTTCAACATATCTATTTTCTATTGCTTCTAATAAGTTTTTTATTTCATTTTCATTTCTTTGTGCTTGAAAATCATTTTTATATTCTTCTAATTGTACATTGTTCTTATTTATATTTTTTTGCATGTCTTTTATTACTATATTGTTTTAACTTACACTACACCTGTTTGAGTCCATTTCAATATCTTGTGTGTATGTGTGATCATCGCATATAAAATTTACTAACCAGATTACTAACACTCTGATCTAAACCACTACATTTACTCGCAGAGTCATATATTTTTCTACATATCCGCACACTTTCTTCCAGTGTCCTCTAAATGCAATTTTACATTTATTGCACACTTCATAAATTGGCATTTTAATGCATTTGTTTTAAAACAAATACCGTAAAGTTCTGAATACAATACCCGGGTACTCTAATTGGAAAATGGCAATATTCTGAAAAAATAATAAATCCAATTAGTATACCCGGGTACACTAATTAGTTTTCTATACCCGGGTATACTATTCGGAACAACAAAAAATTATATATGATAGGGAATGTATTATGGAAAATAAAATTAAAGCAATTAGTATAATTCACAAAACAAAATAACTATATTACTTATTCAAAATAAAAAAATATATATACATAGCTTATTAATAATAAAAAAAATCTGCAAATATACATTAATTAATTAATAATAGAAAAACTAGATACATTTATTAAGATATAGTCTGATTAAATTTTTTAAATAATTTTTTAAACTATTACTTATTAGCCAGTTAAACCAATTCGAAAAGCTCCTGTGTATCAACTTCACTTGAAGTTTCGCTGATATATTCATCATCATCAGAAGAAGTCTGATTATCAATTACACGTTCATCAATAGTTTCTATATCATCATCAAAATTCGCTAACTTTGCATTAGCTTCATCAACCCCGACCAGCTCATAAGTTGTATTATTTGGTTCAGTTTGGATTTCAGAAATATTTGATTCATGTACGTCCCCGCAAGATTTAAGAATATTTTGAAGGCGACAATTTAATTTTTCCAAACATATTTCTTTTCCAAACTCTCCAACTCCGCAACACTCAAATGACCTTTCAATGATTTCTGGCGAAATTTGTTTTAAAGCTGAAGATGTAAAATCAACAATATCTTGATAAGTCGGTTTTTCCTGTATCCTTTTTTTGTAAATTCCTCTTTACCATTTATAAGCCAATCATTCCAAGCAGCTCTCATAAAATTTTTAAATCGATAGTTAATTGAAACATCAAATGGTTGTAAAAAAGATGTAGTTTTTGGAGGTATTATGATTGACTCTGCATTGCATAGCTTCTTTAGTTCTTTTGTCACTTCATCCATTAAATGGCAACTATAAGAATTAAAAGTAACTTTTCAATACCAAAAGAACTGTTCTCCTTAAAGAAACACTTTTTCATCCAACGTAACATTAAATCTGTGGTCATCGAACCACCCAAACTAACACAAAGATCGATGTCTTTTTTTTTTATTTTTAAATTTATTTGCGAAAAAACAAATCCAATTAGTGTACCCGGGGTACTGTAATTGGAAAAATGTTCCAATTAGTGTACCCGGGGTACTTTATTCGGGGGGTACTGTATTCAGAACTTTACGGTACTGACAATTTATTTACATATATTCAAATATTGAAATTCTAAAGATTTAAATATTATAATTTAGGTTGTAATACTTTTATGGAATAACTTTTATTAAAACTTTTTAAAATTAATTATGAAAATCAGTACATTTACACACGTGTCAACTCGCTAAAACACTCACTCTATAAAACATAAGTACCATTCTTACTAATAAGAGACCTTAGTTATAATTAATGCACTAAGGCGATTTATAATAGGTCTATTTATTAGGAAAATTTTTTTTAATTATTAAAGACTGCAATTCATTAATTGTAAAATTAAAAAAACAAGTAGTTAATCCAAAAACTGTAAGTTGGGCAAGTCATATACCCTCTTATAATATAACTAAAAAACCAAAATAATAACTAAAATCACCACATAAAATGTTCTATTTTCAATATAACTAAAAATAGACATTATAAACAAAGCATAACATAATAATATAACAAATATCACAACTTCTTCTTTCTGTACATTATTTTAATATAATACATAAAGTGTGACTTAAAGTAGCGGTACTTTAAAACCCAAATTACTTAAATTTACAACAAGTAAAGAAACAGTCAGTCAGTGCAACCGACTTAAAAATACTCTACACCTATTTGGTTCAAATTTAATGGAAAGTCCATAAGTCATTTTAAAACAATAAAAGCTTTTATTAGTTTGATCGTAAGACATGGCTAACCAAATTTACTTTATAATACTAAAAACATTTTCTAATTATTTTATCAATTCAAAAATATTATAAATTCTGTGTCCCAAATGCAAAATTATAATCGTTTGGCCTCAATTCGATCAAAAGCTTTCAGAATCTGAACTTATTGTCCGATACCTTCCAGAACTACTTCCAGAACCAGAACTAATCGCCGCGATACCTTCATTACAAGTAACCTAGTGTTTAATTTCACCAAACTAGCGTCACTAAATTTTGAGTTATGGTGTATTTTAGATATTTGTTTGTTAGCTCTTGAACTTTTCAAAGTTTCCAGAAACCATAGTTAAATTTCGCCCATATGCAGTCCTAGTCATACTTTCATTACTAGTTAACCCTTGTACACAATTGGCACGTTCTATCTCTATTTTTAGTTACTATTTTTATTAATTTCAATGATAAGCCTTTAAAAATTTGGGAGGTCTAAGAGAGGTACCTGAACCACAACTCAAATTGATCATAAATTAGGGGAACACCGTTTATAAAAAGTTTAAGGTTTAGAATAGGTATATGGACTCTGTGGTAGATTTCAAAACTGATAGATAACGAAAACAAAATATATTAGAATCAAATCTTGCATAAGTTGAATTTGCTCTTAATAACAACAATTATAAATAAAAATTCTAAAGCTTTATTACGAATCGTAAATTATAAAAACTTACGACTGTAGCGGGAAAATATATCAAAAATAGCCAAGCATACAATAAACAGTATACGTTAAAAAATTTATGTTTTAAATATAAATAAAAAATTTCAAAGGTAACTTAGTTGTGATTACAAATGTTTATACAACAATAGTGTCAAACGATGAAGAGTGTAGTAAAGTAGACTGTGTCAACTCTGGGATACCCGTATGACCCTTATATAAACATTATTATTATAAACATTAATTGCTTTTGGCAAAATATCAAACATACCAGCTTTATTAGGTGAAATATAATGCTCATATAAAAAAGGAGTTGTATGGCAGCTACTCGAACCCTCTGCAGTAGACCAACCAAATTTTGCAGTAACTTTGGCCATTACATTAAACTATTTTTGGCAAAATTTCAGACACCCAACTTCAATAGGTATAGAGTAATGCTCATATAAAAGAAGGAGTTGTATGGCAGCTACTCGAACCCTTTGCAGTATACCAACCAAATTTTGCAGTAACTTTGGCCATTACACTAAACTATTTTTGGCAAAATTTCAGACACCCAGCTTTAATAGGTATAGAGTAATGCTCATATAAAAGAAGGAGTTGTATGGCAGCAACTCGAACTCACTGCAACAGACCAACTAATTTTTGCAGAAACTTTGGCCACAAAACTAAACTACTTTTGCCAAAATTTCAGACACGTTGCTGTAATAGGTACAGAGAAATACTCTATAAAAAAAGAAGTTGTATGGCAGCCAACCGAACCCATGGACCAAAATGGCTGGATTTAAATAGAGATGACGGCTATTGCAAAATAACGAATTTGCGAAAATTTCAAGATCCTAACTCCTTTAGTTTTTGAGTTATCGTGCGGACGGACGGACGAACGGACATACATAGCTAAATCGATTTTTTTTTTCGATTCTGATCCGATCCATACACTTGAGTCTATATCTACCCACCCTGCTTCTCTGCGTCACAAACGTAATGGCAAATTTATTATACCCTTTGACTATATAGTCATACGGGTATAATAAAAACTTAATTCCAAAGAACAAGGGACTATATAAGGTTAAAAAAATTTAAAATTAGGATAGGTATATACTATGTACTGAAAGATGTTGATGGATGCCAATTAACTGAAAAATCTTTTGAAGGTATATTCGATGTTTCACGTATGAAATCATGGTTAAAAACAAATTAAATTATATATATGTTTAAATTAATTCGAGGAAGAATTCGGGTTAAGATAACCGAGGTGTAAAATAAAACATTATTGCTTATTACTGGCACTTCTGTCTTCTAGTACTTCGCTTAACATTCTTTTACTTCATGCGCTACCAAAAAAGAGAATTGGTATTATTCACCCAGTGTTCATTAAACAACTTTAAATTTAATTTAAAATAAAAACTTTGTGCAATAAATTTAATCGACGGCGTACATCACAATATATATTTTTTTTAATATTTATTACATTTGGATAAAATTTTATTTGATATTTGCTCACCTTTTTGTTTAATAAACTTTTTCATTTTAATGTTTTTATTATAGTAATTGATATAATAAGAACGGGCTAAAATTTTATTTGTATTACTTAATTTATGTTTATATTAAGTTGAAAATTAAATTAAATAAATTTGCAATAAAAATTGAAATAAGTTAAAATTTGAAAATGAATGAAAATGTTATGTTTTATTAGAATTTATATGATTTTGTAAATTAAATTAGAATATGTTTTTCCATTTGCAATTTTTACATAATTTTACATTATTTACATAATTTATTGCACTTAGCACAGTATGTTGTGATTAACTATTTAACTTTTTCTTCCTTTAATCCTTCATCTTTACACAATTTTTATAGAAAAGAAAGTACAGCACTTTAGGTTAATACCTACAAAAGAAGAAATAAAAAAAAACAAAAGTTCAAAAAAAAAACACACGAACAATATTAGTTATCTTCCAAATTTTAGGCTAATAAACCTGACTACACCATGGTTACATGTTAGAACAGGTGGGACATGTATTATAATTTTATTATTAGAATTGATCTTAAAACTCCACACATAATTTAAACATGAGTAGTACTAAACCTCTTATTCGGTCGAATGCATAAAACTGAGCTTGAACTCATAACGCAATTTTTTTAGCATTATTTAGTCTTGAACTCGTAATTTTGCTCGAAAAAATTTAATTTGAGTTCAAGCATCAAATATCTAGAAACGTCAGAAAAGAAAGTAAAAGTTAAAGAAAAATATTGAGTTATTAATTATTAGTTATGCTATTTGAACTCAATTTTATTAACAGATAATTATTTAGTTTTACTTAAAAATTTAAACGGTGATTTAAACATATAAGGTAATATAATACATACCGTTTTATATTTTATTATATTCAAAAAAAAATAAAATCCATCTGTAGTTTCTCCTATATTATCTAAAATAACTTTTGACCTCAATTTTCTTATCTTAATGCTTTTTAAATATTTATCATATATAAGTATATATTATTATATTTTAATTAATTTATTTATATATTTATTTCTTTTCTACTTCTTTTTAGGAGTATAGGGCATCCACCAAGTTTAAGTTTCAGCTTCAATTTCTTTAATCGTTATATTCACTAAGTCGTTAATTTTGTGTTACACAAGAGTTATTTATTTATTTTTGGTAAATCTTATTAAAATAAATATCGAGATATAAACCATTCCAATATAATTATATAATTTTACGATATTTATTTATTAGATTTGATCTGACCGGGGTTTAAATAAGAGATCTTTCTCATGGAAGGCAGGGCTTTACCATTACGTCATTGGTCAAATATGTTTTTAGTTTTACAGACTCCTAAACAAATTTATTAAATTTCACTTGAAATTTTTCATAATTATTAATAATTCGTAGAAATTTTACATTATTTTATAATTAACTTCTTCCCAAATTTGGACGTAATTTACTTCCAAAAATTTTTTTTGACCAATTGTCGAACCGACATCTAATAACAAAAATCAAGCCGCTTAGGGTTAACTCTTTTGTTAAAGAGCTTCACGCAACAAAATTTGAAGTCAATCGGTAAAACTGTTTCTCATTTAGAGTAAATTAACGAAAAAATCTTTAAAAAGTTTTTGTGCATTGGGTTAACGGAACTAGACAAAAATGTTTTTGGAACTTTCATTTTGGTCTAAGCAGTATTCGGCAAAATTGGAAGGAAACTGCATCCAAAAATTTTTTGAACAATTGTGGTGCCGACATAGGTTTACAAATTCAAAATGTGTTCAAAAATATATAAAAAGCAGTCTTTACAGTCTTTATATATAAATTTTCTTCATAATCGAATGAGAAACTTAGGAGTCTATTCCTTACATACAAACAAGCACACAAATTTTCGCTTTTATTATATATATAGATAGAAAGAAAGATAAACAAGTGATGAAAAAAACCAAGGGTTTTCAAAAAAATTACATTTTCAAAATTATATTGTGTTTCATACTGAGTTTATGGTAAAATATATATATAAAAATAAATAATACTATAATTCTCTCATTTGGTATTTCATCAATTCATTATTAATTATGAGTAATAGTCAAATCAATACTTAAAATATAAACCAAATGTAGTCAAAAAAAAACCTATTAATATTTGTCGAAATATAATGTTAGATCTGTTAAAAATGTTAACGTTTACTTTTGGAAATATATGCACTCGTAACTAAGTTACTAATTTATTAAAAAAAAATACAAATTTTTAAATCCTAATAACCCTTTAATGGAGAAGGCCTCAAATTTTTATTAAGCAAACTCATGGTTATTCTTGAGGATCTAACCCCACTGCCGCACGCTCAATTTTCGGGTTCTAGTATTAAATTTTGTTTTCCACCAAAATTTGGAGTTTTTCTTAGAATTTTACTATCCAAGCAAAAATGGTTAAAATAAGAGACACTTTCTTCTCTTTTAAATTTAAGAAAAGCCTGCAACATATGTTAAAATATAATGTTGGATCTTTAAATTATGTATAATAAAAAAAAATTACAAGGGTTTAAAAAAAACAAAATTTCAATTTTGGACGTCTTACAGCTCCTAAACAGGGGGCGCAGCAAAAAGAAAATTTTTAACGACTCCTACTAATTTCTGTGGATCTAACATCTTCCAAAATTCCAAGCTTCCAGTTTGAGTCCTTCAAAAGTTATGTGGGTCCAAGAATTTTGCAAAAATTGAGTTTTGGATAACGGTAAATTTTAGTACCGTATGGCAACCTAAATTTTAAAATTTTGCTTTTAAAACCTTATTAAGCTTATATAAGCAGCTGTCTTTCGACGTTTTCAAATTAAAAATATATCTTACAGAACTCTTGTTATAACTGTTTAAATATAAGGCTTTTAAGTATTGTAAACTAAAGGACACGTAAGAACAAAAATAGGAAAAACGAGGAACTATTTGACATTTAGAGTATAAAAATATCCACTAGTTTTCCAGGTTGTCGTGTGGTTCAAATTAATATTGAAACACAATCGGTAATAAAAATATAAAATCTAAACAATCATATTTAAGTTTTTCTTAAATCTATTTTAATTATTAATGCAAAACATTTAAACTAAAATTTTATTAAAAATAAATTTTAAATAAACAAAATTAAAAGTATCTTTAAGACAACCCAAAATATAAGCGATTTTCATGTTTCTCCATGTAAAACTATAATTTTCAATGTACATAGAACATATATTTCTGTCTGTTTCTACACTAACCTTCACTCACTGAGTTTCATTACTTGTTAATTATGTATACTTTGCCAATAGTGACAAAAATAATGATTAGTAATGAGTAGGGCTACAGATAAAAGTTGTTTCATGAAATAATTATTTTCACAAGCAACACTTATCCTTAATTAAAATTTCATTTCTTTATAACAGTATCGAAGTTTTGAATTTTGAAATCACATGAACGAATAGACGGACAGAGTGAAACAATTATTATTAATATAAAAATATTATTTATATTTTTAGCACTATATGAAAATATAAATTTAACGGGTGTTAAATATATTGACATCCAAAATACTTAAAATAAACAATACATTTAAAGAAATAATTGTAATTTTTAATGACACCAAAAATAAAAATATAAAGAAAACAAATAATTGCATTGTTAAAATAAATAATAGTAGTTGGATTATCTAACGAAATAAAAAAGAAATAATTTTTTAAATTAAAAATGAAATACCCTTTAAAGTTTTTAACAGAAAATATATTTTTATATCACAAAATTATGAGAATGCAAACAATGTTAAAAAAGCTTAATTTTAAAAATGTTTCATATGTCAATGGAATTTGATGAATGAACATATTATATGCTATATAATAAAAGAATAACTCAACTCACCAAATATAAGGCCTTGAAATCTATTAAAAAATTAACAATATTTAAAAAAAATTAGTTTTGTACACATCCATATTTATGTTATTCGAATTTACAAAATATTTTCATGCATACCCACTATGATTTATAAAATAAAATAAATCGTTATTAATTTCCTTTATGCTATTACATCTTACAAAAAAAATATAAAAAAGTAAAATAATTAAAAACTAGGAAGAGAGTAGGAGAGTAGACTGTGGCAACTCTGGGATACCCGTATGACCGTTATATAAACTTATATCATTATTATTATAAACATTAATTAATTTTGCCAAAATTTCAAACATACCAGGCTTATTAGGTTTAGTGAAATGCTAATATAAAAGAAGGAGTTGTATGGCAGCTACTCGAATTCACTGCAGCAGACCAACCAAATTTTGCAGAAACTTTAGCCATAAAACGAATCTACTTTTGGCAAAATTTCAGACACGCAGCTGTGATAGGTACGGAGTAATGCTCATATAAAAAAAGAAGTTGTGTATCAGCCGAAATGGCTAGGTTTACAGACGAACGGACATACATAACTAAATTGATTTATTTTTAGATTCTGATCCGATCCATACATTTAAGTCTATATCTACCACCCTCCTTCTCTGCGTCACAAACGTAATGGCAAATTTATTATACCCTTTGACCTATAGTCAATATACGGGTATAATTATGCCAACCTAACAGTTGGTGCGAGTGATGTCCAACTTTGTCAAGTAATCTGCCCTATTACTTTGCCTGCCCAGTTTTAATTTTAACCTCGCAGCTTCATTAGATTCATAGTTATCGAATTGACAACTTTGTATGGCAGCTCCCCGAAAATGGGGCCTAACGTTTTGAAACTTAATATAGGTGCTTGTTCTATTATACAACTAACCGTATGTAATTTTCATCCTCCCCAAAACTTAAATTTTTTTACCAAAATTTCAAAATTTAAAATTTTTATATGAAAATATTGGAGTTAAAAAAGTTAGTTGTTCGAGAGCTACCCGAAGTTTTGATCGGATCTTAACCAAAAAAATAGGGAGTCTAGAAATTATTTAAAAAATATTTTGTGAAAATTTCAAAACTGTAGCTCCTTTAGTTTTTGAGTTATCGTGCTGACGGACAGACACACATAGCTACTCGTAGATCGATTTAATTTTCGATGCTGATCCGATGTGTACTCTTGACTTCATATCTAGCTCGTCTAGATCAATGCGTTACAAAGGGAGGAGTAATTTTAATATAACCGTGGTCATATACATACGTATGCACGGGTAAAAACATTTAAAGAAAATTTGTTTCTAAATATTTCTGAGGTAATATCATAAAGTAAGTATTTTACTTATATTCAATTAAATTCTTTGTTTAGATTGCTATATAAACTTTTTCATGTAAGGTCGAAGGTTGTAAATTCTGAGAAATAAATAGCAAAAACAAAGAATTTATTTTATTGCCAGTTGTAGGAATAAAGAATTATTTCTTTGATTTTTAAAAATATTTCATCCAAATATAGAACTGCAATCAAAAAAACTTTGCTTTTGCATAAAATAACAGTTATTTTTACTGGTTCGTGTTCTAAGTTTAATAGAAAATTATTTTTATGTTCAATTAAAGTGAATAACTTCTGCTGTGCACTTTGATGTGAATATAAATTTTGTTTTATAAATTTTGATTTGTGTAACAAAAAATTTGTTAAGAATAAAAAACATAATTTATTATAAGGATTTACTTATTATAAGATAATATAATTGTAAGAATAGAAGAAATTATAAATTATATAGTTCTGCAATTGGTAAGTACATTTTCTATTTACATAGTAAATTAAAATAATGGCCGTAAAATATTTTTCTACATTAGAACAAACATAGGACTTTCAAAAACTTTTAACAGAACAGAAAATTTATTTTAGAAGATTACCAAAAAATAGGAGGTGATATATAAATATAGCAATCGAAACGATTTATTTTCTACATATCATATAATTGCTTAATCAAAAGAGTCGCAGGTAAAATTTTATATATTTTAAAATAATTAAGCAGTTCAATATTTGAATGAATTAGTTTTAAAAATCAAAGAAATAATTTTTTATTCCTAGAACTAGCAATAAAATAAAATCTTTGTTTTTGCTAATTATGTCTTTGAATTTAAAAATTTCAAATCGAAGTTACATGTTACTAAGAACAAAAAGAAATTTTTTTTATTGCAATTTTTTTTTTTTAATTTTCTTTATTTGTTTTCTTATTAATAAATAGGTACGTATGTATGTAAATATTTGGTTTTTTTGGTAAAAGTTTTTTAAGTATACTTAGAAAAAAAATTTTCAAATCATAAAAAATATTATAGATTCAATATAATGAATAATCTTCCAATAGAAGAAATCATATATAACGAGATAATTGAGATAGAAGAATCTCAAAAATTATTAATTGATTGGGGTTTTACTGAACTTTTGGACGATTTTCGAGCCAAAGGTACTGATATATAAGTTTTTAAAGAATTAACTGTACAGGATATAAATAATATTATCCCAGAAGAAAAGTTTGGTTTACGAATCAAATTTCGAACCAAACTTTTAAATTGGAGAAAAGAAAATGTAAGTAAATATATTTAGGAAATTTTTAAGTGTATATGCATACATAAGAAATATATGAAATATGTACTTGCAAGTATCAATTATTTATCTACATTTAATAGGGTTATTACCAACAAATTGCTGAAGCTATAACAATTTCGAATGGTAACACAACTCTCTCTCTTGGATAGGGGATACAATTCCAAGTTCACCTACCAGTAGTAATAACTTTGAAATTATAAATGATACTGCAAAACTATTGGTATGTACATTATCTACTTAATAAATTAAAATATTAATATAATAAATATTATTATATTATACCAATTAAGTAATAGCTAATAGATTAGAACAAGACGACTAATGGTAAAAAAGAATCAAGACTAATAAATTTAGGAATACAAATTACAATAAATAATAGTTATAAGTAAAAGAAAAAAAAATAAAAAAATAAATTGTTTGTTTTTTAAATAATATATTTATTATTAAATTAATAATAGTTATAAGTTAAAGAAAATTAAAAGAATAATTTGTTAAAGTTTATATTAATATTATGAAGAAATGTTTTTGTTTTTACTTCTCAATAAATATATTATATTTATATATATAAGTCTTAAAAATATGGTTTTTATTTCTAATTTATCTATATTATCCATTTTTCTAAAAGAGTTTTGGACCACTAATATATTAAAATGAAATATTATGAATTATTTTATTATTTCTTTTTCAATATATTAATTGTTATTTTATTTTTTACAAGGAAAACAAAAATAAAAAATTCATAAGGTAACTGTTTTGCATATAAAATAAAATATACAAGATAGTTAAGTAAAGTTAATAAACCTTTCTTGCTATATTTTCATAATTTGCTTTGTTAAAAATGAAATATAAAATATTTTGGAAGTGAATAATGAATGCTTCATTGAATATTTACCATACAAAACTATTTTTCTCTTTTTTAAACAAGTAAATTAATAAACAAATATACGTAAAATATCAAAGTTTTACTCATTAAAAATAGTACAAAATGGTAGGATACGTATCGATCCCTTCGGGGAATCGGTTTTTAGAACTACCGGATGATGACACTGGTCAACCAGATCCAAAAATTAAAAAATGATTTAGAGGACAAAACATAACAGGCGAAATATTTCCAACCTTACCTCAGGTAAATAAGCAGGAAAAATGTCCTTAATTCGTTTAAAATTTTGCACAACAAAATGATTATAAATATACTTCACACAATAAATAATGATGGCAATACTCATAACTTTAAATTTATTATTATTCACCCCGTACACAATGTACCTGTCTGTTATGCATCCCATACACGATGTTTTCAACCTGGTATGAGTACTTGCGTAGTTGAATCGTGTATGGGCAAGTTAAAAGACCATTTTGGAGGTTAAAAAGTTGGTTGTGAGAAAATCAAAAATTTTGGTTCACATTTTGAGTTGTATCGTGTATGGGCAAGTTAAACAATTTAAATGTCATTTTTTTTGTATTTTTTTTTTAATTGGCACAAAAGAACGTTGAGATATCCCGATTTGAAAAAATAATAAAAATACAATGTATAAAATAACAAAGAATTACGTAAATAACTTTCAATAAATATAAAATTAAGTTAGAAAAATGTTTTTTGAATTATGTGTATAGTATAGAATAGTTCCACGGGCTGTCAACGTCTTTTTTTATGTAAGACAAAAGTACAATTTTATTTAAATTTACCAACATTTGGTACGATTTTAGTCTTACATAATAAAAACATATCATCATATAATATAATGTTTGATTGTTTTGAAATACAAATAAAGCAGTTCCAAATTTTGAAGTTTTTTATAAAATTACAAATCAATTATGTGATATGTTTTCGTTGGGTAACACTAACAACAGGCTGTCATATGTCAACATTTTTGTGTAAAATAAAAATACAATTTTATTTAAGACTGAAATCGAACCAAATGTGAGTAATTTTAAATAAAATTGTACTTTGTGTTATATATATATATTTATAGAATATAAAGACAAATATAAAACAAGAATTAATGAATCGTGTATGGGCAAGTTAAAAGACCATTTTGGAGGTTAAAAAGTTGGTTGTGAGAAAATCAAAAATTTTGGTTCACATTTTGAGTTGTATCGTGTATGGGCAAGTTAAACAATTTAAATGTCATTTTTTTTTGTATTTTTTTTTTAATTGGCACAAAAGAACGTTGAGATATCCCGATTTGAAAAAATAATAAAAATACAATGTATAAAATAACAAAGAATTACGTAAATAACTTTCAATAAATATAAAATTAAGTTAGAAAAATGTTTTTTGAATTATGTGTATAGTATAGAATAGTTCCACGGGCTGTCAACGTCTTTTTTTATGTAAGACAAAAGTACAATTTTATTTAAATTTACCAACATTTGGTACGATTTTAGTCTTACATAATAAAAACATATCATCATATAATATAATGTTTGATTGTTTTGAAATACAAATAAAGCAGTTCCAAATTTTGAAGTTTTTTATAAAATTACAAATCAATTATGTGATATGTTTTCGTTGGGTAACACTAACAACAGGCTGTCATATGTCAACATTTTTGTGTAAAATAAAAATACAATTTTATTTAAGACTGAAATCGAACCAAATGTGAGTAATTTTAAATAAAATTGTACTTTGTGTTATATATATATATTTATAGAATATAAAGACAAATATAAAACAAGAATTAATATGAATTGAATTTTTTTTTATTTTTGTTAAAATAGGAAAGCTGGTATGATATCCAGAAAAATTTTAAAGTAATAAAAAAATTAAGTTTTTAGTTTCTCACTTATCAAATTGGTAACGCGTCCGAAAATAAATGTTTAAAAACCAGAATTTTTATTTTTTTTAGCAATTTTTATATAAAACGGAGTTTAAATATTAGACGAAGTATAAAATAATTTACTACAGTAACTCTGTATTACAAAGTAATTCAAAATGTCAGTATTAGGTACCTAATGCTAGAAGAGCAAAATACTTCAGCAAAAATGCCTAAAATAACCTGTGCAATTGCACAGGAGTCCTACTAGTTATAATATATTTAACAAAAAAAAAATAATAATAAAAATCGTGTGCACGGCAATTAATTTATTTCTTATTATATACTTTTATATAAATATAAATTTATCATAGTTAGTGATACATTTATGTCAGAAATCTTGGTTTATTAATTTAAAATTTGAATAAATAGGTACTTAAATAAAAAACAAACTAGTAATTGAAATTAAAAAAAAAAATTTTACCATGAAGCGAATTTGAACCAAAGACCCCAACATTTTATAAAATTCGGAACATACAAAAAGTAGACTACCTAACTTATTAATCTTCAAATTTTTAAGATGCACGAGATATTATATCAGTCGTTTGTTTTTGTTTTCGTTTTCTGTATGTGTTTATTAGATTCGAAGTATACTTCGTAATACAATTGTAACGGTTGTGAAATTATTAGTTTAAGTATGTGGTATACAATATATGTATGTATATGTATATTATTATAGTAAGTAAGTATACATATAATGTGTCTAATGTTTATTTGCATTTTGTGTTAGCTAGATAATAAATATTAATAATAATCTTACATGAATATGCGTGAGCTTCTTTTGTTTATGGTTTATGTTGGAACAAAATATAGTTTAATGAATATTTTTATACCCGTGTGGCTATATAGTAAAAGGGTATAATAAATTTGCCATTACGTTTGTTATACAGAGAAGGAGGGGGGGTAGATATAGACTCAAGTGTATGGATTGGATCAGAATCGAAAAATAAATTGATTTAGCTATGTATGTCCGTCCGTCTGTCCGTCCGCACGATAACTCAAAAACTAAAGGAGCTACTATCTTGAAATTTTCGCAAATTCGTTTTTTTGCAATAGCCGTCATCGCCATTTAAATCTAGCCATTTTGGTCCATGGGTTCGGGTGGCTGCCATACAACTTCTTTTTTTATATGAGTATTTCTCTGTACCTACTACAGCTGCGTGTCTGAAATTTTGCCAAAAGTAGTTTAGTTTCATGACAAAAGTTTCTGCAAAATTTGGTAGGTCTGTTGCAGTGAGTTCGAGTAGCCGTCATACAACTTCTTATTTTATATGAGCATTACTCTCCACCTAATGAAGCTGGGTGTCTGAAATTTTGCCAAAAATAGTTTAATGTAATGGCCAAAGTTACTACAAAATTTGGTTGGTCTACTGCAAAGGGTTCGAGTAGCTGCCATACAACTTCTTATTTTATACGAGCATAACTCTATACCTATTGAAGTTGGGTATCTGAAATTTTGCCAAAAATAGTTTAGTGTAATGGCCAAAGTTACTGTAAAATTTGGTTGGTCTACTGCAGAGGGTTCGAGTAGCTGCCATACAACTCCTTCTTTTATATGAGCATTACACTTCACCTAATAAAGCTGGTATGTTTGAAATTTTGTCAAAAGTAATTAATGTTTATAATAATAATGATATAATGTTTATATAACGGTCATACGGGTATCCCAGAGTTGACACAGTCTACTCTACTACACTCTTCCTCGTTCTAATTAGATTTACTACCATGTTAATATCATATATTATAAGCATGTGTTTGTATTAATGTAAAAAAAATGTTAAAGAACATAAACAAAAGACTGGGTATGTATACTATGTATATATTATGTTTTATTGATTAATGGAAATTATAATTAGAATTACTATCATATAAAATTTTAATATTTGTATAGATAGATTACATATATACCTACCAAGTTTCTTTAAAAATGAAGATATATATGTATATTCAAAGCCATAAGTAAAAGTATTAATTGACGAATGTTGAAAACTAATTTTTGAAATATTTTTTTAGTTTTGGGAAATAATTTCGCATAGATATTAATAATAGGTAGATATATATATCTGTTATACTACACGTGGAACAGAAATGTATTAAGGCTTAAGGAAACCTACTAAATACTTAACAATTTTGTTTAAGTTTTCTTTAACCAACTTAATAAAGATTTTATCAAATACTTAAAACGCTTTTATGTCAGCATCTGTGAATATCCAAAATTTCTATACATATTTTTCATTCTGTTTATTAAAATTTAAATTAATTTAGATAAATTTACTAAGAGGGTTATTTTAATCATTTAAAATTAGTTAATAGATAAACCGATTATAATTAATTACTAATGAATTGAATCCAATTGTCAAATTATTTAAGTGGAAATAAATTGAAATAAAACAAAAAAGTATCAAATAAAATAAAAAAAATAAAATATATTTTTCAATATATATACTTTTATTTAAGTAAAACTAGCCCCCTTAAAAGTAGAAAAGCCTCCTAAAAAGTAGTGTCTTTCATTTCAGCCATTTACTTTTATATTAAAACACTTTTAAATGCAAAAGACCTGTCATCAATTTTTGGTTACTGAAAATTCAAAAAAATTTAAGCTTAGAAGTTTTCAAACATTAAAAGAACTAATATCTACCATCATTTTGTTATTTTCTACCTTTTAGAGGGCTAGTTTTACTTAAATAAAAGTATACATATTGAAAAAAATATTTTTTTTTATTTTATTTTATTTTCTATTTTACTCTTATCTTTCTCTTTATAATTTGCAATAATATTTTCCGTTTACTTAATTTTACATTATTTATAATGCTTTATATTCTTAAATTGAATATTAAAGACAGTTATAAAAAATTTAAAATTAATAATAAATTACAAATTAAATTGAAATAAATTTATTTAAAAAAGTAAAGATTTCAAAAATGCAATGTTCCCTTTTTTCTTTTTCTGTCATTTCTTAACTTTCTTTAAAATTTTACTCTTATCTAATTTTACTTTATTTATAATGCTTTATATTCTTTAATTGAATATAAAAGACTATTATGATAAAGATAAAGAATCAGAAATTCTGAATAAATTAAAAATTCCAATAAATTTTAAAAAAATGCAACAAACTTGTCAAATTTTCGAATATCTTAGAGTAGTCCATTCCCAAAAATTTTTCTTATCTCTCAAAATAAAAAACAAATAAATACCAAATCTAATAGTTTCACAACATTTTCAATGAATAAAATAAATAATAGAACAATAAACGATATAGTAAAATGGAATATTCAAAGCTATCATAACAATAAACCATTTTTAGAAGTACTATTACAAAAATATAATCCATTAATTATAGCTTTGCAAGAAACAAATAAATGTACATAAACCTAAAATTAAAAACAACTATAAATACTATAAATGTCTACTACAGATAACGCACTGCCGGTGTGGAGGTGTAGGCTTCTTAATCGTATAAAATTTGTACAAATCCAATTAAATACACCCCTTCAAGCTATCGCTATCAAAACTAATTACCAATTTTAAAGAAAATATCACTATTATTAACGTCTATTTAGAAAACAAACTTAAGCTCGAAAACGCGCACCTAGGTCAATTAACGTCACAAATATCCACTCCATACCTAATCTTAGGATACATGAATGCTAGAAGTCAAACCTGTGGAGATAGAATAACAAACCAAGATGGATGGTGCAGTCATAGATGGATGGACAGATGATAACGGCGAAGTTTGCATTATAAATGACGGTTCTTTAACACTTTTTAATACCAGAGGATCTCTGACATGCCAAGACCTCACAATAGCCCATACATCAATAGCATATCAACTAAATTGAAAAATTGGAGAAAATCTGAAAGGGTAGGACCACCACCCTATGATTATTAACAATAGAAACAAAACAATTATAAAGTACCAAAAGAAGCAGACTTTCTCACGAAAACTATAAGATACGCAGCATCCAAATCCATGCCAATAATCGCGTTAAGAAAACAAATAAACAAACCAGCATGGGTGACTAAAAAAAATAACAGACCTCTCTAAAGAAAAAACAAAATTATTCAGAGGATTTAGAAGAACGTGTAGGTGTTCTAGCATACATTAATCATGCTAAAAAAGAAAAGTGCAGAATTAAGATGGGAAATAAAGCAAGTAAGGAGGAGTTCATGGGAAAAGTTTGCAAACGAAATAAACAATAGTAACTCAAACGAAACATGGAGCAGGGCCAGAGCAATTCTTGGTAAAAAAATGCCGATGGGTACACTCGCCATATAACACGGAAAGAAATTGGAAACAGATCCAATAAAAAATGTGGAGTTCTCAGCCGATTGCTGCGCATCATAGGCAACAACCAAATCACAATACACAGAACCAGAGTACTTCCCGCCAATTACAAATGTACCATTAAATAAAACTATGGATCTGCCAATAACAAGCGACGAAGTGACATGGGTAATCCAAAACTTTGAGGAAACCACACCGGGCATGGATCAAAAAACTTACACTATGCTGAAAAATACTACAAAAAAATTCATAGAAAGGTTAACAAAATTGTACAATAAAATGTACAGTACTGGGAAATTACCGCAAAGCTAGAAAATGGCAGAACTTAGACCAATATCAAAGCCCGGAAAAGATCCAATATACCAGGAAAACTACAGATATATGGTGCTAGTACATTGCATCATCAATTAGAACTACAAGCACAGATAGCTCTCCAAAATAAAAATCATATGGACATAATCTCCTGCGACCTAGAGAAAGCTTTTGATAGGGTAAAAAAGAAAACAGTAATAGAACAACTAATTAAACTGCATGCAGGAAAGAACATTATAAACTACACGGCTAGCTTCCTCTCAAATCGAAAAATTGCAGGAAGCTACAATGGGTTTAGATCAAACCTTAAAAATCATAACCATGGATTACCACAAGACTGACCCTTTTCAGTACAACTCTTTAATGTTTACATTCAAGACCTAAGCACAAAACTCTTGGAAATCGAAGAGAGAGAACACATCATATATGCAGATAATTTAATAACCACTTCAACAGGAGACAAGTCACATAGAGAAAATGCTTTACAAAGAGCATTGAATCTAATTGACAACTGGGCTTTAAATACAGGTGCTTATATATCACCCAACAAGACCGAAGCCTTACATGTTTGCAGAAACCAAATTTGCCAAAAGTCGGTTATTCACACATCAAAACGAACCTGTTCAATTTACAAACGACCTAAAAATACTTGGGCTCACCTTCAGCAGAAATCTCAAATTTAACAAACATGTGGAAAATACAGTCGCAAATATAAAGAGATCAAACAAACTCTTAAAACTTATATGCCGCAAAAAGGTAGGACCACCACCAGAAACCGCAGCCCGAATTGCAAAAAGCATACAATTTCGAAAACTAGACTTCGCAGCAACCATCTAAACATTCACAACGAAGGGAAACTTAAAAAACTGCAAACGGTAATAAATCAAGCGGCGAGGATAGCAACTGGGGTTAACAGACCGAAACGGATCGATGGTCTTTTGTCAGAGGTGAACTTTCCAACAGTGGAATAGAGAAGAGATCAACTACCACTTAGACTAATAGCAAAAGCCGCCTACAACAGTAAGCATCCGCTATATAAACTAACTAATGCAACTTAATCTAGTAACTATAATATTAATAGTTAATAGATTAAGTTTTTTAAGCTGGCCCACATGCTTTTACGACAACCGGCCTAAACAAATTAATAAATATGTATTTATGCATTTTATTAATAAGAATAAATAAATAAATAAATTATACCTTTAAATTCATTTTATTCATAAAGTAAATCATGATTTAAAGAATATTAGTATAATAAATTAGTATAATAATTAATAGTATAAAATAATATAAACAAAATCGAAAATAAGGGGAAATAAAAAATATAATTCATGCAAACAAAATTAAAGCCAGTTTCTTGTCATATAATAGGTGCTATTGCGGAATAATTATTTTTTCTTTTTTTTAACACAAAATTTCAAAAATAAAAGAATATAAAACAAAACGGAATAGAAATTTGGTTTTTTTATTTGTTTGATGGCAATTGGCAATACCCATAATACCATGAAATTCCTTTTATTCATGAAGTCACAAAAGTAGAGTATATTTGAGTCAAACAAAATCGACATCCAAAAATAGGTTGAAACACTTTATGTGGAAATATTTATGTTCTTTTTCTTTAACACAAAATTTTAGAAAAAGAAGAATATAGAACAAAATTGAATAGAAATATGTGTTTATTTTATTTGTTAATCAAAAATTAAAGATTATTTAGATGTTTAGAATATTTTTAACATAAAATAAAATAAAATATTTTTTTCAATATATACTTTTATTTAAGTAGTACTAGCCCCCTAAAACAGAAAACAAAAAATGGGAATTTGTTACTGTGTTAATATAAAAGTAAATTGCTGGTATAAGAAACAGTTCTTTAAATGTTTGAAAACTTTTAAGCTTAAAATGTTTAAAACTTTCATTAACCAAAAATTGATGGTAGATCTTTTGCATTTAAAAGTGTTTTAGAATAAAAGTTAATTGCTGAAATGAGAGACAGTTCTTCTTTCAGTTAGTCTTAATCCAGCAATTTACTTTTATATTAAAACACTTTTAAATGCAAAAGATCTACCATCAATTTTGGTATCGATAATAAGGTGTACATATTTATTATTTTAGGTAAAAAAAAATTAAAACTAAAAATACAATTTTATCAGTAGAAAAGTGTTTTTTTTAATGAATGTTTCTTTTTGTAGTCAGTGGTGTGGTGATTTTAGTTGTGTATTGGAAATGTTACAAAAAGATTATGCATACATTGAAATATTTTGAATTATAATTTTTAATTTAATTTTAGTTTAATATTTTTCGTAATAGTAATAGTATTAATAGTAGTGTTGTGGACCACAACTTGTGGTACCTTATTTGTAGGAATTATCTCTCTATATATTTAAATTTAATCGTCGATTAATTGTATTGATTGAACAGATAGGCATTAGAAATAGAAAAAATTAATATGAATAATGTATTAGAAATAGAATATAGATAGAAAAATATAAAAAAAAAAAACTAGTAAAGAAACAGTAAGTTGTTGCAACCGACTTATAAATACCTTAATTGGTTCAAATTTAATTACAAAATTACAGATTTAAAATTATTTATACAACTCAATCAAATTTTACACACGTGCATCAATTACTTCTCTACAGAATTTTTGCTGTTCTGCATTTACTGTTTACTGTTATGTGTGATACTAATTTTAATTAAACTCAAAGTTATTCGAAATAAATATTAATTTGTTATAATATATAAATATAGAGTTATATAATTTGATGATTTTTAATGTAAACTAAAAGCCTTAATGCTTTGATTAGCTTTTTGTCAAAAAATTTAATAATTCAAAATTTTAAAAATTGAAAATAATTTAAATTCCTAGCAAATGTACCTATTAGAAAAACTAATAAATTCAAAATATGCAATAAATGTAATACTGAAATACAATGGAAAAATTAGAACTTCCGACAATAAATTCTATTAAGGATTATTAATTTTTGTTGTACTGCAATTATTTTTAAAAAATAATTACGTAAATTTTCATGTATAACTAAATTTTAAGAACAAATTTAAACCTTTAAAAGTAACCTTTGACTAATTATATCAATTTAATAGTTTTAAAATTTGTCTTTTAATTTAGTTATATTTTCATGTTTTACATAATTATTTTTTTTTCAATAGCTTAATTCTCTTGATTTGAAAAATTATGGTTTGATTTAATTTATAGATTTATAGGAATCATTTTTACTCTTCCTTGAAATATGACCTGATCCAGGTTACAAGTATGGAAAATATTAATTTCAGATTGAAATAATGGAATTAGAATTGATTGTTTCTCAACTTTTATATTTATGATAAGAAATTTTGAGCACTTCTTTTATAAATAAGTATTACAATCATAATTCTCCTGTTAATTTTCATTAAAGCTCAAATTTATTTAAAAGATATATAAATAGGTTTACATAATTTGATAGTTTTTAATATAAACTAAAAACATTAATGCTTAGATTAGGTTTTTGTCACAAGATTTAAAAATTTAAATTTTTACTAGTATGTGTACCTATTTGAAAGGCTTATTAAATCAAAATATGAAATAAATGTATTTCTAAAATACAATGACAAATTTATTACTTTTGTATAATTCATTTAAATATCAAAATAAATTTAACACATAAACCACCAATACCCTTAATACTCAATGAAAACAATTTAATTATCGTGCACCATTACATAATTATATATATATTATGGTTAAGATTTTAATGCTTATTGATAGCAGGAGCGCTCAACTTCTCTATTATATATATAGATGAGGCTAAATCTGTTATCTGTGAAACTAATTTACGTTGGAATTCAAAGTAATATTTAAGAAATAAAAAGTAAAAGATATTTGTTGTATATTAAAAATAAACTAAAAAATTAATGCTTTTATTAGCTTTTCATCACATAACTTTGTACATCAATTTTTAATAATTCTAAATAATTTAAATTTTTAGTATATGTACTAACTTAATAAATTCAAAAATGTAAAACATGAAATATAAGATACTATGACAAATATAAAAATTTTTAAAATAATTTTTTTAAATATAAAAATAAACTCTACAAACATGCAGCAAATGCTTTTAGTAGGCATTTTGCAAAGAAATTAAGTATTCTACACAATTAGCTCAATATACATATAATACGTATCATAATTATTAGATTGTAATACTTTTAATAAAACCGATATTTATGGTTATAGAAATATCTATTTATATCCTAAATATACATACAATAAAATAATTCAAAAGGATATATTATCAAGAAATTCATATAAATATTCAAGTTTTGCGAAAAGATTTTGAAATGTTTTTGAAATATAAATACGTATATATTTTTATCTTAATAAAATTTTTCTGAAAATAATTCAATTAAATATCTGATACGTCCTTGTAACAATTTTGAAGATTCTATCTTGAAACGTTTTGTATAAAGTTTTCATAAATTTGTAAGAGATTTCATTATTTTTGTTTAAGGTTTCATTTAATTTTAAAATGTTATAATATTCGAATAGCTCGAATAATAGCTCGAATTGTATTTTGTTAACAATTTCGATTGTGTCAAAATGAAATGTCAAAAATTTAAATTTTTGCTTTGAAAAGTATCATTGAAAAGTATAAATTATTAATTAATATTTATTTACTTTTCTTCCATGGTTTTTTTTTTTAAATTAGGGATTTCACACCACAAAAAAAAAAATTCAACTGGCACTCGGACTTGGCAAAACTCAAATTAAAACTTCAAAATTCAAATAACTTTTAATTTTTTTATTTGTGTATCTAAAAAATTTATGATACTCAAGTGTTAACTCTGGGATACCCGTATGACCACTATATAAACAGTAATTACTTTTGGCGAAATTTCAAACACACCAACTTTATTAGGTGTAGTGTAATGCTCATATAAAAAATAAATGGCAGCTACTTGAGCCCTCTGCAGTAAACCAACCAAATTTTACAGTAACTTTGGCCATTACACTAAACTTTTTTTGGCAAAATTGCAGACACCCAACTGCAATAGGTATAGAGCAATGCTCATATAAACTAAGAAGTTGTATGGCAGCTACTCGAACCCTTTGCAGTAGACCAACGAAATTTTGCAGTAACTTTGGCTATTACACTAAACTATTTTTGGCAAAATTTCAGACACCCAGCTTCATTAGGTGTAAAGTAATGCTAATATAAAATAAGAAGTTGTATGGCAGCTACTCGAACCCACTGCAGTAGACCAACCAAATTTTGCAGTAACTTTGGCCATTACACTAAACTATTTTTTGGCAAAATTTCAGACACGCAGCTTCATTAGGTGTAGTGTAATCCTCATATAAAAGAAGGAGTTGTATGGCAGCTACTCGAACCTTCAGCAGTAGACCAACTAAATTTTGCAGTAACTTCGGCCATTACACTAAACTGTTTTCTGCAAAATTTCAGACACCCAGCTTCATCAGGTGTAGTGTAAAGCTCATATAAAAAAAGGAGTTGTATGACAGCTACTCGAACCCTCTGCAGTAGACTAACCAAATTTTGCAGTAACTTTGGCCATTATACTAAACTATTTTTGGCAAAATTTCAGACACACAGCTTCCATAGGTATAGAGTAATGCTCATATAAAATTAGAAGTTGTATGGCAGTTACTCCAACCCGCGTACCAAAATGACTGGATTTAAATAGCGATTCCGTTTTTTGCATAAAAACGAATTTGTGAAAATTTTGTAATCCTAGCTCCTTTACTTTTTGAGTTATCGTGATGACGGACGGACATACATCGATTTATTTTTCGATTCTGATCCGATCCATATACTTGAATCTATATCTACCCCCCCCCCCCCCCCCTCCTTCTCTGCGTCACAAACGTAATGGCAAATTTATTATACCCTTGGACTATAGTCATACGGGTATAATGAATTTACATTAACGGTCATGCGACATTGTATTCACGACGTCGCAAAAACATTTACGATCTAATGTGTTTTCAAATTTTAATATTTGTAAAATAACTAATTAAATTTTGTAAAGAAACCCGGTATTACAAAATATTTTAAATTGACACTATTATTGCTAGAAGATATAAAATACTGGGGATTCTAAGGTTTAACTAGTATCCACGAAGGACCAAATGACTATATATAAAAGATAGCTGGTGTTGCCAGCTTTCAAAAAATATGCAGCTTTAATGGCGCATATTATCCTTTAAGGACGAAAAGGACATTTAAAAGTATCCTTGTTATTTTAGTCTATTTTACAAAAACCGTTATAATTAGCGATCTGTTCAATATATATGTAATCAGTTTAAGCTAATAATTAAGTTGATAGTCTGGAGAATATTTTACCGTTTATTCGATGACGATAGGTGCTGCCGTTTTGGAGATATTGTAGTTCAAAGTTGAAAATTTTTGCAAAAAAAAAATTTTTTAATATCCTTTCTCTAAAACTCATATTTTCCAAAATTTTGCAAAGAAACCCCCTAAATATTTTTACATCGCTGGAAAGCTCTTATTTTTTTCTATAATTTGGGCATGCATAAGGTATGTCTATATTAAAGCGTTTAGAAGATATAAGCATTTATGAAATAAAAAATTTTTTGTTTTGTAATTTTTTTTGTATAAAAAAAAATGTTGATATGTATTCCAATTTTTTCAGCCGTACTTTTTAAATGAATTAAATAATTTTATTATTGAAAAAAAAATTTTTAATATGTTATAAATATGTTTCCAGGTATAAATAAAAAAAAATACAAAGGGTTGGGTACGAAATTCCAAAAAAAAATTTCATTTCCGAAATTCCATTTTCATAATTCCAAAAATCAAAATTTAATGACAAACTATTTTTTAAAAACAGTAATTTTTTACATGCATATTTCAACAATTAAAAATTTTAAAATAGTGGGGGCTGCCGCCCCCAAACCCCCGCTAAACAAATTATTGAAACCCTGATTTTGAATCCAACTCTAAAATCCCTCCTAATTCAGAATCTCACGTATACATATGTATAAATATTCTGGAAAAAGCGTATAATCCTGTAATTGTAGCCAACTATAAAATCTCTCCTAATTATTTTTACATGCATATTTCAACAAAAAAAAAATTTATAAATAGTGGGGGCTGCCGCCCCCAAACCCCCGCTAACCAAATTATTGAAACCCTGATTTTGAATCCAACTCTAAAATCCCTCCTAATTCAGAATCTCACGTATACATATGTATAGATATTCTGGAAAAAGCGTATAATCCTGTAATTGTAGCCAACTATAAAATCTCTCCTAATTATTTTTTACATGCATATTTCAACAAAAAAAAAATTTATAAATAGTGGGGGCTGCCGCCCCCAAACCCCCGCTAACCAAATTATTGAAACCCTGATTTTGAATCCAACTCTAAAATCCCTCCTAATTCAGAATCTCACGTATACATATGTATAAATATTCTGGAAAAAGCGTATAATCCGGATTTTGTAACAAACTCTAAAATTCTTGCTCGCTAAAGCTATGGAAATATTTTTTGACTTTTTTTTTGGAATTTTTTTTTTTGGAATTTTTTTTCTTGGAATTATTTTTTTTCTTTCTTTGGAATTTTGTAAATTTGGAATTTTTTTTTTGGAATTATGACACCATCCAACAAAAAGGCAAAATAAATTTATGACAAATAAAGTATGAAAATGTATTTTTTAATAAAATTGTTGTGTCAGTTTTTCATTCATGTTCCCTGGTGGGGCTATTTGTCAACATACACCATACTTATTATATACCGTTGGAAAGAGTGTCAAAAGACCTTTCTAACAGTATAATAAAAAATACAGGGTGTTTTTGAAAATTTCATAGTTATAGTGGTTTTTTTGAAAGTTCAAAATTTTTTTTTTTTTTGTTTTAAATTTCCACTTGAAATTGCAATATCTCCAAAACGGCAGCACCTATCGTCATCAAATAAACGTTAAAATATTCTACAGACCGTCATCTTAATTAATAGCTTTGATGAATATATATATATTGAACAGATCGCTAGTTATAACGGTTTTTGTAAAATAGACTAAAATAACAAGGATACTTTTAAATGTCCTTTTCGTCCTTAAAGGATAATATGCGCCATTAAAGCTATATATTTTTTGAAAGCTGGCAACACCAGCTATCTTTTATATATAGTCATTTGGTCCTACGCGGATACTAGTTAAACCGTAGAATAGCCAAAATACTTTAGCAAATATGCCTAAAAACAAACTGTCCTAGTAATACATTGAAGCACAATTGAAACTTATATGGAATAGTCGATAAACGCATCATAATACTAGAAACAAATCAAATTATTTACATTAACGGTCATGCGCCCTGTGTTATCTAACACAAAGTTGTTTTTATTTTTATTAACTAAATCTTATTTTATATTACGATATAAACTATTATGATATAATACAATTTTACAATATTTTTTTTATTAGGCGGCATCTTTAATGATACCTGGATCTAATAATAGCTGAAAATAAACAAGCAATAATAGAAACAAATAAGTACAGGATATTTGTTTGTTAATTAGAATGTTAATTAGTATGTACTATCATGAACATTTAAGAAAACCAAACCTAATACAAAGCATACACGTTATAAAAACCAATGCGCCCGCACATTATTTAACTTATCAAGAGTTTTTTTTATACACAAAAATATTTATTTTCATAATATTTTGAATTTTTTTTTAATATAATGTACTTATTAAGATACATAGTTATAAAATTATTTAATTTTTAAAATAGAACCTTGGCGGCAAAAGAAAAAGGTATATAAAATTTTTAAATATAATTTATATTTTGAAATTTTAAAAATGCGACTTACGATATGTTTTACATCAAGTTTTAGCAATCTAATAATATGTGGCAATCGATTAAATTCTTTACTGAATTCAGTATAAACAACATCTGTTCCAAATTTTTCTTTCATGTCATAAATCTTATTATAATTACTACTATTACTACGTATACTATCAATTTTTAAATTTTGAAAGAATGTTTTTTATCATATCGAAAGCCTTTCTAATGTCAATGAAAACAGCCAATGTTACGTCACCCTTGCAATTAACATATTTATCAATGAGCTTCGCTATTAAAGATAGAATACAAATGAGTCAGTAATATTTACTGGTCGAAATCCTTTGTATTTTATTGTGCCTTTAATCTTTGGAACTATTTTTCAGTAACTTTGGCCATTACACTAAACTATTTTGTGCAAAATTTCAGACACCCAGCTTCATTAGGTGTAGTGTAATGCTCATATAAAAGGAGGAGTTGTATGGCAGCTACTCGAACCCACTGCAGTAGACCAACCAAATTTTGCAGTATTTTTGGCCATTACACTAAACTATTTTTGGCAAAATTTCAGACACCCAGCTTCATTAGGTATAGTGTAATGCTCATATAAAAGGAGGAGTTGTATGGCAGCTACTCAAACCCACTGCAGTAGACCAACCAAATTTTGCAGAAACTTTGGCCATAAAACTAAACTACTTTTGGAAAAATTTCAGACACGCAGCTGTAATAGGTACAGAGAAATACTCATATAAAAAAAGAAGTTGTAAGGCAGCTACCCGAACCCATGGACCAAAATGGCTGGATTTAAATAACGATGACGGCTATTGCAAAAAAAACTAATTTGCGAAAATTTCAAGATCCTAGCTACTTTAGTTTTTGAGTTATCGTGCGGACGGATGGACGGACATACATCGCTAAATCGATTTATTTTTCGATTCTGATCCGATCCATACACTTGAGTCTATATCTACCCCCCCTCCTTCCCTGCGTCACAAACGTAATGGCAAATTTATTATACCCTTTGACTATTTAGTCATACGGGTATAAAAAATTATTTTAAGTTTTACTTCGACAAAACGGAGAATTTGTTGAGTAGAAAGTGTTGATTAAGAGTAGATAGGAGTAGTTTTCAAATGGAACGCTAATTTTTGTTTCAGGAGTATATAATTGTCAAATTAGTTGTCATACATATATTTGACATATTGGAAAACTTTTTTGTGTTATTAAGTAGTTTTTAGCACATTTTCAAAAAATTTGGTAAAAATGTGCCTATATAGCTTCACTCTGTCCGTCCGCCCGTCCGTACCTACGGCTGACTAAAAACTATCAGAAATGGGTAGGTATTGCAATAAAAATAATTTAATGTTAAAACTTTTTTTTATTGCCCCCCCCCGGTTCCGGAGCTACAGCCCTACAAAGTCAGAAAAAGCTCTATATTTAAACAGTTCTAATTAGAGTTCTATACGGTAATTTTCCAATCTGAAAACGGCAACAGACAGCTGTTCTTGTAAACTTTACAAATTTTTAAAAACCAATTGTATAGGTTTACCATATACAATTTACGGTTATCCAAAACTAAGTTTTGCAAAGTTTTTGGTCCCTCATAACTTCTGAACGGCTAAATCTAGAAACTTGAAATTTTGGGGGAAGTTAGATCCTAATAAATAAGTAAGAGCCAGTTAACAAAATATTTTTATCATGCCCCCTCCCCCCCCTTTAGGAACTGTACGGGGTTGAAATTTGAAATTTTGCTATAAATTTTGCTTTTAAACACCTATAACTTGAATACCTGTTACAATTTTTTTTTATTTATGTACAAAATTGAAAGCTCCAAAATGAAAGTTTAAATAAGTGTCACAGGTTTTTCTTAATTTTGACTTTGTCCGTCCGTATGTTTACAAAAACTTTTACACCGTTTGAAATAGAGTAAAGATAATTTTAACCACGGGTAGATATTATAAAAAAAATAATTTCGTAGAAGAATTTTTTTCTGTAGCCCCACCCGTTACGGAGCTACAGCCCCCCAAACTTGGAAAATGCCCTATATTTAAAATGTTATAACAAGAGTTTTGTTAAGTGTATTTTCAATCTGAAACGGCAAAAGATAGCTGGTTTTATTGGCTTCACAAATAAGGTTAAAATGTATAGGATTGCCATACGGTACTAAAATTTACCATTAAGCTAAACTCAACTTTTGCAAAATTTTTGGCCCCATATATCTTCTAAGCGGTTCAAGCTAGGGTCTGAAATTTTGGGAGAAGTTAGGCCCTCCGAAATTAGTAGGAGTGGGTTAACAAAATTTTTTTGTCACGCCCCTGTTTAGGAGCTATAAGGACTCGAAAATTGAAATTTTGCTATTTTCAACCACCTGTAACTTTAACACCTGTTCAAATTTTTTTTTACAAATATACAAAATTTACAGATGCAGCATTATATTTCAACATATGTTAAAGGTTTTTCTTAAATTTGAAAGGGTCTCTTTAAATTGAAGAAATTGTTTCTCAGTCTTAACCATTTTTGGTTAGATAATAATATTCTAGGTAAAATTCCAAATTTTGTTGGAGTTCAAAATCGATTTCCTAGAACCGAAAAAAATGGAAGGGTGAGGACAGGAGGGGGATGGGCAGATCCATCATAAGTTGGCTAAGCAAAAATTTGGGAACCTTCCCCATTGAAGGGCTACTAGGTCTTCAAAATTAAAAATTTTATGTTCTTATAAAATAGTAACTTGTTCACCAGTGTAAGTTTTTCCAAAATTAAACGTTAACATTGAAGCTCCAACATTATATTTTGCACTTCTTAACAGGTTTTTTGAGTGAATTGGAGTTATATTCTAAGCATTTCACTATTATTCATATAATTAATAAATTAATGAAATAACTAAATTATAATATTATCATAATATATATATTATAAAAACAAATGATGAAATATTCAGTAAGAAACCGTATAACTTGACTTCTGACAATTGACTATTATTTTGTACTTCTGGCAGCTTCAAAATATTATAATACTAAGACTAAACTTATGAATTATGATATGTTAAATTTTATTGTATATATTATGTATTCATAGAGCATTTCTAAAGATGTTATTTTTGAAAAAGTAAGGTTCTTCTTTGTATATCATCAAAGATGATGTTTTGCGGGGAGAGCAATTTTTGGTATTCGTTTTTGGATAGTAGAAAAGATTCTAAAATAAATATAAATTGTGTTTGAGAGCTATCAGTTATTCTTACCTTATCGACCTCAATCATATTTATTGTGGAGCCGGTGTCCCGTTTATTTAATATTCTATTTACCGATTTCAATTCCAATTTAGGATTTCCTCTGTGCATATTTAATCAAATAAAGGCATACATAGAGAATTCATCTAGAACAAAAAATGTTAGTCAATTTTGTTGATTTGAAAACACCCCAATATCGTATTTGAAATCACCCCATTATCATATACCGAATTTTTGGTATATTTCTTTTTTATTTCTTTGCTTTATTATTATTTTTCTTTTTATTTTGTTTGTTTGTCAATCGATGTATGTACAATTGTTTATATTTCCTTATCAAGTTGACGATTTCTTTTTAAAATATTTTATTAAAAAAAAAATGTACACACATCGATTGACATACAAACAAAAAAATAAAAACAACTAAAAATTAAAATGAAAATAAACTAAAATACGATAAAGTTGATTTTACGCAATAAAAAAACTTGTCTAACTTTTTTGTTCTACGTGAATACTCTTTGTATATAATTACTTTATGATAATAGTGAAATAATAACTGTTTTTTTACATTGCAATTTTCTATTTAATGCTTTTAGTTAGTTTTTTAAAGTTTTTTTTTAGATTTAAGTCATTCGGATTCCTTTTACATTTCAACTCGATTTTGTTTTTAAATTTGATTTCGTTTAGTAATGCTACTATCATTCAAAGTTACAATGTCTTGTCAGAATTTTTTGTTTTCATAATTTTTAAACAGTTTGCAATATGAATACTTAAGATTTATAACAAATTACCATACGCCAAAGAAAAAGTAGAATCATTATAAACACTAAACTAAACCGATTTTCAAAAGAGGGAGCTTTTCTAAAATTTTTCGAAATATTTTTAATTTTGACGAATTTTACCAAAAATAAATTAACCGCATGATATATCAATGTTACGTTTATGCTGGTATCCTAGGATTGACACAGTCTACTTTATTACCCGTTTATAAACAATTAGTTTTAATATTAATTGTTTTCAATTTTAAAATCTATAAATTACCAAAAAATATTTAACCAAATAATATTTATTAAGTTTACTTATTACTCGTATTTACCAATTAATTATCAATTATATAATCCATGGAACTCTTTAATGTTTTTGTTTTACTAATGTCTAGTTTATGACTTTTATTAACAAAATAATTATTATTCCTAAAAATAAATTTATTCACATCACGCTGTAATTATATCAGTTGAACAAGTAAATATTTTGATCTTTCTTTCTAGTTTTTAAACGTGTCATATATAAATGAAAAGTCAAGGGCATTAAAAGATAGGAAAATAAATAAATCATTCGTTGGGAAACTTAACAAACATAATATGTAACTCTTCTAAGTTTTTAAAACACCTTGGTACATCAATACAATAAAAGGCTCAGAGCAACGTTTTATAGCACATTTTCAAAAGATTTTGTACAAATGTGCCTGTGTAGTTTCACTCTGTCCGTATGTTTACAAAAACTTTTACATCGTTTGAAATAGAGAAAAGAAATTATAACCACGGGTAGGTATTGCAAAAAAATAATATCATAAAAGAACTCTTTTTTGTAGCCCCACCCGATACGGAGCTACAGCCCGTCAATGTCGGAAAAAGCCCTATATTTAAATTGTTATAACAACAGTTCTGTTAGGTATATTTTTAATCAGAAAAAAAGACAGGTGGTTTTATAAGCTTTTTAAATTTTGTAACGGCAAGTGTACAGGGTTGCCATTCGGTACTAAAATTTACCATTACGCAAAACTCAATTATTGCAAAATTTTTGGCCCTACATATCTGCTAAACGGTTCAAGCTATAGTATTGAAATTTTGGGAGAAGTAAGATCCTCACAAATTAAAAAGAGTCGGTTAATAAATTATTTTTGTCTCGCCCATATTTAGGAGCTATAAGGGCTTAATAAGAAGAGTGAGGTTAGATCATTGAGAAATTTCGCAACCTTCCCCATTGAGGGACTATTAGCACTTAAAAATTTACTGTAAGCAGTGACCTAGTCACAAGTGTATATATTTCGAAAGTTAAACTCAGTTTTTAAAACAATGCTTTTTAAAAACCCTTGGTTTTTTTCATCACTTGTTTTTCAATTTTTTTCATGCCCAAAATTGTATTCATCTTTGTAGTCTCTTCTAGATTTATTTTTAAAAACTATGGTTAAGCTGATGGTGGAAAGCTTTTTTCCTTAAAGTGGGAGAGATATAAGAAAAATTTTTAGCTCCTCCTACACTTTTGCACTACTGACACATGAAAATAACATTTACTTACTTTTATCTTATATGCGTGCCTAACATATATTAGATTGTAAATTAATGTTCTCGAAAAATTTCAAATGTTTTATAATTTCAATACAATAATTGAAATTTCAAATAATTAAAACAAAAGTTTTGCATAAAAATTTATTTTTAATTTATTTATTTATTTTTATACCCTACACCTATGAAGTAGGTAAAAGAGTATATTAACTTTGATATAATGTTTGTGACCACCTAAAGGAAGCGAGCTAGAAATGGAAAAGTATATATATTTGTGATCAGCGTGATCTCCTGGGTCGATTTAGCCATACCCGTCCGTCCGTAGGCATGATAATCGAAAAACTAATGGAGTTATCTTGATGAAATTTTAATTGTAGGTTACTAGTACTGAAAGTACGGCAATGATTGCATATGGAAGAGATCAGCCCATGGGTTCGGATTCTGCGACTTTTGATCATTCAAAGGTAAATTTTAAGACAAAAAAAAACTTTAAAGAAACTTGATATTGTTTTTTTGAACAATTTTCAAAAAAATATTTACTGATAAAAGATCTGTATTTGAAAAAATTAGTTTTGGAAAATTGTATCCAAATTTTTTTAATTGCAAATTATTATACATATTTTAGTAAAATTATTAGATTAAGTATTACAATTAGGTATTTTATTTGTGTTTGCCTTTTTTCCTGACTCAACAAAATTATTATTTAATTTATTCGGATTTTTTTTTCGGTTAAAGATTCTAACATTATTTATTTCAATTTCATTTATTTAAGTAATGGGTGCTATTATTTAATTGGGAGGTATAATCCTTTTTATGTAAGGTTTTTATTTTTACATTTATATCTCTATATAGATTTTTAAAATTTTAATTGTAGGTTACTAGTACTGAAAGTACAGCAACTATTGAATGTGGAAGAGATGGGTTCGGATTTTGGGACTTTTGAACAGTCTAAGGACTAACCAATTATTAAATTACAGGTTACTAGTAATGAAAGTACCGCGGTGATTGCTAATGATCGAGATCAGAAAATGGGTTCGTATTTCAGAGTCTTTTAATCGAATTGCGGCCAATCGAGCATAATTTCGAACCAATAAAGATAGAAACTTCAAATTTAGTGCACAGGTTTTTCTTCTTATTTGCTTTGTGTTCTTGAACTAATTGGGATATTGGTTTGGTTACCACTTCCACTACTCCCAAGACCTTAAAGCATATCTTCGAAATTAACAAAGATAGTAACTTGAAATAAATATAATATATAATATAATATATAAAATAATAGAAGCTTTAAAATTGGTATAACTGTGTTCTTTCCTATTTCCTTCGGGTTCCCAAAATTTAGAATTAATTGGAGGGGTGGTTCAGTAATTTTAATTATTTATAAGTAAATTAAATATTTGTTGTATTAGCTAAATTCATTGCAGAATGTATAATTTTTATGGAAATAAAAATTGTATTTAAAGATGTAATTTGAAGTCAAATATATTCATTAATTAATTTGAATTCTAAACTTAAGTGAGCGTTTTTGTTTATATATTTTTGTTGTTCAAAAACAAGGCTTATAATTATCAGCAAAACTTTTATTAATATTAAATTTATCAGCTATTTTTTTAAGTTTTCACAAAATATTACAGCTTTGTGACTAGCTAAAGTAAAACTAGTAATAAAAAAACAACAAGTCGATGCAACCAACTTAGCAATACCCTAGAGTTGACAAAATAGTAACACGAACACCCACTTCAACTCATCTCAGAACATTAGCAAAAAAAAACAGAACACCCATATCGCAAATTTCAAGTTGCTATCTTTATCAATTTCGAAAAAATGCTTATTAGGTCTTGGGAGGAGGATATCAATCTATTTCATAATTCTATAACAGAGTTATCTTGTTGAGTTTCACGTTTCTAGAGTTATTAATTTCGAAAATATACTTCTAAATTCTTGAGAAGTTTGGAAAGGTACTCTAACAACCACTTCAACTAATCTTCAATATTGGGGATATAATGAAAACAAAACAGAAAACTTTTATATCAAATTTGAAGTTTCTATCTTTATTAATTTCGAGGAAATGCTTGTGAGGTCTATAGCACTAATAATTAAACAAATTGCGATCAGTGCAAAAAGAAAAATAATGTAAAAAAAAAACTAGTGTGCTCGAATGTGATGGGGAATGTACATCCTCTTACTGTAATAAATATACAGGACTGGATAATCGAGCCTTCCATGAAAACGCTCGGAATGTGAAAAAATTCTGGTTTTGTTCGCTATATAACAAATCCCGCCAAAGAAGGAAATCAATAAATATTTTGCTAACATCTGATCGTTCTTCATTCAGTAAACCTGCAGAAGAATCAAAGGTAATACAGAAAGATCAATATATAAAGGAACAACTAGATAGAATAATTTTCAACCAACAGTTTTAAGACATCAACTTCCAGAATCTACAAGCTGAATTTCGTGTTTAAGGAGTACATTGACAGTTTAATTGATGCTAATATTAAGCTAATGAAAATAAGGAAACTAAAACAGAAATAAGCATAACAAAATTGTAATTGAAAAAATCAGACAACATAAATTCAACAAAAATTGATACGAGGTTTAGAAGTTAAAAACTTAAATGTACCAAAGCACTACAATTTAATAATATAGTTCTAAAGGATCATAAATCATTTAAAATAGAGTATTTAATGCTAAAGTAAATCCTAGAAATATTAAAATTAAACTTCATAATATAATTTCACGTTTAGTTACATTTAACTTTATTATACACATCTTAGTTATCAGTGATATTTGGTTTTTGGACACAAAAATCGAAATGTATAATATTATTCACTACAAATTCTTGTAGAACTTTAAGAACTTTAGGAGGTGCTGGAATATTTGTCTATGAAAATATTAGGTGTCCACTACAAAATAATTTTTGTGGCGAACTTAATAGTTGACTTTGCGTTAAAATTTACCAAAACAACAATTTACAAACCATCGGAAGGCTCATCACAAATACTGAAATTATTCTATGAAAAATTAGATTTATACCTTCGAAATCTAAAAGACAAGTAAAGAAATAGTAATTCGGAGAAGACGAATACCCTACATCTGATTAGTTCAAATTAAACTACAAGTCCATCAGTCATTTTAGAACCATAGAAGCTTATATTAGTTTGATCGTGAGACATAATTAATGAAATTAATTTTATAATACTAAAACCTTCTTCTAATTAATTGATAAATGATCAAAAATAGTAAAAATTCTCACTAATTTATCTATTTATATTACAATATCAACAAACAAAAAAACATGAAATAAATGTGTTTAATAAATGCAATTACAAAACTTCAGATTTGAAACTTTTTATACAATTCAATAAAATTTAACACACATGCAGAAATTAATTCCCTTCCGGATTATTAATTTTTGGTATATTGCAGTTACTGTTGAATGTCTTAGTATCCTTGATAAATTTTTTTTAATTTTAAATAATTTTTAAATTTATTCGCTTAACTTACTTATTTTTTAAAGTTATATCAATTTTTAATATTTATAGAAATCCTTTTTCGTTTTCCTTGAAATATGATGTGATCCAGGGTACAGGTGTGGACAAGATAAATTTCAGATTAAAATATTGGGATTAGAATTAGTTAATATTCATCTTTTATATTTATGATATGGAATTTTGAGCACTTATGTTATAAATAAGTCTTACAATCATAATTTTGCTGTTATCTTGGCACTAATTTTCATTAAACTCAAAGTTATTCGAAAGAAATATTAATTTGTGATAATATATAAATATAAAGGTTTATATAATTTAATGGATTTTAATGAAAACTAAAAACATTAATGCTTTGATAAGCTTTTTGTCACAAAATTTAGTAATTCAAATTTTGAAAAATTTAAAATAATTTAAATTCTTAGTATAGTACCTATTAGAAAAGCTTACAAATGCAAAATATGCAATGATCGTATTTCTAAAATAGAATGAAAAATTTAGAACTTTTTATATAATTCAATTAAATATAAAAATAAATTTAGCATACATGCAGCAAGTACCTTTGAACACACCTGAAATATCGTACACAATTTCTTAATTATATATTACCTATGCTAATAACTCAATAAAATATATGATATAATAAAAAACGAGGAAGATTATAGTTGCCCTTGTCAACTTTTAGATACCCGTGCATACCCACTAACCGTTATTTATTTCCCTTATGCTATTATAAATTTTACAAAAAAAAATATAATTAATTAATATACATAATTTTTAATTCATACCATAATTACCATAATTACCATAGGTACCATCATTATTGCTTAAAAATAAAAAAAACCCTAAAAGTTGGTCTGGATGATGTCCAACTTTGCCAACTAACTTGCCCTATTACTTTACCTGCCCAGTTTTAATTTTAACCTCGTAGCTTCATTAGATTCACAGTTATCGAATCGACAACTTGGCATGGCAGCTCCCCGAAAATGGGGCCGTAACATTATGAAATTCCATATAAGTGCTCGATTCATTATATAACAAATCGTGTATAATTTTCATACTCGTAGTGTAATTAGTTTTAAAGAAATTCATATTGGTGCAAAGAAGTTGTTAGGCAGCCCCCCGAAAATGGAGCCGTGACATTTTGAAACTTCATATAATTGCTCGATTCATTATATAACTAACAGTGTGTAATTTTCATCCTCGTAGTATAATCAGTTTCCAAGAAATTCATATTGATGCAAAGAAGTTGTATGGCAGCCCCCCTAAAATGGAGTCGTAACATTTTGAAACTTCATATAAGTGCTCGATTCATTATATAACTAACCGTGTGTAATTTTCGTCTTCCTGGTATAATTACTTTTGAAGAAATTCATATTGGTTTAAATAAGTTGTGTGGCAGCTCCCCGAAACCTTGGTCTGATCTTAACCAAAAAGAATAGGGAACCTCAAAAATGTCCAAAAAATGTTTTGTTTGAATTTCAAAACTCTAGCTCTAATTTTTCAATTCTATCTCTTTTAATTAATTTTTAATTCACGAATATATTAATCTTAAGCAAAATAAGCTTCATATGATCATATTCATATAATAATCATCATGATAGATATAAACCATCATATTCATAATCATTATATCTATCAATATCAATAAGCCATTTACTTAAAAAAAATCTTTGTGTTCTTTTTTGCTTATCTTAAATAAACTACGCATCATTTAAATAATATGAAATTCCAACTCGAAATCGTTATCTATAAAAAAAAAAACAAAAACAAAAAAACAAAAAAACAAAATTCATATAAATTCATGTTAATACAAGATGTGCAGACAAATTTCAAATTTTTATATGAAAATGTTGGAGTTAAAAAAGTTAGCTGTTCGAGAGCTACCCGAAGTTTTGGTCCGATCTTAACCAAAAAAAATAGGGAACCTAGAAATTGATTGAAAAATATTTTGTGAAAATTTCAAAACTGTAGCTCTTTTAGTTTTTGAGTTATCGTGCTGACACAAAGACGGACGGACGGACGGACAAACACACATATCTAGATCGACTCATTTTTCGATTCTGAGCCGATACGTACCCTTGGCACTATATCTAGCTCGTCTAGATCGATGCGTTACAAACGGAGGAGCAAATCTAATATACCCGATGTCATATATGTATGCACGGGTATAATAAAAGAAACTAATTTAATCGTTTATTAAAAAAATATTTTGTTTTTAATTTAGAAAATATAATACATAATAATATGTTTTATGGTAAAATTCTTAACCTTTGAAAATTATAAAAGTGTTAAATAAAAACGGAAATAGGAAAGAACCCTCATGTATCAAATTTAAAATTCCTATCCTCATGAATTTCTAAGATAAGCTTTTTAATTTTGGGATGTATTAGGAGCCACCTGAACCACCACTACAATTAAGTTTTAAATTCGGAGACACAAAGTAAATAGGAAAAAACACCGTTTTACCAAATTTAAAGCTAGTACATTTTGCCTCAATTCGATCAAAAGCATCTAAGATCCGAACCCATTGTCCAATCTCAACCATAATCAATGCCCACGGTACTTTCATTACTAGTACCCTAGATTTAAAATTTCATCAAAATAGCGTCATTAGTTTTGGAGTTATCGTGTTTTTTTGGATATATGTTTGCTAGCCCACGAACCGATCAAAAGTTCCAGAACCCGAACCCATGATCCGATTTCGTCCATTTGCAGTGCCCGTCTTACTTTCAATTTTAATTAGTCCTTGTAAACAAAAGGAAGTTTTACCTTAATTTTAAGTCACTATTTTTATTAATTTTGATGATATGCTTTAAGTTCTTCGGAACTGTGTTGGTGGTCTCCGACCCACTACTTTAATTAGTCCTAAATTTCAAAGACATTAAGGAAATAGGAAGAGGTACCCTGATTTTGGGGGTTCTATCTTCTTTGGTTTCGAAATTATGCTCGTTCAGCCTAAATTCGATCAAAAAGTTCTAGGATCCGAACTCATGGTCCGATCTCGACCGTACTTGGTAAAAATCTTAAAACTAACTTAACTACTAGTCTAAAAGTATGTCTAAAAATAAAACTTTAATACCAAAAAATAATATAAACTCAATTTAAATTTTCTAACTACCAAAAATCTGGTGGTAGATAGACATATAGACAGACATATCCTTATTTGGGATATGGATGTCGTATTTCAGGCAACCAATGACAAAATTATTTTGATCAAATTCTATTTTACTACATGTAGCCCTTCTACCATAATGGAATAGTAGAGAGACATGGTTTTGGTTTTGTATAAAACCTTCTTTATCTAAGTAAATGAAATGTTCAGGTCCTATGTAAATAATGTTCGGGTGCTAATAACTATAACTCTTGCACTTGCTTTTTCAAATTATAGTTCAGGTTTTTGTAGGTATTGCATATGAGAATAGTTTCACATTTATTATGGTTAATTTTTAGCTGCCAAACCTTACAATAATCGATTACAACATTAAACATAGTTTGGGATGCATTGTTTATATTTTCTACTTTGTTGTTACTAGTATAAATAATTACTAGTATCGCCCTTTGCTCGAAATTCGATCTTTTTGTGCTTTTAAATTTACATAAAAAATCCGTTTTGTGTAATTTATATTAGACTATGTAATATTACACGAAACTAATTTTCTTTTCCTATACATAATAAAATGTATGGCAACAATGTTGTCAACAGTTCTTGCGTTTGAAATTTGCTTAAAAAAAAAATTTATAATTTTTTTCAATTACAAAAAGGTTTTTAAGTATTTTTGAATTTTATTCCTGTAGCTTAACGCGCTATAAAGAGAGTATAATTTTGTACACTTATTACACAAAAAAATATATAATGTTCTGAAAATTTGATGATTTTTCTAAACAAATACATATATATACATATTTACTGAAGTCAAGTACCTAGCCAAAATTCGAGTTAATGCTGTCATACATATAAAAAAATGTACTTTTTCCTAAACATTTTAGTACGATTTGAACTATGTTGTATGTATTCTGTATCCTAATTAAAAAGTTTATTCATAGATCATAATATGTATAACAAAATTTAACATACCTATCATAATTCATAAGTAAATAAGTTAAGTACTCAGTATTATATTATATTATATTGAAGCTGCCAAAATACAAAATAATAGTTAAGTTGACAGAAGTCGAGATTTTTTTTAAAATCACAATTTTAAGATTTATAACATATCTACAAAGATATTAAAAAAAATAACTAATCAATTAAAAAATTGAAAAATTTTTCCCTCTCTTATTCCATTTTTAAATTTAGTAGCTACATAGACAAATAAGCACTACATTTCAATAATAAAATCTGAAATTTTTACTACAAATATATGTACATATACAAAAAATGGTTCTGAATTCTTTACTTTACTTTATATTACACCTATTTGTCTAGGAGTAAACTACTCTTTTTACAGCTACACCACACCGCCTCTTGAAAAAGAGTAGATGATTAAATATTTATTTTAACTAAATTAAAGAATACGACGTACAATTTTTATACGGCAGTACGTCAATATGTCTATCTATATATCAGTAAATTGATACGCGAGTTACGTCATCTGCATAACAACCTAACATATTTTTAAGTACAAATACTAACCTTGTAATTTTTACTTTTATTAACTTAAATTTATAAAATGTTATTAACCTTTTTGTACAGACGCAATGTCAGCAAAACTAAATTCTAAATTCAATTAAATTCAAATTAATAATTATTACGAAACTTTTAATTATAAATTTCCCAAGATTCAAATTACTTTTATAAAATATGTTTCGCTGACAATGCATCTGTTTTTAATATAAATACTTGTAACTTTCTAATTAAAATCAATTAATATTTTACCTAGTTAAAATAAAGTTCGAATTTATAAAAAAAATATAATTTGGTTTTTTTTATTAAATATAAAAACCTAAGTTATAACTCGCGCGAACACACAAAAATATTTATTTGAATGTAAAAAATTTTATTAATTTCATATAATCATGTACCTGTTTATTTGTAAATTTTTTGACAGAAATTATACGTCAACTTTTATTTAAGTTGAAGATTTTTTATAATTTTTTTTTGGGAACGTATTATAGGTATTTTCAATTATTTTGAATGTATATTTTTTAAAAAAAAAAATATTATTTTAAAATATTTCATTTTGAAAACTTAATCGTAGCAACATCAGAAAAAACAATTACAATATTTTTATACGCTTTGTCAAATTTTAAAATTTTAAATTCCGAAGTACAGTACATAACATACCTACTTATTTCAAAATTTTTTGACAGAAACTGCATATATTTCAAAAGTCGGTTATTAGCACATTTTCAAAAAATTTTGTAAAAATGTGCCTATATAGCTTCACTCTATCCGTCCCTTTTTACCTACGATTGACAAAAAAATATCAGGAATGGGTAGGTATTGCAATAAAAATAATTTAATGTTAAAACTTTTTTTGTAGCCCTCCCCGTTACGGAGCTACAGCCCCACAAAGTCGAAAAAAGCCCCATATTTAAACAGTTATAATTAGAGTACTATAAGGTATATCTCGAACCTGAAAACGGTAACAGACAGCTATTTTTATAAGCTTTACAAATTTTTAAAAGCCAATTGAATAGGGTTACCATACGGTACTAAAATTTACCGTTATTCAAAACTAAGTTTTACAAAATTTTTGGTCCCTCATAACTTCGGAACGGCTAAATCTAGAAACTTGAAATTTTGGGAGAAGTTAGATCCTTAGAAATAAGTAAAAGTCAGTTAACAAATTTTTTTGTCACGCCCCCTCTTTAGGAGCTGTAAGGGGTCGAAAATTGAAATTTTGCTAAAAATTTTGCCTTTAAACACCTATAACTTGAATACCTATCAAAATTTTTTTTTATTTGTATACAAAATTGAAAGCTCCAAAACGAAAGTTTCAATAAGTGTCAAACTTTTTTCTTAATTTTGACTTTTTCCGTCCGTCCGTCCGTATGTTTACAAAAACTTTTACACCGTTTGAAATAGAGTAAAGAAATTTTAACCACGGGTAGATATCACAAAAAAATTAATTTCGTAGAAAAATTTTTTTCTGTAGCCCCACCCGTTACGGAGCTACAGCCCCCCAAACTTGGAAAAAGCCCTATTTTTAAATTATTATAACAAGAGTTTTGTTAAGTGTATTTTCAATCTGAAAACGGCAAAAGATAGCTGTTTTTATAAGCTTCACAAAAATATAAGGCTAAAATGTATAGGGTTACCATACGGTACTAAAATTTACCATTAAGCTAAACTCAACTTTTGCAAAATTTTTGGCCCCATATATCTTCTAAACGGTTCAACCTAGGCTCTTGATATTTTGGGAGAAGTTAGGTCTTCCTAAATTAATAGGAGTCGGTTAACAAAATTTTTTTGTCTACGCCTTCTGTTTAGGAGCTATAAGGGCTCGAAAATTGAAATTTTGCTATTTTCAACCACCTGTAACTTTAACACCTGTTCAAATTTTTTTTTACAAATATGCAAAATTTACAGCTGCAGTTTTATATTTCAACATACGTTAAAGGTTTTTCTTAAATTTGAAAGGGTCTCTTTAAATTGAAGAAATTGTTTCTTAGTCTTAACCATTTTTGGTTAGATAATAATATTCTAGGTAAAATTCCAAATTTTGTTGGAGTTCAAAATTGATTTCCTAGAACCGGAAAAAAATGGAAGGATGAACACAGGAAGGGGGTGAGCAGATCCATCATAAGTTTGATAAGCAAAAATTTGGGAACCTTCCCCATTGAAGGGCTACTAGGTCTTCAAAATTAAAACTTATATGTTCTTATAAAAGAGTAACTTATTCACCAGTGTAAGTTTTTCCAAAATTAAACGTTAACATTGAAGCTCCAACATTATATTGTGCACTTATTAACAGGTTTTCTTGAATGCATTGGGGTTGTATTCTAAGTATTTCACTATTAGTCATATAATTAATTATTAATGAAATAACAAAATTATAATATTATCATAATATATATTTTTATAAAAATAAATGATAAAATACTCAGTAAGAAACCGTATATAATTTTGAAAATGTGCTTTTTAAAAACCCTTGGTTTTTTCCCCTCACTTGTTTTTATTGCTATAAAAAACTTAACAAAAAGCATCAAACATTTACGAAGTAGCAAAATAATTTTTTAAAGCAAAAAAAAAAATACATACAGTAGAGCTCGCTTATAACGACCATAAAGAGACAGAAAATATTCGTCGTAATAAAAGAATGTCGTTTTAAAAGAATGCTGTGAATTTTGAAAAATTAGTATAAGACTTGAACATTGTAGAATGTGCTAATTATAGAATGGCACGTTAAACTAATTTGCTAGAATTTTATTTGATGTGTCAGCCTCAAGCCTATGTATACTGCTTTTTCTTCTAATGAAATTTTTATTGTATTTTTAATGCGTTATTAGGATTTTTTTTTATCAAAAATAAATATAAAATTACTAAATTAATCATCAAGCAACATTATATATAATAAGTTTAAATACATTTTTAGGTAAAATTTAATTCTTTGGCAAAAAGTGTAACGTTTATTATAATTAAAATTGAACAGAGTTCGTTATAAATGAGAACTATTGTATAAACCGAATGTATTGCTTTCATTTCGAACAGAACTCATTTTTTTTCACTGGAATTTTAGAGAGATAAAGAAAAAAAACAACAAAAACAAAAAAAATTTAAAAAAGTTTAATCTCCTTGTTCATTGAAAATTTGAACTAAACAAAAAAAAAGAAAGACATAAGTCGGCGCATATAATAGTTTGATTGAGCTGCGAGTTACAACTGAAAATGAATTACTTTTACCCAGAAAGTCGGCGCATAATATTAGAGTCATAAGCCTTAACTTTTAACAGCGTGACCGTTAAATTAAAGACGGGTTTTCACCTGATAAAACCTGAATATTCTAAAAAAAAAATATCATTGACCTATGAAAACAAAAAAAAACCTTTCTTTTGGTTGTTGCTTCATTAAAATTGGTCTTATAGTTTACCCGGAAAAAGGATGTTTATATTTGTATGGGAAAAATGAAGCCGATTAAATATTATGATATAATTGGCAAATGATTTTCGCCCTTGAATGAATTTAATATTTCCAGTAGTTCATTAATATATAGCGAGAACAATATTGACGAGTTGACCGTGCTTTGCATTAGGCTATTTTCAAAATTATGCAGTTTATAGCATGCTTTTGAATAATTAGGGGAATTATAGAATTTATTACCGTAAATCAAATTAAGAAAATATACAATTTGTAAGTTAGACCATCTAACCATATGGTGTTATACAAATTTAGAGCATGTTTTAGAATAATTAGGGGAATTATAGAATTTATTACCGTAAATCAAATTAAGAAAATATATAATTTGTAAGTTAGACCATCTAACCATATGGTGTTATAAAAATTTAGAGCATTTTATACAATACAATAAAATTTTCCACACATGCGGTAATAATTTCTTTTCTGGATTATTCCTTTTTGTTGTTCTCCAGTTATTTTTAAATGATTTAGTACTTTTGATTAATTATTTCAATTAAAAATAATTTTTAAATTTGGTTTTATTATGTACTATTTTTTTTATGTTATACATAATTCAATTTTTAATAGTTTAATTCTACTAATTTGGAAAATTTTGGATTGATTTAATTTATAAAGTTATAGAATCATATTTACTTTTCCTTGAAATATGACCCGATCTAAGTTACAGGTATGGAAAGGATGAATTCCAGATTGAAATATTGGAACAACAATGGGTTATTTCTCACAGGTTTATATAATTTTATGGTTTTTAGTATAAACTTTAATTAGCTTTTTGTCACATAATTTAGTAATTCCAAATTTTAAAAATAAAAATAATTTAAATTACTAGTATATTACAAAGGTTTATAAATGCAAAAAATACAATGAATGTATTTCTAAAATACAATGACAAATTTTGTACTTTTTAAAAATAAATTTTAGGTACATGGTATATATATTATAATTATGATTGTAATTGTAGTTATCAATAAGAACAGCGCTTAACATCTCATATAATTTAATATAATAAAAATATCTGTGTAAAGTAATTTTTAAAAAATATTAGCTTGCGTTAAAATATTTTTGTTTCATATTTAAAATAAACTACAAACATTAATGCTTTTACTAGCTATTTAGCACATAATTTAGTACATCAATTTTTAAGCTTTCAAATAATTTAAGTTTTTAGTTTATTATAATTCAATTTAACAGATTCAAAAATGTAAAACATGCAATATAAAATATGACAAATATAAAAATTTTTATATAATTTATTTAAATATAAAAATAAATTCTACATACATGTAGCAAGTACTTTTAGTAGGCATTGAAAAGAATTTAAGTATCATACACACTTAATTAATTAAATATTACCAATGGAATAATTCAATAAAATATCTGATATAATAAAAATTAAAAAAAAATTAAATTTAGTCGTTTATTAAAAAAAATAAATTAGTTCTTTATAAACAATAAAATATGTTTAATATGAAAATATAAAAGTATTAAATATGAAAGCAAATAAAACAGAACACTTTTGTACTAAATTTGAGGTTTCCACCGTTATTAATTTGATCCCACATTTCAAAAACATGAGGAAAATGGAAAAAAAAAAACTTGCAGCAAATTTGAAGCTTTATTTAAAGTAATTGTTTTATTGTTAATCCAAGAGAGGCACCTGAACCACCACTAAATTTCAGAACAGAAAGGAAATAGGAAGGAACACCCTTGTACCAATTTTGAAGGTACTATCTTCATTGGTTTCGAAATTATGCTTGTTTGATCTCAATTAGATCAAAAGCTTCTAGAATTCGAACCCATGATCCGATCTCGAGGGTAAGAAATTCCCGCCGTACTTTTATTACTAGTGACCTACAATATAAATTTCATCAACATTGTTTTTGGAAATATGCTCGCTAGCCTTTGAACCGATCAAAAGTTCCAGAATCCAAACCCAAGAGCCGATCTCGCTCATATGCAATTGCCACCGAACTATTATTACTAGTCAAGTAGGATGAAATTTTGTTATGTATTATAAAACAATGCAAAGAAGACTAAGCTGAAAATCTCACTAAAGTGCTAAATACGTCATTGCAACAAGATATTAATACCCAGATGGTATGAAAATAATTGAGGTTATACAAATAATTTAGGGAAGGAAGCTATAATAACGATATGAATAATTATAGACCGACATCTATTTCATCAGCATTAAGCAAGATTATGGAAAATATGTAAATGAAATTTTAAATGAAAGCTTTAATGAGCAACAGACAATTTGACTTTAAAAAAATTCTAACACGCAAACAGTTTTATTTGACTTAATATCCACAGTACAAAAAAATATAGGCGATGGTAAAAAATGTGCAATTATAAACTTCGACGTCTAAAAAGCTTCTTACACAGTGAACAGAAAGGGTTAAGGGTTCAGAGTTAAACTGGTTTAGAAACTACTTATCAAATAGATTGCAGTATGATGAACGTGAAAGAACAAAGAGAAGCGTTATGGTAAATCGATATGGAGTTACACTAGAAAGCTCTCTAGAATTAACCTTAATTTCGTGTTATATAACTTGCAGAAAAAACCTTTGAAAGCTTAAAAGTAATCAGGATTTAAAAACTGTTGGTGAATGGATAGAAAAGCATAAATTGTCTCTTAATTTGGGAAAAACAAAATATATCTTGTTCATGGCGAAACCAACAGATAAAATCAATGTACAACATAACAGCTCCAAAATAAAAAAAGTGCTACAATATAAATACTTAGGGGTCATTATTGACAGTGAATTGTGTTGGAATCCGCAAATAAAACAAATTACAAAAAAAGCAAGAAGAACTACAGGAATATTTAAACACATAAATAAAATAATGCCAAACACATTGAAAAACGCAATATATTATAGCATGTTTCACAGCATGATTTCATATGCAATACAAATTTGGAGTAATACTTATTATAAGAAACTAAATACTGTGTAGAGGCTGCAAACAAAACCAAAACCTCTATCAAGTATATTCATAGAGAACAACGTCTTTTACCACTACTTCTTTTAATAAAATGTAAATTAATTACACAAGTACACATGACTGAGATTAATAAAATACAATACAACACTATTCCTACATTTAACAACCAACGGCATGGATACAATATTAGAAGAACGGAAAATATCGAACTGGTTTCTTCTACAATAATATTCTGTGGTAAAGAAGCTACACAATACGGCATGCAAAATGTACAAAACCTTCGAATCGAAATTTAAAAAAATGAAGAATAAAATTGTATTTAAAAGAAAAATAAATAAGTTAAGAAACGGATGCATGCTTTACTGAAAAAATCCCGAAAAAACAATTCCCGAAAAGAAAGTTTCCCGAATGTTCCAAAATCCCGAAAACAAAATACTGAAAACCAAAAATTAGCTCACATAGGAAGGATTTCAGAGTTAAATACAAAATCAAGGTTTCAATAATTTGTTTAGTTAGGGTTTGGGGGCGGCAGCCCCAATTATTTTAAATGCGTTGTTATTCACTTATTATTTATAAAAAAAACTTAGGAAGGATTTCAGAGTGGGATACAAAATCAGGAACGCTGCTTTTTCCAGTGAATTTATATCTGCCTTTTACTAAGTAAGTATAAACGAATATTTAAGTGGAAGATTTTTTTGAAACTTCGTACCCAACCTGAATAATGTTTCGTAATTTGTGATTATGGGATTTTCGTATTTGGAATTTTATGAACTTACAAAAACGTGAGGTTGAGAGTTGGAAATCATTCGGCATTTTTTCATTCGGGTTTTCTTTTTAATAAAGTGTCATAGACCCAAAGAAACAGTAAGTCAGTGCAACCGACTTAGAAATACCCTACTCCTATTTGGTCCAAATTCATTGAGAAGTCCATAAGTCATTTTAAAACCATAGAAGCTTTTACTAGTTTCATTGTAACACATAGCTAAAGAAATTAACTTTGTAATACTAAAAACGTTTTCTAATTATTTAACTATTCAAAAATATTAAAAACTTACCAATTTATCTATTTAAAAATATTAAAAAACGAGGAAGAGTGTAGTAGACTAGACTGTGTCAACTCTGGGATACCCGTATGACCGTAACATATACATTATATCATCCGATTAATTACTTTTGGCAAAATTTCAAACATACAGCTTTATTAAGTTTAGTGGAATACTCATATAAAAGAAGGAGTTGTATGGCAGCTACTCGAACCTTCTGCAATAGACCAACCAAATTTTGCTGTAACTTTGGCCATTACACTAAACTATTTTTGGCAAAATTTCAGACACCCAGCTTCATTAGGTGAAGAGTAATGCTCACATAAAATAAGAAGTTGTATGGAAGCTACTCGAACCCTCTGCAGTAGACCACCAAATTTCGCAGAAATTTTGGCCATTACACTAAACTATTTTTAGCAAAATTTCAGACACCCAATTTCAGTAGGTGGAGAGTAATGGTCATATAAAATAAGAAGTTGTGTGGCAGCTACATGAACCCACTGCAGGAGACCAACCAAATTTGCAGAAACTTTGGCCATAAAACTAAACAACTTTTGGCAAAATTTCAAACACGCAGCTGTTATAGGTACAGAGAAATACTTTAAAAAAAAAGAAGTTGTATGGCAGCTACCCGAACCCATGCACCAATATGGCTGGATTTAAATAGCGATGACGGCTATTGCAAAAAAATGAGTTTGCGAAAATTTCAGAATCCTAGCTCCTTTAGTTTCTGAGTTATCGTGCGGACGGACGGACGGACATACATAGCTAAATCGATTTATTTTTCGATTCTGATCCAATCCATACACTTGAGTCTATATCTACCCCCCCTCTTCTCTGCGTCACAAACGTAATGGCAAATTTATTATACCCTTTGACTATATAGTCATATGGGTATAACAAGAGAACTTGAAATAAAAGTATTTTTATATAAAATGCAATAACAAAATTACAGATTTAAAATTTTTTACACAATTCAATAAAGTTTTACACACATGCGGCAATCACTTTTCTTTAGGATTATTAATTTTAGCTGTACTGCATTTACTTTTGAATAATTTAGTACCGTAAAGTTCTGAATACAGTACCCCCCAAATAAAGTACCCCGGGTACACTAATTGGAACATTTTTCCAATTACAGTACCCCGGGTACACTAATTGGATTTGTTTTTTTCGCAAATAAATTTAAAAATAAAAAAAAAAGACATCGATCTTTGTGTTAGTTTGGGTGGTTCGATGACCACAGATTTAATGTTACGTTTGATGAAAAAGTGTTTCTATAAAGAGAACAGTTTTTTTGGTATTGAAAAGTTACTTTTAATAATGGATTCTTATGGTTGCCATTTAATGGATGAAGTGACAAAAGAACTAAAGAAGCTATGCAATGCAGAGTCAATCATAATACCTCCAAAAACTACATCATTTTTACAACCATTTGATGTTTCAATTAACTATCCATTTAAAAATTTTATGAGAGCTGCTTGGAATGATTGGCTTATAAATGGTAAAGAGGAATTTACAAAAAAAGGATACAGGAAAAACCGGCTTATCAAGATATTGTTGATTTTACATCTTCACCTTTAAAACAAATTTCGCCAGAAATCATTGAAAGGTCATTTGAGTGTTGCGGAGTTGGAGAGTTTGGAAAAGAAATATGTTTGGAAAAATTAAATTGTTTAAATTGTTAAAAAAAAAATTAAATTATTAAATATTCTTAAATCTTGCGGGGACGTACATGAATCAAATATTTCTGAAATCCAAACCGAACCAAATAATACAACTTATGAGCTGGTCGGGGTTGATGAAGCTAATGCAAACTTAGCGAATTTTGATGATGATATAGAAACTATTGATGAACGTGTAATTGATAATCAGACTTCTTCTGATGATGATGAATATATCAGCGAAATTTCCAGTGAAGTTGATACACAGGAGCTTTTCGAATTGGTTTAAATGGCTAATAAGTAATAGTTTAAAAAATTATTTAAAAAATTTAATCAGACTATGTCTTAATAAATGTATCTAGTTTTTCTATTATTAATTAATTAATGTATATTTGCAGATTTTTTTTATTATTAATAAGCTATGTATATATATTTTTTTATTTTGAATAAGTAATATAGTTATTTTGTTTTGTGAATTATACTAATTGCTTTAATTTTATTTTCCATAATACATTCCCTATCATATATAATTTTTTGTTGTTCCGAATAGTGTACCCGGGTATAGAAAACTAATTAGTGTACCCGGGTATACTAATTGGATTTATTATTTTTTCAGAATATTGCCATTTTCCAATTAGAGTACCCGGGTATTGCATTCAGAACTTTACGGTACGCTTTATTCATTATTTTCATTTTTTAATCATTTTTAAATTTATTCTCTTAATTTACTTATTTTAATTTACATATTCTCTTAATTTAATTCTTAATATTTTAATTCATTTAATTTGAAAAATTCTGGTTAGATTTAATTTTCATATTTATAGAAATCCTATTTAGTTTTCCTTGAAATATGACGTGATCCAGGTTACAGGATATGGAAGAGATTAATTTCAGATTAAAATATTGGGATTAGAATTGGTTAATTCTCATCCTTTTTATTTATTATAAGGGATTTCATAACGCTGCTGTTATCTGTGTCACTAATTTTCATTAAACAAAGAAATATTAATTTATTTTTATAATAATTATTCGAAAGAAATATAATGTGATAATATATATATATATATATATGGTTTTTATTGATATTTTATATATTGATGGTTTTTAATGTAAATTAAAAACATTAATGTTTTGATTAGATTTTAATCACAAAATTGAATAATTCAAATTTTTCAAAATTTAAATTAATTAAAATTCCTAGTGTATGTACCTATCAAAAAAAATACAATAAAAAATTTAGAACTTTTCATATAATTCATTTAAAAATTAAAATTAATTTTACATACATGCAGCAAGTATATTTGAACACAGCTTAAGTATCTTACAAACTTTCTAAATTATATATTACCTATGGTAATAATTCAATAAAATATATGATATAATAAAAATTAAAAAAAATAAATTTAGCAGTTTATTAAAAAAATATTTTAGTTTTTAATTTAGAAAATATAATACATAATATGTTTCATATTAAAACATAATTAATTTCTTAGCCTTTTAAAAATATAAAAGTGAATATAGGAAAGTGCTCTATAGGAAAAAATACTCGTGTTCCAAATTTTTTATCGTTATTAATTTCGAAGATATGCTTGCTAGATCCTTTTTAACGTGTGGGAGGCACCTGAACCAAAACTGGCATTAATTCCTTCTGTTAGGATTTTAATGGAAACTACACAGAACACTCGTAAATTAAATTCAAAGTTTCTATCTTTATTAATTTTGAAGATTTGCTTATAAGATCTTGGGAGGCCATAGGATATATCCAATACCCCAATTGGTTTCGAAGATAAGCTGTTGTAAGGGGACAAGAAGGAAATAAGAAAGAACACGGTTATACCAATTTTAAAGTTCCTATATTTATTTCAAGTTACTATCTTTATTAGTTTCGAAGATATGCTTTAATGTCTTAAAAGTAGTGGGAGTGGTACCCAAACCACTAAGCAAATTGGTCTCAAATTTCAGGAGCACAAAAAAAATAAGAATGTTAAAAAAAAAACGTTTGAACTACATTTGAACGTTCTATCTTTATTGGTTTCGAAATTATACTTGTTTGCCCTCAATTCGATCAAAAGCTTCTAGAATCCGAACCCTTTGTGCGATCTTGGCCATAAGCAATCCCCGCGGTACTATGTTTTGTTATTTGGATATATGCCCGTTAGTCCTTGAACTAATCAAAAATTCCACAACCCGTATTTATGTTCCGATTATACTCATATGCAGTTCTTGCCATTCTTTCATTACTAGTTAACCCTTGTACCAAATTGAAAACTTAAAATCTTCATTTTAGTTTACTATTTCTATTAATTTCGATGATAAGCGTTGAAACCTTTGGAGTTCTAAGAGAGCTGAACCACCACTCCCGTTGAGCCCAAATTTCGGGAACACGCAGTAACTAAAAAAGAACACCCTTGTATCAAATTTGAAACTTCTACATTTGTTTCAAGTTACAATGTTTATTAATTAAAATATTCTTAAGGTTTCCGGAGTTGAGCCGGTGGTCCCCGAACCACTACTCCAATTGAACCAAATTTGCAAGTTATATCTTCATTTGTCTCGAAATTATGCTCGTTTAGCCTCAATTCGATCAAAAGCTTATAGGAACCTAACCCATGGTCCGATCTTAATCATACGCAGTCCCAGTCGCAATTTCATGACAAATAACCCGTGGTACAAATTTCATAAAAATAGCGTAAGTTGTTGAGTTATCGTGATTTTTGATTTATGTTCGCTAGCCCTTAGACCGATCAAATGGTCCAGAATCCGAATCCATGGATCGATCTCAAACATATGTAATCCCCGCCGTACTTTCAGTACTAGTAACCTACAGTTAAAATTTCATCAAGATAGCTCCATTAGTTAGTACAATTAAGAACTTTATTCTCTTTTCTATAACAAAACAAAAATCTTAACTTATCATTTAGATATAAAAATATTTTTTTCTAAAATGCTACACAGCCTGAAAAATAGCGCACATATGTTAGATTGATATTTGTTTCGTTGTTTTCAAATGTATCAGCAAATATACCTTCCTTTTGAAATTGTAATTTTTTACAATTTACTTTTTTCATTTCAGGACATATATTTTCTGACTATTTCTGTGATTCACCAGTAAAATTTCAATCACTTACATCTATTTCAATTGAACCATCTGTGCCTGCTAGACAGTTTTTATGTTTATCATACTGAAGAAAATTTTTAAAATAATATATTAATTTTATAAACTGAGAGATTTCCATTTTTTCCCCCTTACGCTGTTAATAAACCAACAAGTTTTTGACGATACCTTGATTTATATAACTCGAAATATGATCAATAAGAAGTATTGTTGCATTTATTTTAACCGTATTGTTTGTTTTCAAAGCGCATTTGTATAGGTGATTGAAATTGAATCTATCAATTCAAGTACAATTATTCATGCAATCAAACATTTTTGCTACTATTTCTATAAATTCTGCAGTAGAAAAGCTTCGTTTTTAGAACTTTTTTTGTATTAATCATTTTACAATCGTATTTATGCTACTAGCAACTGAACGACTACAAACTTGTGTTGCAAATGAATTACTCATTATGTCAAATGTGGTGGTATGAACATGTTTTTCTTTAAGCTTGGGGTACATTTTAGTTACCTTTCTTTTTATATTGTTTTAGTAAAAAATGGTTGGTCAAACCTGACACCCAATAAAGTAAAACGCTTTCTGTTGTTTGATCCTTGATCACATATAAGTTAGACTCATTAAATCGAGCAATTTTATATTTTCCAACATAATTTTTCAAAATTATCAGCGCTTATACTATTTTGGAAACAAAATACTTGATAACTCATTTTTGGAAACGCAAAAATTTGTAAGTCAAAACGATAAAAAATGTTCTGCTTAAGGACTTTTTCTGACTCATTCAATCAGCAAAAACCAACTTGCTTGTTATTAATATACTATAAAATATTTTTGATGTATGCGCAGGGTTTGAATCTTGGCTATTTTTTTTTTCTACTAAACAGTTATTCTTCTTTTTCTTTCATCACATTTTCATTTTACTTCTGTTTTGCCCTCATATAATTCACTTTAAGTTTTCTATATCTTTATACGAGTACCCGTGCATATAAATAACGCTACAAAGTCATTTTTACACAATTTCAGGTGCCCTTTTTGTCTTTGGTTGAAACCGGACCAAAACTTCAGAGAACTGGCATACAACTTTTTTGAACCAATTTGACGTCAAAACTAATACCACTGGGAAGGCAAAACACAGTGAAAGTTATATAAAAGGGCAAGCACTTTTATAAAATTTCAAAAGGTTAAGGCTTCATTTTCGGGGAGCTGCATATAAGTTTCAAAATCTTGCTTCAGAACAATGTAAACTAAAAATTTGAAATTAAAAATAGGCAAGTAAAGTAATATATTTTTATATTACTTTATAATTTTCAAATTTTTCGGGGCAAAGCTTTGTGTAGCTGACAAAGAGATTTCCAGAACCAGATAGCATATTTTTGCATCTAATGAAACTAAATGGTTGAAAATTAAAATCAGTATATGGCCATTTTTGCGGATCTGTCATACAAAGTTCTCAATCCTGTATCCTGATAACTGTGAATCTAATGAAGGGTTTTTAAAAAGCACATTTTTAAAATTATATAGGGTTTCGTACAGAGTATTTTATCATTTATTTTTATAAAACTATATATAAAAATAAATGATAGTTTTCCAAACAATAACTATGAATAATAGCGAAATCAATACTTAGAATTCAATCCCAATGCGCTCAAGAAAACCTGTTAATAAGTGCAAAATATAATGTTGGAGCTTCAATGTTAACGTTTAATTTTGGAAAAACATATTCTAGTGAATAAGTTTTTTAAAATCAAAAAAGGTTTAATTTTTAAATTTTTGTGAAGGTTCTAAGCAAATTTAAGATGGCTCTCCAGGATCTGCTCCCTATCCTTCCATTTTTATAAGTTCTAGGAAATCAATTGTGAATTCCACCAAAATTTTGGAATTTTACCCAAAATTTTATTATCTAAGCAAAAATGTTTAAAAGTAAGAGACAGTTTCTTCAATTTAAAGAAGCCCTTTTAAAATTAGAAAAACCTTTAATTTATGTTAAGAGATGTAATGCTTTAGTTTTAAATTTTGTATATTTGTTTTTAAAAAAATTTTAACAGGTATTCAAGTTACAGGTATAAAAAAGAAAAATTCAATTTTCCAGCCCTTATGGCTCCTAAACAGAGGACGTGACAAAAAAATTTTCTTAACCGATTCATACTAATTTCTGAGGATCCAACTTCCCCCGAAATTTGAAGAGCCTAGCTTAAACCTTTTACAAGGTATGTGCGGGCAAAAATTTTGCGAAATTGAGTTTTGTCTAATTCTAAATTTTAGTACATTTTAGCCATATATTTTTGTAAAGTCTATAAAAGCAGCTCTCTTTTACCGTTAAGATTGAAAGTATAGCTTTTTTGAATTTGCGGGGGTTGTCATCCTTCAATATTAAGAAAAACTTTTACACATGTTGAAATATAATATTGCAGCTTTGAATTTTGTATATTACTAAAAATAAATTTGAACAGGTATTACAGTTACAGTTGTTTAAAAAAAGTTAAATTTCAATTTTCGAGCCCTTATAGCACCTAAATAGGAGACGTGACAAAAAAAATTATTAACCGACTCCTACTAATTTCTGAGTTTCTAACTTCTAACTTCTTTGCAAACATTGAGTTTTTTTTTGTAAGTTTTAGTACCGTATGGCAACCCTAAACATTTGTCTTTTAAAAATTTATTAAGTTTATAAAACTAGCTCTCTTTTGCCGTTTTCAGATTGAAACTATACCTAACAGAACTCTTGTTATAACAATTTAAATATTCCTTAAAAAAATTTTATGTGGTAGGGTGCGTCAAATTTTGTTTTATTTTATTTTTTTTGTATTTTTTTATATAATTTTTAACATCATATTGAGTGATACTTACAAAATAATAGAGATTTTCACTTAATTCCCCTTTTGCTAAGTACACAATTTTCCTAAATACTCAGTTTTATTTGTAATTTTACATTGGTTATAAAGAAACAGTCACTCGGTGCAACCGACTTGGAAATACCCTACACATATTTGGTTCAAATTTAATGGGAAGTTTGATCGGAAGACATGGCTAACCAAATTTATTTTATAATACTAAAAACATTTTAATTATTTTATCAATTCAAAAATATTAACAATTCTTACTAATTTATCTATGTAAAAATATTAAGCAACAAATAAACTTGAGATAAATGGATTCGTAAAATACAATAACAAAATTACATATTTAAAACTTTTATCCAAGTCAATAAAATTTTACACACATGCAGCACTTACTTCGCTTCAGGATTTTTAGCTGTAGTGCATTTACTGTATTTTTAAATTTATTCTTTTAATTTACTTATTTTTTTTGTTTTATATAATTAAACTTAAAGTTATTCGAAAGAAATATGAATTCGTAATAATATATGTTAAAAGTAATAATATACGTTATATAAGTGTATATAATTTCATGGTTTTTAATGTTAGTTAAAACCATTAATGCTTTCATTAGCTTTTTATCACAAAATTGAATAATCAAAATATGCAATAAATGTAGGAATTAAATATTTTATTTTAAGTTAATAATTGTTTTTTTTTGTCACTAGTTGTAATTTTTTTATAAGAATTGAAGATTTTATTTTAAGTTAATAATTGTTGTGTTTGTCACTAGCTGTCGCTTTTATTGATATTGATCAGTATTGAAGTATACAGTATTAAATCAGAATGGATTACAGTATTGATCAGAATCAGTAGAAAGTATAAATAGTCAGTTTAAAAATTTTGTATATTCATTCTAAAAAATAAATCAAAAGAATCAAGAACAAAAAGAATAAAGAAGATTACCTATATAAATTAAAGACGTTTGATTTTCCTACAATTTTTTAAAAGAAGATTATATAAATTAAAGACATTAGATTTTCCTACATAAATGTATAGTGTATCAAATGGAGAACAATGACAAATTTAAAACTTTTCATATAATTAATTTAAATATAAAAATAAATTTTACAACTTAAGTATCGTATTCAATTCTTAATTATATAATTACCTATAGTAATAATTCAATAAAATATAGATATGACATAATAAAAATTAAAAACAAAAAAAAATTCGTCGTTTATTAAAAAAATATTTTGTTTTAATTTATAAAATATAATACATACTATGTTTTATAGTAAAACTCTTAGCCTTTTAAAAATATCAAAGTGTTAAAAAAGAACGGAAATAGGAAATAGTGTATCAAATTTTATTTTTTTATCTTTATTAATTTTGAATATATTATGCTTTAAGATCTTGGGAGTAGTGGGAGTGGTACGCAAACCGCTATTCCAATTCATCTAAAATTTCACGTAAACAAAACAAATAAGAAGAAACATCCCAAATATAAGAGTCTATCTTCTTTGATTTCGAAATTATACTAGGAACCGAATCCATGGTCCGATCTCGACCGCACACAGTCCTCGCAATAGTCTCATTACTAGTAACCTATACCACAAAATTCATGATTGTAGCGCCATTAGTTGTTGCGTTATTCTTATTTTTTTTATATGTTCGTTGGCCCTTAGAACAATTTAAAGGTCCAGAATGCGAACTCATGGGCCAATTTCGCCCATATGCAATCCCCGCCGTACTTTAAGACCTAGTAAACTGCAGTTAAAATTTCATCAAGATAACTCTATCAGATTTTGACTAATCGTCCCTACGGAAGGACGGACGGATGGACATGAATATATCGACTCAGGAGGTCACACTGATCATAAATATATACTTTTTATATCTTACTTTTTCAGCTCGTTTTCTTTAGGTGATTACAAACACCATACCAAAGTTAATATAACCTTTTCCTATTTCATAGGTGTATAATAGGGGTATAATAAAAATGTGTGTTATCAATATACTTTTGACTTTTAAATGTTCATTTTTTTAATAGAATTTTGGATATGTGCTATTTTTAAGGCACTTAAGCGAGTTTGTTTAAAAACTTTATTCGGAGAAGTACTCAAAAGTTGTAACACTGAAGGCACCGAAGGTACATTTGAAACTTCATATAAGAGCTCGATTCATTATATAACTAACCGAGTGTAATTTTCATCCTTGTAGTATAATTAGTTTGGCAAAAATTCAAAAAAGTCAAAAATGACTTTGTGTGAATTTAAAAACTCTAGCCCTTTTAGTTTTTGAGTTATCGTGCTAACACACGGACGGACGGACAGACACAAATAACTAGTTCGATTTACTTTTCGATCCGATACCTACCCTTGACATTATATCTAGCTCGTCTAGATATAGGAGCAAGTGGAGGAGCAATTTTAATATTCCCGATGTCATATATATATGCGCGGGTATAAAAAATCAAAAAGTATAAGAAAGCAGCTGTGATGTAATGTAATAGATTAAGAACATGCTCTCAAAAATTTTGTTCCTATCGGCCGTCACCTCAAAATGGGTTAATAAATTTCCAGTCAAATCCACTTAATACTTATACGAATTTTTTTTTATTTATTTATTATTCATATAGGAATTCATTGTTTGGATACAAATTTCAGTATATTTATATATTTATAGCCGTGCATACATATATCACATCGGGTATATTAAAATTGCTCCTCCGTTTGTAACTAATTAGGCAAGGTGTCTGAAATTTCCCCAAAAATATTTTAGCTTTATTGCCAAAGTTTGTGCAAAATTTATTTAGGGTAGTACAGTGCGTTCGGTTTGCTGCCATACAACTTCTTCTTTAACTTAAATGGCCAACGGTTGAATAAAATATAGTCGATGTACCGGAAAAGATTTAAAGAATTTTTCAATTTATATTTTGTTTTGTACTTAACTGAAGTTCTACTACACTGTTCCTCGTTTTTTATGATTTTTTGAAGGAAATGTAGGCTTATTTTTGGAAAAAGGTTATAAAATACTATGTATTTAAGCTTAATATATACGAAATCAAACTTTTTGATTTTAGATTTTATTAAAAAAAACAGAAAACTGCATTTCGACAGTGAAATCTATTTTTAAAGAATAACAAATGTAAACTAGATAAAAAATAAAGACTTACGAAAAAATCGAGTGATGGAAAATTTTATGTTTCTTAAATTTAAGGATATTTTTATTCGGGTTCTTTATTGGCTTTATTTTTATAATTATTAATATTAGAAATGTGCATTTAAAATTTTTAGAGTTTTAAAATATTGTTATAAAACTTTAGAATAAGTCATTAGGTATCTTGCCCAAAATGGTAATTTAATCCAAAGTATCTCATTTAGCTTTTGCAATATTTGAGGAGAAGAAAAATCTCTTTTCGACTGCAAAACCACCCTGTGAAATTGAACAGAAATCGGAAACACAAAATTTTTTGGAAGCCCGCCAGGCCGACATGGGTTAATTCATTCCAACCAGCTTTATACAACTAATTCCGATTGCTAAGAGAAACATTTGTGCAAAATTCGAAGTCAATCGTTCAAACCGTTTCGACTCGACATCAAAAAAACGAACAGCTTAAAACGGCTCTGAAGCGGCAACCTGTTTATTTATAAAATTGTGACATAGCCTATATTACACCCGCGCTTCTAGAATTATTCTTCCAAAATTTGGTGACAATCGGACCAGTGGTTTTCACGTGAATGCTGGACAAACAAACAAACAAACTAATTTTCTTCTTATATATTAGATTGAAGCTGCCAAAAGTAAAAAATAATAGTTAAGTTAAAAGAAGTCGAGATTTTTTTTAATCTTAATTTTAAGATTTATTACATACCTACTAGACTTACATACCTATAATATAAAAACAAGTATAAAACGAGGAAGATTATAGTTGCCCTTGTCAACTTTTAGACGTGCATACCCACTATAATATGAAAAATAAACCGTTATTTATTTCTATAATGCTAGAATATATTACAAAAAATATAAAAAAGTAAAATAGTTTAAAAAAATTTAACTCATTATCCTATAATTTTTGATTAAAAAAAAGAACAAAAAAAAAATATTAATTCATTATCCCATAATTTTTGCTTAAAAAAAACAAAAGAAAAAAAAAAAAAAATGCCCCACCCTAAAAGTTGGTCCGAGTGATATCCAACTTTGCCAAGTAACTTGTCCTATTACTTTACCTGCCCAATTTTAATTTTAACCTCCTAGCTTTATTAGATTCACAGTTATTGAACTGAAAACTTTGTATGGCAGCACCCCGAAAATGGGGCCGTAACATTTTGAAAATTTATGTAAGTGCTTAATTCATTATATAACTAACATCATCCTCGTAGTATAATTAGTTTTGAAGAAATTCATATTGGTGCAAATAAGTTGAATGGCAGCCCCCCGATAATGGGGCCGTGACATTTTGAAACTTCATATAAGTGCTCGATTCAATATATAACTAACAGTGTGTAATTTTCATCCTCATAGTATAATTAGTTTTGAAGAAATTTATATTGGTGCAAAGAAGTTGTATGGCAGCCCCCCGAAAATGAAGCCGTAATATTTTGAAATTTCATATAAGTGCTTGATTCATTATGGAACTAACCGTGTGTAATTTTCATCTTCCTGGTATTATTACTTTTTAGGAAATTCATATTGGTGTAAATAAGTTGTGTGGCAGCTCCCCGAAGCTTTGGTCTGGTTTTAACCAAAAAGAATAGGGAACCTAAAAAATGTCCAAAAAAATTTTTTGTGTAAATTTCAAAACTCTAGCTCTAATTTTTCAATTGTAATTCTCTTGTAATTAATTTTTAATTCACAAATACTTATATTAAAACCAAGCATAATAAGCATCATATTATAATCATACTCATATAATGATCAGATCATCATGATCAAAAATTATCATCATATTCATAATTTTTTTTCATTTTAATTCATAAATCTCAAAGTACAAAGTCCAAATCTAAAATTTTTTTAAAAATTTTACGCATCATTTAAATCGTATGAAATCGAAACTCAAAATCGTTATCTATCTACAAAAAAAAAAACAACAAACAAAAAAACAAACAAAAACAAAATTCATATAAATTCATGTTATACAAGATGTGCAGATAAATTTCAAATTTTTATATGAAAATATGGGAGTTAAAAAAGTTAGTTGTTCGAGAGCTACCCGAAGTTTTGGTCCGATCTTAACCAAAAAAAATAGGGAACCTAGAAATTGATTGAAAAATATTTTGTGAAAATTTCAGAACTGTAGCTCCTTTAGTTTTTGAGTTATCGTGCTGACACACAGACGGACGGACAGACACACATAGCTAGATCGACTCATTTTTCGATTCTGAGCCGATACGTACCCTTGACACTATATCTAGCTCGTCTAGATCAATGCGTTACAAACGGAGGAGCAAATCTAATATACCCGATGTCATATATGTATGCACGGGTATAAACAGTCAGTCGACTTAGAAATATCTACACCTATTTGGTTTAAATTTAATGAGTTCATAGGTAAGTCATTTTAAAACTATAAAAGCTTTTATTAGTTTGATCGTAAGACATAGCTAAGAATATTAACTATATAATACTAAAAACATATTCTAATTATTTTATCTATTGAAAAATATTAAAAATTCTTACTAATTTATCTATATAAAAATAATTAAAAAACAAAAAAACTTGAAATACATTTATTTCACTTGAGTTACAAAATTGTAAAAATTTGCTTAGGTTTTTATCACAAAATTTAAAAATTCAAATTTTTCTAAATTGAAAAAATAAATTCTTTGGGTAAATACCTTATAGAAAAGCTTATAAATGCAAAATATGCAATAAATGTATTTCTTAAAGACAACAACAAATTTAGAACTTTCATATAATTCATTTAAATATAAAAATAAATTTAACATACATGCAGAAAATACCTTTGAACACAACTTAAGTATCGTAAATAAATACAAGTGATAAAATGCAAAAACACGTTAAGAAGAAAAAAACCAATAGTTTGCTTAAATATGTTCCTAAGATTTGGTCAAAAAAATCGAATACTAATAACAGAAAATCAAAAATTATTAGTAATTCAAATGAGTTAAAAGAGAAACATTGCATTCTCGAACAGTCGAATGAAACAAATAATACTAAAAAAAATGTTAATTTTATCTAACCCGAGCTTATTTCTACTGTTAGCATCTCTATTACTACATATTTCATTTTTATACCCGTATGAATATATAGTCAAAGGGTATAATAAATTTGCCATTACGTTTGTGACGCAGAGAAGGAGGGGGGGTAGATATAGACTCAAGTGTATGGATCGGATCAGAATCGAAAAATAAATAGATTTAGCTATGTATGTCCGTCCGTCCGTCCGTCCGTCCGCACGATAACTCAAAAACTAAAGGAGCTAGGATCTTGAAATTTTCGCAAATTCGTTTTTTTGCAATAGCCGTCATCGCTATTTAAATCCAGCCATTTTGGTCCATGGGTTCGGGTGCCTGCCATACAACTTCTTTTTCTATATGAGTATTTCTCTGTACCTATTACAGATACGTGTCTGAAATTTTGGCAAAAGTAGTTTAGCTTTATGACCAAAGTTTCTGCAAAATTTGGTTGGTCTGTTGCAGTGAGTTCAAGTAGCTGCCATACAACTCCTCCTTTTATATGAGCATTACTCTATACCTATTAAAGCTGGGTGTCTGAAATTTTGCCAAAAATAGTTTAGTGTAATGGCCAAAGTTACTGCAAAATTTGGTTGGTCTACTGCAAAGGGTTCGAGTAGCTGCCATACAACTTCTTATTTTATATGAGCATTACTCTATACCTATTGAAGTTGCGTGTATGAAATTTTGCCAAAAATAGTTTAGTGTAATGGCCAAAGTTACTGCAAAATTTGGTTGGTCTACTGCAAAGGGTTCGAGTAGCTGCCATTCTTTTATATAAGCATTAATCTACACCTAATAAAGCTGAATATTTTAAATTTTGCCAAAAGTAAATAACCGCATGATATAATGTGTATGTTACGGTCATGCGGGTATCCCAGAGTTGACACAGTCTACTCTACCACACTCTTCCTCGTTATTATTACTATTACAAGTTCCAATATTATCATTATTACAATCTGAAAAAGTTTTTTTTTTAATTTTAGTTAACTTTTGAATATTTATCGTGTCAGCATTCTTAACACATACATTTTCCTTTAATTGCTAGTAACCGATTTTCTGTTTTTTTAGCTTTAGTTTGTTGATATATACCGGACACTCGCGACTTAAATCATGATTTATATCCAGCACAAGTTTAAGTTTTTCATTGGATTTTAAACATTAATACACTTATTCATTTTTTCATTATTACATTCATTATTTTTTTGTTTTTCATGATATTGTAAACAGATTTCCTCGTTTTTGCAGTCAACAAATTTGTGATTAAAACCTTTGCATTTATAACATCGAAGAATTCTAATGGCGTCAAAGACTTTACACCTTTTCCAGCCAATTGATACTTTTCCACTCGCTATTGTTCTAGGAAATGTTTCTTTATCTATTTCAATAATAGCATTATACATACTATTATCGAATTTTTTTACCTCATATTTTTTTATTAAAATTAAAGTTCACAGTATTCTAAGAATTGATTTTGGCTTTACAATTTACTTATTAATTCGACCTCCGTATAATCAGTATTAATATGCACAATCTCAATACTTGGTTTAATATCCACTGGGATATTTATATCATATTCATCTACTAGATTGTTTTCTAACACACATTTAGTTTTTTCTCTTTCATTAGTTTCGGTTTCCAATAATATCACTCCATTTTTCCTGTTCTCAATATTTTTTATTTTAAAATTTTTTGGATCAACCATCTTATTTAGATCCATTCTTATTTTGTCACACTTTTGTTTATTTTTTGGTTTAATAATCAAAAGTAATTCTTTTTTTATCGCTGGTAATGTAGTAATGCTTACCGATGCATTTTGTTTCACAATATCAGAGAATGACATGCTTTGACCTAATTTTATTTTATTTTCATTTGAGCTTATTTGTTTTAATTCATTGCAAAGTTCTTCGCTCTCTACTAACGTTGTTTTTAAATTGACATTAATATTTCCGTTTTAAACAGCTTTGTAATCTCCTCCATTTTTGCAGTTTCCTTTTCCTGATCTTTTTCCAATTTGTCCAATCTTTCCATATAGCCAGTTTCTATTGCTTTAAAAAGTTGGGATTTGTATCGAGCACACTACTTGCGTACTGATTCATTCCGGCACATTTTAATGTTAAGTGGTAAATTTTTTCACAAACTCCATCACATCTTTTCCCCGTTTCACCTTTTATTCTCAAATTACACTTTGCGCAATCTGCTATTTCTATAGTTGTCCGTTACAACTATATTGTGTAATTTGAGCATTATATATAATTTTATTAATAAATTTTGTATAATTAAGAATTTTAATTTATTTCCGATTTCCCGTAACATATCTGAACTGTATAACGCTTAAAAATAAACTGAACGGTTAAAAATAGACCGCTTTAAGATCTTGGGAGTAGTGGGGGTGGTATGCCAACCGCTATTCTAATTCATCCAACATTTCACGTACATAAACAAATAAGAAGAAATACCTGTGCTCCAAATTTTAAGGTTCTATCTTCTTTGGTCTCGAAATTATTCTCGTTTGGCCTCAATTCGAAAAAGCCGGGTAAAATATATTATGGAAAAGTATATAAATAAGCTTTCAAAATTCATATTCCATTCGGCATAAAAACTCCTTTAAGTATGTAAATACACATTATAAAATATACATATGTATGTATGTAATTTGCGATGTCTTTTGTTCTGCCGGAACTATAATCAGAAAAACCACTAATTTCATCCAGTGCACTATTATAGTATTGCCTGCTAATGGCTATTTCATCGAAAACCAATAGAGCCAACCTTTTAATTAAATCTTTTTCTGAGAATATAATGCCTAACTCATTTATATTTTTGTCGTTAAGACCTATATTTAAATGTTTGATGGGGATCCATCTATTAAGGGAACTAAAATGGGGCAAATTAAGCTTTACTTCATTTCTTAAAAATTTATAACCCTTTTGGTGAATTAAAATGAATAATTATTGCTATGTTTTTTTCATCTTCGGTGCATTTACTAACACTTTTAAAATTCATTTTTAAAAATTGTTTGGCTTCGATACGCAAGTGCAACTGCCTATTAATAATGCTACATAAAGATAAATCCTGTTTTTCTTTTTTTAATTTTTGCCTTAACTTTTTATTTTGATTTTTTAAGTAAATAATGTTTTTTTCACGAGATTTTAGAATGTTTTTTTTTTTAAATTAAATTTTGTTTCTTAAAGAAAGCTAACATTTTAAGAACTGTCGAATACCTTTTTAAATAAAAATCTACACTTCTCTAAAATTTCAAACAATGCCTGCAAAACAAACTTTTTTCAGGCATTTTTTCACGAGGCAGTTAAAAATTTTCAAAAATTACATTCAAATTTCTTACATTTTTGTTAGAATAGCATTTAGTGCTTGAATAAAAAAAAAACAACAATAAAAATATTAAATAAACTTTTTTAAAAAGAAATCTTCCAACTTGATAAGGAAATATAAACAATTGTACATACATCGATTGACAAACAAACAAAATAAAAAAAAAGCAAAGAAATAATCTCAATTTGATTTTACTGTGTATACCAAAAATACGGTCATCATTTTACGTTAATGCGGTGATTTCAAATATCGTATTGGGGTGATTTCAAATACCGTATTGGGGTGATTTCAAATCAACAAAATTGACTAACATTTTTTGTTCTAGAATCTAGATGAATACTCTATATATATGATTTCTTTATGGTTCTATGTCTAATTTCTAGTAGAGTTTTATCGCCTAAATTAAATTTAATCTCTGTTGTCTTTAGGTCATTGTGTAATTTTTATCATAATTATATATTTGTTCTGCAACTCGAGTTAACAACGAAGGAATTTCTGCTTAAAATCCAAATAGTACTTTAAGGTGAAAATCCAGTCGCCGTATGGGGTGTCGTATAATAGCAAAATGAATTCTAGTAAGGTGTCCCGGCCTGGAGTACAGTTTACGTAAGTTTTATCGGTAACATAACTACGAAGGCAATCACCTGAACTTCGACGTTTTCGCTCAAGTGCTTCATTTGACTCAGGATGTTAGGGACTTGATTGAATTTTCTTTGTTTTCAATAGTTTACAAGTATTTGTAAATAATTCGCTTAAACATTTGAACTTTGATCGGTAAGTAATATTTTTGGTATTAAAAATACGCATACGATTTTACGTACATAAACATCGGATATAGTGGATGTGGTTGTATTAAGAATAGGTATAGCTTGAATTAAACGCGTTAAGTCATCTTGAAAAATTAGAATAAAAGAATTTCCATAATACGAGTTTTGCAAACGACCCACTATATGCAGTACAACCTTTTCTAAAGGTTTCTTAGACGTTGTTGTAAATATTATGGGCATTTTAATTTTTGAATATGTTTTATTCTCTTGACAAAAATCACAAGAGGCAATATAGCTTTTTAATTCTTTGAACAATCCCTTTGGTTTTAAGTTCCTGGATTTTGAAAAGATTCTTCAACGTCGCACGAAAATAATGGTTATCAACCTTGAGTTGCAAAGTTGTTGTGCCTAAAGTTTTCATAGGTATTTCCGAAATACCTCTAATTTCAATAGTATCTAGTTCAACATATGTACTATCATGTAATGATTGAGTGAAGTGAAGAACACATATGGATGAAAGTCCTTATTTTATTGAAATATTTTTGATTAGGACTTTTTTTAAAATTTTTCTTTTGAAATTAAACTTTGGTTTTTATAGAATTTGTTATTTTGATTTGGATTTAAATTTTCTTTTGGATTTAGGTTCTGTTTTTTATTTTTATTTAGATTTTCTTTCGAATATAAATTTTCTTTTAAATACAAATTTTCTTTTTGACTTTTGTAGAGATTTCGATTGAGAAACACTATACTTTAATGTATTTCAATTCGACTGCATGGAACCTCTCTCTGGTCGGTTCAGGTTGTTTGGAGTGTATATTCGTTTCTTTTTTTGATTTGTTTATGCTAAACGTCGGCACTCCTCCAAAGCCCACGCTTTTTGCAATAATTACAAATAATTTGTTTTACCACGGCTATAGGTGGTTTTTAGTGATAATTAGTATTATTTTTATTATTACTATTACTGTAGTTGGTACTAAAAGGTTTATTAAGTGGATGGTTGGTTTGTCTACAATCCTTTGTATTGTGCGTTGTAGACTTACAGTTACTATAATAGGTCTTTTGGCCTGACTGTTGGTTATTTTTCAATTTTATTTGGTTTAGTTTTACCTCTTCAATAGCTATATCTATAGCACTGTAGAGGTCTTGTGGTCTTGCTGACCGAATCTTTTAATCCAGTAACGAAATTATTTAAAATTAAATTTTCATTTTTTCCCCTAATAATTTTCCCCGCTTCTTCTTCAATTCCAGTTGAACTGGCTATATTCATTTCTTCTAATAATTTTTCAACTCTTTCTGCATAAACTAAGACTGTATCCCTTGGTCCTCGAGCAAAGAAAAAACTTCATTTTAAATTATTTGTAATGACCTATGTTTCTGGAAATGTGCCGTTAGTGCTAATTTCAATGGTTTCCATTTGGTATACTCCTTATATCTAAGAATAACATTGTACGCACATTTACTACTATTATGTCTAGAAACTCTTTTTCGTCATTGTTTGTATTAGTAAGTTAGAATTGTATTTTAGCCATTTGAAAGAATCGGTGGAGATCCACTGGTTTTCCATCAAATTCCGGGATCATAATAATGTAAACACAATTTTTTTTATACTCTTTTTTTTTAGATACAACAGGCAGATACTTTATCCTGTTGTATCCCACCGCTGCCACTAAAAATGTTATGGAATAAAACAATGTTTTTATTTTATAGTAATTATTTGATTATTAAATTCATTTACTATATATTTATTATTAAATTCAATAACTATACACAGATTAAGTTTTGAATTAGTTATTAATAATTTTAAAGTATAATTATTCTTTTTGACTATTAAACTTTGGCTGACTAGTCCGTTTCTGATTAGTTAGGTGGTTACAATACAAACACCATACCAAAGTTAATATGCCCTTTTTTCTATTTCATAGGTGTAGGGTATTAAAATTACTACATAGAATAAAAGTTTTTGAATAAATATAAGAATAAGTTTTAACTATTGACAAATTTTTCCTCCCCTTATTCTATTTGTAAATTTAATAGCTAAATAGGTAAGTAGGAACTACATATCAATAATAAAATCTGAAATTTTTACTACAAATGTATGTATGCAAAAAATGGTTCTGAATTCTTTAGTTTACTTTATACCTATTTGTCTAGTTTATTTATTTAATTTTTCTTAAGTCTTTAATTGACAAAAATATATTTCTACGTATGGTCATGAGCCATGACTAATAAGTTTCTTAAAACAAACAAATACTGCTTACGTTCCTTTATTATATTCTTTTCTACTCTCAAATACTACCAGCTACAGTTGATAAGAAATAAATAATTTCCGGCAGATGGCTTTAATTAAAATTTTTCATAATAGATGGATTTTCACTTAAATAGGTTATTTTAAACCATATTTTTTATTTGATAACCAATAAAACCTTATCTCCTCCATTTTAAAAAATATTCTTTATAATTTTTTCTCTTTATTTTCAATATCCAAATATGTATATTAAATATAATTAAAAAAATGACATATAGTTTCGAAATGTCAAATATATGTTTTAAGATTACATAATCTGACAATTATATACTACTGAAATAAAAATTAGCGTTCCATTTACAAACTACTCCTATCTTCTCATCATCACACTTTTTGCTAAAAGTAACGTATAAAATTCGTTCGTTATGTGAAAGTAAAACTAAAAATAGTTTTTTATTATAAAAAAAACATTATAGGTCTCTTCACGAACAAATTATTAAATTTTAATAAGTTAACTTATTATTTTTGACAGTTTTCATTTCGTTCGTTTCTTATACTGTGTGGCATTCTCAACCAATCAGAGAACTACAAAAACAGCATTCGTATATAAAAAGTTTGCTACACTTTAATATAAACCATAGAATTACTAGTACTAGAATGGCAATAGAGTAAAAATGTTCAGACAAATTTCAAAAAAAAGTACGTGTACCGTTTGTATGTGTTTACTAGTTTCTTCACGAATAATATCTTTTTAAAAGTGAAATATAAAAGAAACTAATTTTTTTTTTCAATTTATTTTAAAGGTATTTTCGTTTTGATTTCTGCTTTCCATTTTTCATTATGTCAATTTACCAAAAAACTGTATTTATTTAAATAGAAAAAATTTGAAAATCATATTATAATTGTAAAATTTTTAAATAATAAATTAAATTTTAATTAAATAAAAAAAGGGTGAAGAAAAAACTTTTTAATTCTTTATTCGGAAACGTTAAGTTATCTGAAACAGAAATCAAAAACATCCTTACGGATAACATAAACGTAGATTTCATATCTGCAAAAGGTTCTTTCATATCTAAAAATGGCTAAAAATGTATAATATATTCACGAAAAACTATAAATACTTATTGTTTTGTACAAAAAATTATAATATTTTTTGATTAACTTATTTTTATTTCCACGATTAATTAAAACCTGAAGATAAATCAAAATACATAAGTTATTTAAAATTCACCTAAAAATATACTTGATGGAGATTCCGTTATTTTTAAAAATAATTGACTGCAATTTCTTCTAATATTATTTAAATTTGTTTCTTCATATTTTATTCAATTATATATATTATATTAAAAAGTAAATATTTAAAATTAAAAGCAAGTTAAATCAAATAGTAAATATCTTTATACGAAATAACTTACAATTCAAAAACTTTCCAATCCAAAATATATTTCAATCAAAAAATTAAACTAAAAAACTAATGAGAAACTGCTTGTTAAACATTCTCATTTATTCAAATTTAAACAATGACAGAAGAAGTAGCCGTACCATTTGTATACGCATAAGAAAATGCATATGTATTTTTTTATCTGAATACCTCAGGATAGGAAATCCGATTAGAAGAAAAGAGTCGGGAACATTCTTTTGCCATTCTAGAACTAGAAATTCTATGAATAAACTGATTAAAAATTATACGTTTATTAAAAAATAATAAGCCACATTCTCAACCAATGGTCAAAGCCACAGGCTAGTTTATTAACTTATTAGAAAATACTAAGTTATTTTCATTTGTCAACTGTCAAAAATAAAAACTATTAGTAATATTTGTCAAATTATCAAATAATAATTTTTTCTGCAAAAAACACGCTCACGAGACAAGGCTTATTAAAATTTAATAAGTGTTCGTGAAGAGACCTTATCTATCTATCTATATATATAAAAATGAAAGTTTGTTTATTTGTTTGTTTGTTTGTTTGTTTGTTTGTATGTTTGTTTGTTTGTTTGTAGCGAATAGACTCCTTAACTGCCCAGCCGATTTTCATGAAAATTTGTATATAGGGGTTTTTGGGTACGGAAGGAAATCGTGGCCCAAAAATTTTGCTCTAACGGACCGCCAAGTTGGGGCTGTGGTGCAAGTATTTAAACTTCTTTGTTCTAAAATGAAAACGGTTTGACCGATTGACTTCAAATTTTGTATACGTGATGCTCTTTGAGAATTGAGTAGACGCTATTAACAGTTTTGGAATTTGTTAAGCCATGCCGGGCCGACGGGGGGTCAAAAAAAATTTTGGGTCCAAATTTTGTCCGATTTTATGAAATTCAGCTTTGGCTTAAAAGCAAATCCCAAAAAAAATTTTGGTGAGTTCCATTAACCCATTGCGGCCCAACAGCTTTTTATAGGTTTTTTCAATACTTTACTCTAAATTCGAAACGGTTTGCCCGATTGACTTCAAATTTTGTATACGTGATGCTCTTTGAGAATTGAGTAGACGCTATTTACAGTTTTGGAATTTGTTAACCCATGTCGGGCCGACGGGTGGTCAAAAAAAATTTTGGGTCCAAATTTTGTCCGATTTTACGGAATTCTGGTTTGGCTTTAAAGAAAGCCCCAAAAAAAATTTTGTTGAGTTCCATTAACCCATTGCGGCCCAACAGCTTTTTTGGTCTTTTGGCCTGACTGTTGGTTATTTTTCAATTTTATTTGGTTTAGTTTTACCTCTTCAATAGCTATATCTATAGCACTGTAGAGGTCTTGTGGTCTTGCTGACCGAATCTTTTAATCCAGTAACGAAATTATTTAAAACTAAATTTTCATTTTTTCCCCTAATAATTTTCCCCGCTTCTTCTTCAATTCCAGTTGAACTGGCTATATTCATTTCTTCTAATAATTTTTCAACTCTTTCTGCATAAACTAAGACTGTATCCCTTGGTCCTCGAGCAAAGAAAAAACTTCATTTTAAATTATTTGTAATGACCTATGTTTCTGGAAATGTGCCGTTAGTGCTAATTTCAATGGTTTCCATTTGGTATACTCCTTATATCTAAGAATAACATTGTACGCACATTTACTACTATTATGTCTAGAAACTCTTTTTCGTCATTGTTTGTATTAGTAAGTTAGAATTGTATTTTAGCCATTTGAAAGAATCGGTGGAGATCCACTGGTTTTCCATCAAATTCCGGGATCATTTTGATTGCTTGGCTACATCAAATTTATTTCTTATGTATTCTCTAGGGTAATTGCGTTGTCTTTTCCCATTTTGGAATTTGTATTTATATTTTGTTGGACAGTTAAAACTTTGGGTATTTGCCAACTTCGTAGACTTAAGTTTATGTTCATATATTTTAGCAAGCAAAATGAATTGAGGTAAAACTTCTTTTCTTTTTTCTTTTTTTAGGTCTGTTTTGATTTAAGCTCTTTTCATTTGGTATCGTTTCTCCAGACTCAGATGAAACATTAAGCAAAAAGATGTCTTACGCAATACCAATTGAAAACGATAAAGAAAGAAAACTTAATCTCTCAAGTTACCTGCCTGGAAAAAATTTTTCAAATATTTATACAAGAAGTAAGGGAAAAGGTACTTCTCAGGTTGTTTGCCCAGAGAAGGAGTCAGAGTATACATAAAAATAAATTTATTTAGATTTTAATTAAAAAGAAGAGAAAACAAGGAATTTAGCAATTAATAAAATCTATACATATATTTTTTTTTATAATAATGTAAACACAATTTTTTTTATACTCTTTTTTTTTAGATACAACAGGCAGATACTTTATCCTGTTGTATCCCACCGCTGCCACTAAAAATGTTATGGAATAAAACAATGTTTTTATTTTATAGTAATTATTTGATTATTAAATTCATTTACTATATATTTATTATTAAATTCAATAACTATACACAGATTAAGTTTTGAATTAGTTATTAATAATTTTAAAGTATAATTATTCTTTTTGACTATTAAACTTTGGCTGACTAGTCCGTTTCTGATTAGTTAGGTGGTTACAATACAAACACCATACCAAAGTTAATATGCCCTTTTTTCTATTTCATAGGTGTAGGGTATTAAAATTACTACATAGAATAAAAGTTTTTGAATAAATATAAGAATAAGTTTTAACTAATGACAAATTTTTCCTCCCCTTATTCTATTTGTAAATTTAATAGCTACATAGGTAAGTAGGAACTACATATCAATAATAAAATCTGAAATTTTTACTACAAATGTATGTATGCAAAAAATGGTTCTGAATTCTTTAGTTTACTTTATACCTATTTGTCTAGTTTATTTATTTAATTTTTCTTAAGTCTTTAATTGACAAAAATATATTTCTACGTATGGTCATGAGCCATGACTAATAAGTTTCTTAAAACAAACAAATACTGCTTACGTTCCTTTATTATATTCTTTTCTACTCTCAAATACTACCAGCTACAGTTGATAAGAAATAAATAATTTCCGGCAGATGGCTTTAATTAAAATTTTTCATAATAGATGGATTTTCACTTAAATAGGTTATTTTAAACCATATTTTTTATTTGATAACCAATAAAACCTTATCTCCTCCATTTTAAAAAATATTCTTTATAATTTTTTCTCTTTATTTTCAATATCCAAATATGTATATTAAATATAATTAAAAAAATGACATATAGTTTCGAAATGTCAAATATATGTTTTAAGATTACATAATCTGACAATTATATACTACTGAAATAAAAATTAGCGTTCCATTTACAAACTACTCCTATCTTCTCATCATCACACTTTTTGCTAAAAGTAACGTATAAAATTCGTTCGTTATGTGAAAGTAAAACTAAAAATAGTTTTTTATTATAAAAAAAACATTATAGGTCTCTTCACGAACAAATTATTAAATTTTAATAAGTTAACTTATTATTTTTGACAGTTTTCATTTCGTTCGTTTCTTATACTGTGTGGCATTCTCAACCAATCAGAGAACTACAAAAACAGCATTCGTATATAAAAAGTTTGCTACACTTTAATATAAACCATAGAATTACTAGTACTAGAATGGCAATAGAGTAAAAATGTTCAGACAAATTTCAAAAAAAAGTACGTGTACCGTTTGTATGTGTTTACTAGTTTCTTCACGAATAATATCTTTTTAAAAGTGAAATATAAAAGAAACTAATTTTTTTTTTCAATTTATTTTAAAGGTATTTTCGTTTTGATTTCTGCTTTCCATTTTTCATTATGTCAATTTACCAAAAAACTGTATTTATTTAAATAGAAAAAATTTGAAAATCATATTATAATTGTAAAATTTTTAAATAATAAATTAAATTTTAATTAAATAAAAAAAGGGTGAAGAAAAAACTTTTTAATTCTTTATTCGGAAACGTTAAGTTATCTGAAACAGAAATCAAAAACATCCTTACGGATAACATAAACGTAGATTTCATATCTGCAAAAGGTTCTTTCATATCTAAAAATGGCTAAAAATGTATAATATATTCACGAAAAACTATAAATACTTATTGTTTTGTACAAAAAATTATAATATTTTTTGATTAACTTATTTTTATTTCCACGATTAATTAAAACCTGAAGATAAATCAAAATACATAAGTTATTTAAAATTCACCTAAAAATATACTTGATGGAGATTCCGTTATTTTTAAAAATAATTGACTGCAATTTCTTCTAATATTATTTAAATTTGTTTCTTCATATTTTATTCAATTATATATATTATATTAAAAAGTAAATATTTAAAATTAAAAGCAAGTTAAATCAAATAGTAAATATCTTTATACGAAATAACTTACAATTCAAAAACTTTCCAATCCAAAATATATTTCAATCAAAAAATTAAACTAAAAAACTAATGAGAAACTGCTTGTTAAACATTCTCATTTATTCAAATTTAAACAATGACAGAAGAAGTAGCCGTACCATTTGTATACGCATAAGAAAATGCATATGTATTTTTTTATCTGAATACCTCAGGATAGGAAATCCGATTAGAAGAAAAGAGTCGGGAACATTCTTTTGCCATTCTAGAACTAGAAATTCTATGAATAAACTGATTAAAAATTATACGTTTATTAAAAAATAATAAGCCACATTCTCAACCAATGGTCAAAGCCACAGGCTAGTTTATTAACTTATTAGAAAATACTAAGTTATTTTCATTTGTCAACTGTCAAAAATAAAAACTATTAGTAATATTTGTCAAATTATCAAATAATAATTTGTTCTGCAAAAAACACGCTCACGAGACAAGGCTTATTAAAATTTAATAAGTGTTCGTGAAGAGACCTTATCTATCTATCTATATATATAAAAATTAAAGTTTGTTTATTTGTTTGTTTGTTTGTTTGTTTGTTTGTTTGTATGTTTGTTTGTTTGTTTGTAGCGAATAGACTCCTAAACTGCCCAGCCGATTTTCATGAAAATTTGTATATAGGGGTTTTTGGGTACGGAAGGAAATCGTGGCCCAAAAATTTTGCTCTAACGGACCGCCAAGTTGGGGCTGTGGTGCAAGTATTTAAACTTCTTTGTTCTAAAATGAAAACGGTTTGACCGATTGACTTCAAATTTTGTATACGTGATGCTCTTTGAGAATTGAGTAGACGCTATTAACAGTTTTGGAATTTGTTAAGCCATGCCGGGCCGACGGGGGGTCAAAAAAAATTTTGGGTCCAAATTTTGTCCGATTTTATGAAATTCAGCTTTGGCTTAAAAGCAAATCCCAAAAAAAATTTTGGTGAGTTCCATTAACCCATTGCGGCCCAACAGCTTTTTATAGGTTTTTTCAATACTTTACTCTAAATTCGAAACGGTTTGCCCGATTGACTTCAAATTTTGTATACGTGATGCTCTTTGAGAATTGAGTAGACGCTATTTACAGTTTTGGAATTTGTTAACCCATGTCGGGCCGACGGGTGGTCAAAAAAAATTTTGGGTCCAAATTTTGTCCGATTTTACGGAATTCTGGTTTGGCTTTAAAGAAAGCCCCAAAAAAAATTTTGTTGAGTTCCATTAACCCATTGCGGCCCAACAGCTTTTTTGGTCTTTTGGCCTGACTGTTGGTTATTTTTCAATTTTATTTGGTTTAGTTTTACCTCTCCAATAGCTATATCTATAGCACTGTAGAGGTCTTGTGGTCTTGCTGACCGAATCTTTTAATCCAGTAACGAAATTATTTAAAACTAAATTTTCATTTTTTCCCCTAATAATTTTCCCCGCTTCTTCTTCAATTCCAGTTGAACTGGCTATATTCATTTCTTCTAATAATTTTTCAACTCTTTCTGCATAAACTAAGACTGTATCCCTTGGTCCTCGAGCAAAGAAAAAACTTCATTTTAAATTATTTGTAATGACCTATGTTTCTGGAAATGTGCCGTTAGTGCTAATTTCAATGGTTTCCATTTGGTATACTCCTTATATCTAAGAATAACATTGTACGCACATTTACTACTATTATGTCTAGAAACTCTTTTTCGTCATTGTTTGTATTAGTAAGTTAGAATTGTATTTTAGCCATTTGAAAGAATCGGTGGAGATCCACTGGTTTTCCATCAAATTCCGGGATCATTTTGATTGCTTGGCTACATCAAATTTATTTCTTATGTATTCTCTAGGGTAATTGCGTTGTCTTTTCCCATTTTGGAATTTGTATTTATATTTTGTTGGACAGTTAAAACTTTGGGTATTTGCCAACTTCGTAGACTTAAGTTTATGTTCATATATTTTAGCAAGCAAAATGAATTGAGGTAAAACTTCTTTTCTTTTTTCTTTTTTTAGGTCTGTTTTGATTTAAGCTCTTTTCATTTGGTATCGTTTCTCCAGACTCAGATGAAACATTAAGCAAAAAGATGTCTTACGCAATACCAATTGAAAACGATAAAGAAAGAAAACTTAATCTCTCAAGTTACCTGCCTGGAAAAAATTTTTCAAATATTTATACAAGAAGTAAGGGAAAAGGTACTTCTCAGGTTGTTTGCCCAGAGAAGGAGTCAGAGTATACATAAAAATAAATTTATTTAGATTTTAATTAAAAAGAAGAGAAAACAAGGAATTTAGCAATTAATAAAATCTATACATATATTTTTTTTTATAATAATGTAAACACAATTTTTTTTATACTCTTTTTTTTTAGATACAACAGGCAGATACTTTATCCTGTTGTATCCCACCGCTGCCACTAAAAATGTTATGGAATAAAACAATGTTTTTATTTTATAGTAATTATTTGATTATTAAATTCATTTACTATATATTTATTATTAAATTCAATAACTATACACAGATTAAGTTTTGAATTAGTTATTAATAATTTTAAAGTATAATTATTCTTTTTGACTATTAAACTTTGGCTGACTAGTCCGTTTCTGATTAGTTAGGTGGTTACAATACAAACACCATACCAAAGTTAATATGCCCTTTTTTCTATTTCATAGGTGTAGGGTATTAAAATTACTACATAGAATAAAAGTTTTTGAATAAATATAAGAATAAGTTTTAACTATTGACAAATTTTTCCTCCCCTTATTCTATTTGTAAATTTAATAGCTAAATAGGTAAGTAGGAACTACATATCAATAATAAAATCTGAAATTTTTACTACAAATGTATGTATGCAAAAAATGGTTCTGAATTCTTTAGTTTACTTTATACCTATTTGTCTAGTTTATTTATTTAATTTTTCTTAAGTCTTTAATTGACAAAAATATATTTCTACGTATGGTCATGAGCCATGACTAATAAGTTTCTTAAAACAAACAAATACTGCTTACGTTCCTTTATTATATTCTTTTCTACTCTCAAATACTACCAGCTACAGTTGATAAGAAATAAATAATTTCCGGCAGATGGCTTTAATTAAAATTTTTCATAATAGATGGATTTTCACTTAAATAGGTTATTTTAAACCATATTTTTTATTTGATAACCAATAAAACCTTATCTCCTCCATTTTAAAAAATATTCTTTATAATTTTTTCTCTTTATTTTCAATATCCAAATATGTATATTAAATATAATTAAAAAAATGACATATAGTTTCGAAATGTCAAATATATGTTTTAAGATTACATAATCTGACAATTATATACTACTGAAATAAAAATTAGCGTTCCATTTACAAACTACTCCTATCTTCTCATCATCACACTTTTTGCTAAAAGTAACGTATAAAATTCGTTCGTTATGTGAAAGTAAAACTAAAAATAGTTTTTTATTATAAAAAAAACATTATAGGTCTCTTCACGAACAAATTATTAAATTTTAATAAGTTAACTTATTATTTTTGACAGTTTTCATTTCGTTCGTTTCTTATACTGTGTGGCATTCTCAACCAATCAGAGAACTACAAAAACAGCATTCGTATATAAAAAGTTTGCTACACTTTAATATAAACCATAGAATTACTAGTACTAGAATGGCAATAGAGTAAAAATGTTCAGACAAATTTCAAAAAAAAGTACGTGTACCGTTTGTATGTGTTTACTAGTTTCTTCACGAATAATATCTTTTTAAAAGTGAAATATAAAAGAAACTAATTTTTTTTTTCAATTTATTTTAAAGGTATTTTCGTTTTGATTTCTGCTTTCCATTTTTCATTATGTCAATTTACCAAAAAACTGTATTTATTTAAATAGAAAAAATTTGAAAATCATATTATAATTGTAAAATTTTTAAATAATAAATTAAATTTTAATTAAATAAAAAAAGGGTGAAGAAAAAACTTTTTAATTCTTTATTCGGAAACGTTAAGTTATCTGAAACAGAAATCAAAAACATCCTTACGGATAACATAAACGTAGATTTCATATCTGCAAAAGGTTCTTTCATATCTAAAAATGGCTAAAAATGTATAATATATTCACGAAAAACTATAAATACTTATTGTTTTGTACAAAAAATTATAATATTTTTTGATTAACTTATTTTTATTTCCACGATTAATTAAAACCTGAAGATAAATCAAAATACATAAGTTATTTAAAATTCACCTAAAAATATACTTGATGGAGATTCCGTTATTTTTAAAAATAATTGACTGCAATTTCTTCTAATATTATTTAAATTTGTTTCTTCATATTTTATTCAATTATATATATTATATTAAAAAGTAAATATTTAAAATTAAAAGCAAGTTAAATCAAATAGTAAATATCTTTATACGAAATAACTTACAATTCAAAAATTTTCCAATCCAAAATATATTTCAATCAAAAAATTAAACTAAAAAACTAATGAGAAACTGCTTGTTAAACATTCTCATTTATTCAAATTTAAACAATGACAGAAGAAGTAGCCGTACCATTTGTATACGCATAAGAAAATGCATATGTATTTTTTTATCTGAATACCTCAGGATAGGAAATCCGATTAGAAGAAAAGAGTCGGGAACATTCTTTTGCCATTCTAGAACTAGAAATTCTATGAATAAACTGATTAAAAATTATACGTTTATTAAAAAATAATAAGCCACATTCTCAACCAATGGTCAAAGCCACAGGCTAGTTTATTAACTTATTAGAAAATACTAAGTTATTTTCATTTGTCAACTGTCAAAAATAAAAACTATTAGTAATATTTGTCAAATTATCAAATAATAATTTTTTCTGCAAAAAACACGCTCACGAGACAAGGCTTATTAAAATTTAATAAGTGTTCGTGAAGAGACCTTATCTATCTATCTATATATATAAAAATTAAAGTTTGTTTATTTGTTTGTTTGTTTGTTTGTTTGTTTGTTTGTATGTTTGTTTGTTTGTTTGTAGCGAATAGACTCCTAAACTGCCCGGCCGATTTTCATGAAAATTTGTATATAGGGGTTTTTGGGTACGGAAGGAAATCGTGGCCCAAAAATTTTGCTCTAACGGACCGCCAAGTTGGGGCTGTGGTGCAAGTATTTAAACTTCTTTGTTCTAAAATGAAAACGGTTTGACCGATTGACTTCAAATTTTGTATACGTGATGCTCTTTGAGAATTGAGTAGACGCTATTAACAGTTTTGGAATTTGTTAAGCCATGCCGGGCCGACGGGGGGTCAAAAAAAATTTTGGGTCCAAATTTTGTCCGATTTTATGAAATTCAGCTTTGGCTTAAAAGCAAATCCCAAAAAAAATTTTGGTGAGTTCCATTAACCCATTGCGGCCCAACAGCTTTTTATAGGTTTTTTCAATACTTTACTCTAAATTCGAAACGGTTTGCCCGATTGACTTCAAATTTTGTATACGTGATGCTCTTTGAGAATTGAGTAGACGCTATTTACAGTTTTGGAATTTGTTAACCCATGTCGGGCCGACGGGTGGTCAAAAAAAATTTTGGGTCCAAATTTTGTCCGATTTTACGGAATTCTGGTTTGGCTTTAAAGAAAGCCCCAAAAAAAATTTTGTTGAGTTCCATTAACCCATTGCGGCCCAACAGCTTTTTATAGGTTTTTTCAATACTTTACTCTAAATTCGAAACGGTTTGACCAATTGATTTCAAATTTTGTATACGTGATGCTCCTTGAGAATTGAGTAGACACTATTAACAGTTTTGGAATTTATTAACCCATGCCGGGCCGACGGGTGGTCAAAAAAAAATTTGGGTTCAAATTTTGTCCGATTTTATGAAATTCTGCTTTGGCTAAAAAGAAAACCCACAAAAAAATTTTATTTGACTTGCATTAACCCATTAGGGCCCAACAGCTTTTTATAGGTTTTTTCAATAACTCTAAATTAAAAACGGTTTGACCGATTTTCTTCAAATTTTGTATACGTGCTCCCCTGTGAGAATTGAGTTGACACTATTAACAGATGTGGAATTTGTTAACCCATGTCGGCCCGACGGTTGGTCAAAATAATTTTGGAAGATAATATTGTCAAAATTTGCGAAGTACACACAAAATTTGACTAAAAAGAAAGCTTCAAAAAATTTTGTTGAGTGATTTGGAAGCAAATTACGTCCATTTTTGCGTAATACTGCTTTGCCCAAAGAGAAAGTGTAGTTCCGTTAACCCAGTGGGGCACAGTGGCTTTTAATAGATTTTTGCGTTACTTAACTCTAAATTAGAAACGATTTGACCGGTTTTCCTCAAATTTTATATGTGTGAAACAACTTGAAAATAGAGTTGAATCTGCTAACAGTCGGTCCTACGATTGTTCAAAAAAAAATTTTTGGAAGTAAATTACGTCAAAATTTGGAAAGTAGTTTGTACTGCTTTAAATTACAGAAAGTTTCAAAAATTACTAGAACATTATTCTTTTTAAAACCTAGAAAAATTGTTTTAAAAAGATTGCTTTCATTCATTTTAAAATTTACATGTGTAAACCGAGTGTAATTTTTGTGTAAACTTTTTGCATTAACATCAACTTCAATTAAACCTCCATTGAGAGGCGCAGCAACGCGCACCGGGTATTAGCTAGTATATATATATATATAAGGTAAGGATAATAATATATATATTATATATATGTATATATATATATATATATATATATATATATATATATATATATATATATTATATATGTATATTAATTTCATATTGTACGTATTTTGAATTATATTGAATATAAGATATTTTTTAATAAAAATTATTTTAAAAAAGTATTATTTTTATACCCGTATGACTATATAGTCAAAGGGTATAATAAATTTGCCATTACGTTTCTGACGCAGAGAAGGAGGGAGGGTAGATATAGACTCAAGTGTATGGATCGGATCAGAATCGAAAAAAAATCGATTTAGCTATGTATGTCCGTCCGTCCGTCCGTCCGCACGATAACTCAAAAACTAAAGGAGCTAGGATCTTGAAATTTTCGCAAATTCGTTTTCGTTATTTAAATCCAGCCATTTTGGTCCATGGATTCGGTTGGCTGCCATACAACTTCTTTTTTTATATGAGTATTTCTCTGTACCTATTACAGCTACGTGTCTGAAATTTTGGCAAAAGTAGTTTAGTTTTATGGCCAAAGTTTCTGCAAAATTTGGTTGGTCTACTGCTGAGGGTTCGAGTAGCTGCCATACAACTTCTTATTTAAATGAGCATTACTCTATACTTATTGATGTTGGGTGTCTGAAATTTTGCCAAAAATAGTTTAGTGTATAATGGCCAAAGTTACTGCAAAATTTGGTTGATCTACTGCAGAGGGTTCGAGTAGCTGCCATACAATTCTTTCTTTTATATGAGCATTACTCTACACCTAATAAAGGTGAATGTTTGAAATTTTGCCAAAAGTAATTAACCGGATGATATAATGTATATGGTACGGTCATACGGGTATCCCAGAGTTGACACAGTCTACTCTACTACACTCTTCCTCGTTTTTTTTATAAATTTTTTAAACATAATCTTAGAAATATAAGAAAAACCAATAACAATATTTTTATACATTTTATCTATTTGTAAATTTTAAAAATCCGAGGTACAGTACGTCGCGTATCTTTTATGTAAGTTTATTTACATAACTACATATTTAAAAATTTTTTGACAGAAATTAAAAATCGTACACGTTGATCTCTAAGGAATAAATCATTTTTCTTAAGAAATAATATTTTTTTTTAATGTTTCTGCAAACCTATTATAAGTATTTTTGAATAAACAAATATTTTACAAAAATTTATTTTAAATTTTCTATTTTTCGCTTTGCCAATTTTTTAATCCGAGGTATTTCGGTTGCTCACATGTAAGTTAATGTACCTAACTACTTATTTCAAAATTTTTGCTAGAAATTATAAACCTTACTCGTTGATTTTGGTTAGACCCTAAGGTACAAATCATTTAAATTAGAAAATAATTTTTTTAGGTTAAATTTTTTTTTTAAGTTTTTGCAAACATATTTTATCATAACATTTGTTTGTCTCTCAAACCTAATGGCAACTACAGAATATATTTCAAAAGTCGGTATTTTTATTTTACAAAAAACCTAACAAAAAGCAACAACAATATAAGATTTACAAAATATTTTTTTTAGCAAAACAAAAAGAAAATACAGTAGTTTTCGCTTATAACGACCATTAAGGGGCGGAAAATACTCGTCGTAATAAAAGAATATCGTTTTAAAAGAATGGAATTTTGAAAAATTAGTACAGACTTGAACATTGTAGAATGTGCTAATTCTAGAATGGACACTTTGAACTCATTTGCTAGAATTTTATTTGATGTGTCAGACTCAAGACTATGTATAAACCTTTTTCTTCTTAATAAATTTTTTTTGGTATTTTTGGTGCGTTGTTATGGTTTATTTTTTATATTCAAAACTTAATAAAAAATACTAAATTAATCCCGAAGCAACATTATTAGATATAATAAGTTTAAATAAAAGAAATATGAATGTAAATAAACAACTAACATTTTTAGGTAAAACTTAAATCTTTGGCAAATAACGTTTGTTATAATTAAAATTGATAGGTACATCAAATGAAGCAAACTTTTATTTTATGTTGATCTAATAAAAACATATCACAACAAATGCTAAAAACTTAAATCATTAGAATTGATTGAATACAATGTATGTACCTTAATATATTATGTATCTATATAAATATTTAAATAGGCATACATGATATTATATTTTGTATTTGGTCGGTATATGCAAATATTTTTAATCGATTTCGTTTAAAAACATGTCGGTATAACAAAATCATTGATATATCCGAAGTTTTATAATAAACTGAAACAAATATAAAGAAATTATTTGTGCAAATTTTTGTTTTTTACTTTTCTGTTGCTGTAAACATAATATTATTAAAACCGAGTTCATTATCAATGAAAACGACTGTATAAAAAAAAGTTTTGCTTTCATTTCGAACATTACTTATTTTTTTTTCACCAGCATTTTAATTCTAGTTGACTTATTAAAATAAAGAAAAAAAAAAACAACAAAAAAAAATTAAAAAGATTTTGATTTCCTTGTTCATTGAACATTAGAACTAAACAAAAAAAGAGAAAGATATATGTCGGCGCCAATAATAGTTTAATTGAGCTGCGACTCACAACCGAAAATGGATTACATATCTACAGAAAGTCGGCCCATAATATAAGGGTTATAAGCTATAATGCGGTTCAACATGAAAACAAAAAAAACCTTTCTTTTGTTTGTAGTTTGATTAAAATTGGTCCAATAGTTTGCCCTGAAAAGGAACGTTTGTATTTTTATGGGAAAAAATAAGCCGATCAAATATTAATCTATATGTATATCAATAAATATATCAATTCCATAAAATTAAAATATATCAAATAAAATTCCATATCAAAAATATATGTCGACTCAATAAAAAAAGACTATGAAGTTTAAACTTTATATACTAACAAGTGACGAAAAAACTAATGGTTTTTAAAAAGCACATTTTCAAAATTATATAGGGTTTCTTACTGAGTATTTTATCATTTATTTTTATAAAAATATATATAAAAATAAATGATAATATTATAATTTAGTTATTTCATCAGTTTATTAATTATAGATAATAGTGAAATAAATACTTAGAATATAATCCTAATGCACTCAAGGAAACCTGTTAACAAGTGCGAAATATAATGTTGGAACTTCAATGTTATTGTTTAATTTTGGAAAAACATACACTGGTGAATAAGTTACTGTTTTATGAAAACATAAAAGTTTTAATTTTTAAGTCCTAATAGCCCTTCAATAGGGAAGGTTCCCAAATTTTTGTTAAGCAAACATATTATGATTCTCGAGAATCTGCTCTTCCCCGTCCTGTTCCCATTCTTCCAATTTTTTTAGTTTCTAGGAAATTATGTGAACTGCACCATAATTTGGAATTTTACCTAGATTTTACCTTATATAAGAAAAAATGGTTAAAACTAAGAGACAATTTCTTCAATTTAAAGAACCCCTTTAAAATTTAAGAAAATCTTTTAACATAAGTTGAAACATAATGCTGAAGCTTTAAATTTTGTATATTTGAAAAAAAAGACAAATATACAAAAAAATAGCAAAATTTAAATTTTCGAGCCCTTATAGCTTCTAAACAGGAGACGTGACAAAAAAATTAGATTAAAATAATAGCTAACGGAACTCTTGTTATACCAATTTAAATATAGGGTTTTTTTGCAATTTGCAGGGGCTGTAGCTTCGTCACCCTTCAAAATTAAGAAAAACTTTTAACATATGTTGAAATATAATGCTGCCCCTTTATATTTTGTATATTCATAAAAAAAATTTGAACAGGTATTCAAGTTACAGCTGTTTTAAAATAGCAAGATACATGGGGCCAAAAATTTAGCAAAAATTTATTTTTGCGTAATGATAAATTTTAATATCGTATCGTTACCCTAAACATTTGGCTTTTAAAAATTTATAAAGGTTATAAAACCAGCTATATTTTGCCGTTTTCATATTAAAAATACACTTAACAAACCTCTTCTTATACTAATTTAAATATAGGTCTTTTTTAGAATTTGCGGGGGCTGTAGCTTTGTTACCCTACAAAATTATGAAAAAACTTTGACATATTGATATATAATTAAAGAGCTTTGAATTTTGTATATCCCTAAAAAAAATATTAACAGGTATTCAAGTTGCAGGTGTTTAAAAATAGCAAAATTTCAATTTTCGAGCCCTTATAACTCCTAAACAGGGGATGAACCAAAAAAATTTTGATAACCCACCCCTACTAATTTCTGAGGATCTAACTTCCCCCAAAACTTCAAGACCCTAGCTTGAACCGTGTAGAGGATATTTCAGGCCAAAATTTTGCAAAAATTGAGCATTGTATAATGGTAAATTTTAAGACCGTATTGCAACCCTAAACATTTAGATTTTAAAAATTTATAAAGTTTATAAAACCACCAGCTATATTTTGCCGTTTTCATATTGAAAATACACCTAACAGAACTCTTGTTATAACAATTTAAATATAGGGCTTTTTCCAGATTTGGTGGGCTGTAGCTCCGTAACGGGTGGGCTACAGAAAAAAGTTCTTGTACAAAATTATTTTTAAATTGCTAAAAGCAGCATTCTGAAGCTTTTAAAAAATTGTGAGATTAATGTTAAAGTAAAACATTAAAATTAATAATGTAATCGACACAAAATCGCTATAATTAAATATTGGTTTTTGTAAACAACAAAAAATAAATAATAATAATTTTAATTTACTTTCAGTTTTGTATTAAAAAAACTTTTTAATTTAAAAAATATTATTTATTTGTTTCAGCGAAATAAAAAACTGAAAGCAAACATTTATAATTTATTTTTTTTTTTAATATGTATTTATTTAGACTAAAAAGGTCAACATTTCTAATTATTAACTTATTTTTTATTTATTTTCAGATGTGAAAAAAAAAAATTTCAGTAATTCAAAGTCATAAAAAATTTTCAAGACGTTATAACAATCATCATAATCAAAATTTTTAAATAAAAAATTAATTATTCAAAGCTTTGTTAATAGCATTAAAGCAATGAATAATATATTTTTAAATATCAAATCTGGCAAAATGTTCAATTTAAAATATTTATGTATACAAATAATAATATTAATAATATGTTTACGAAATCATTTGACAAAGTGTACAATGCTTCATGCAACAACAAATAATGTTGAAAGTTTAAAATCAAGTAATGAGATTGATCATGCAAACAATGGAGTTTTTAATGATACTGAAATAATTGAATTTTCCTCAGAAACAAATCGTTCATGTGAAGAATTTTGTGCTACACATAATAAATTGCACGCTGATTTAATTTTAAATGATCGTGTTAATAATAATCTTAATAATAATGACGGCGATAATAATGATGATGAATGGATAATTAATAATTGGTTAAATCAACAAATTAATTCAAATAAAAATAATCAAAATTATTTAGTTGAAGAGTTCCTCAAAAAATCTTCTATTATTTTTGGTTTAACGAAAACGGTTAATGAAGATTATGTAAGCCGATCTTGTTTTAATCAGTTGCAAGAAATTAAAAAGGCAATTTTACATAAAGACATTTGGGGTATTAAAGGTATGATTCAAAAAAGTCTTTTAATTAAAAAGTTAATTTTGTATCATTACTCAGATTACAGAATTGACTGTGAAAAAAATATTATATGCTTAAAATTTATTTTTTACAACTAAAAAAAATATTTAATGGATATAAAAATTGATTTTGAATCTAACCAAATATTCAATCAATAAATTAAAAAGTTGTTCGTAAAACTAATTTCTGAACCTTGCCTAACGAATATGTACTTTATCGGTATAAATAATTTAAAATGATAAGTACTTTTGTCTGTTTCGTATACCTTTAGATATTTTTATTGTTTTCATAATTTAATTATTACACAACATACTTGCAATTTTTGTGTATTGAAAAACCTTAAATCATAAGCAAAGATACCTGATCTTGTTTTTGCAAATTATTTTTTCAACCAAAGACAACATGAATGTACCGCCAATATAAATAAAAATATTGACATACATTCATTAACATGTAATTTTAGATATAAACAGTAACAGAATAGATATAATAACAGAAACGATCTATAGTTATATACATAGAGCCTCATTATATATCTCACTCATTTTCACTTTCACCTAAAATATTTAACTGATTATTGGAATTATTATCTCGAAGTCACTTATGTGAGAAAAAAATTTCAAAAAACATTAATCATTTTAACAAATAAACAGATCTAAGATCAACATATCTATGTTTGCAAAATAAAAAACCGAAGAAATCAAATTTACAAAGCCATTTTTTCTTAATTTTAATTATAAAAATGTTATCTAGCGTAGACTTATTTTTTGAATCTAGTAAAGATTATGGAAATAATCATCTTGATGACTGGAGCGGAAAAACATTATAGGAACATTGCAAATATCTTTAAAATTTCAGAGTCTAAGTATTTTTTATTTGATTCCAAAAAAAAATTATTTTAAATTTACACAAAATTTTCGGCTCAATAAAGAGGGTTTTGAATACATTTTAGATAAAATCGAAAACAGCATGAAACAATCATATCATTCAAGAGTAATTCCAACAATGTAAAGATAAAAATAAAGTTAGCTCTTTGTTTGAGATTTTTTGCTGAAGCAAGTTATCAAGTCGAAGCTGCAAATGATTACCACAATTCCCTGGGTCAACCCATAGTATCAAAAACATTGCCTACATATATATTACAATCTAAATTACATAAGGAATGAACCTAAATACAAATGGCAGAAAATGAAAAACATACACCAAAAGAACATTTTTTTAATAAGATAGGAATTCCAGGAATTTAAGGCTGTGTGGATGAAATTCATATTAAAATTATAGCCCCGCAAAATAATGGAAAATAAATATAAGAACTTCTCTTGCGATTAAATTCAATTTTACCTCTTTTTTTTAGTCACCATTTTGTCGCTCAATAAGAAAAAACTTAATAAATTTTATGCTTTATTAGTAATATTTCATTTAAAGGTGAGATACAAAAGGTTTCTTTATTAATTTTCAAGACACGACAGAACAAAACGGTATAGGACAACACACAATTTAACGTCAAACACATTAAGACTACTTAGAACATACTAGAACTAATTAACGTTTTTGTGTACTTTTCTGTTCCACATTTTTAGTTTTCGGAATTGGGGAATAATTGCTTATCTATTTTATTAAATTTCCAAATTTAAATTTGTTTTTATTGTTTAAATTTTAGTTTTTTTTTTTTTCTCGTTATTTAAATCGGAAAAACAAATAAAAACACATAAAAATTTAAAAAGAATTATCAAAATACAAAAAAAAACAACAATTGGAAGAGAAAAATACGCCTTGGAACAGTTTTGAAAAACTATTGAACACACACACTCCCCCGAATCAACCCACACTAAAATATTCTGGGGAGATGCAAATAGCAATAAAACGAAAAAGATTCTTAAACAAAAAAAGGGGGTTCTTAGACTAATGACTGGGATAAGCACGGGCCATTTAATACTCAGAGCCCATGCAGCAAGAATAGGTAGAGCAACTGCGGGAACGTGTAGAGGCTGCAGAAGGAAGACGAAAGGGTTCTCCATGTCTTATGCCAATGCAAAACTCTGAAAGACTTAAGACTTAGGATCTTTGGAGGAAGACGTTGAGAAAACTTAAATTCTATAACGGAGTTAGACCGAGGAAAATTAGTTCTTCCCCCACCTACCCCCCTTTAAAACACAAAAGTACAGTGAACACAAAAGTAGAAAACTTTCGGGCAGAAAAATACCTGTTCTAAAATTAATGAACGCAAAAACCTACTTGTGTGTTCTAAGTTCCTCACTAATAAACACACTTATAATACGTTAATTTAATCACTGGTGACTGGAAATTGAGTTACTTGTCACCAGGTGACTTAAAGTAAGATGCATAATTTAAAAACTCTTTTTTCACATTTTTTACTCACAAAGTGAAAGTAAGTGAGATACGTAATGAGGATAACACTTCTTAGTTATTGTTCTCAAAACCTTTACTAAAACAAATTTAATTTTTTTTTATTATTCTTTACAGTTCTTGATGCTTCTGGTGTTAAAAAGTCTGGTTTTTTATGGGGTAATAATTTTTGGTTTGGTAGTAAAGAGGGTTGCGAAGCTGTACAAAATCCTGTATATATAACATTATCGGATCAAATTAAACGCACAATGAAAATGGGTTTAATTGGTGATTTGGCACCATTTGCAATGGAATATCGAATTATTTATATTAAGCATAATTCACCATGGCAAGTTGAAAATAAAGTTCAAACAGAAGGTATTATACATGTTGGACTTTGCATTCCTAAATCATGTAGTAACGATGAAATTTATAATATTACACAAAATTATATTGATCAAGGTATTTATACCGAATCTAATTTATACGAAATGAATCCACAAATAATTAATGTTAAAAATTTAAAAGTTGATGATAATTTTATTAATAAAAAAAGTATTAAATTTTTGGGTGGTTTTGTGCTATTCACAATTATAATGTTTATTTTTTCGGGCTTTTTAAGTGAAACAATATCTGCAACAACAACAAATGCAAAAGAAATATCAAGGCAGAATGAAGTTTTAGAAAGAAAAAGTTGTAGAAATACTGAAATGAGAATGACTTTTGAAAATAGTAATATTAATATTTCTTGTACTGGTAGCAGTAAAAACATAAATAAAATGGAAACCAAAAATAGTAAACCATCAATTGAAAAATTTAGAGATTTAAGTCCGTTTCGTAGAATACCGGATGAATCAGTAATCTATAAAATTATTAAATGTTTTGATATTGTTAATAATTGGAAAGCATTATTTTTTACGGAAAATCAGACTGCCAGTGCAATACCTATTATAAATGGATTAAGATCAATTTCATGTGCTTGGATTATTTGTTTTCATGTTGCATGGTATATGTGGTTTACCGTAGAAGATCAAACATTTTTAGTATCAATTGCTGAAAGATTTTTTTTTCAATATATAAGTTCAGCTCCATTGTTGGTAGATGTATTTTTTACAATTAGTGGATTTTTACTAACATTTAAATTTATTAAAAATGAAGTTGAAATGAATGTTATTGCAAAAAATAATTTTAGAAATAATACAAAAATTTTTGCAAAAAAAATTTTACATAGATATTTAAGGTATTTGATTTTTTTTTTTAGAATAGTTATTTTTACTCATTGAATAATTGGTTGTGTTTTAGGTTAGCACCACCTTCGTTTGCTGTCATTGGTATGGTAGAAATATTTTCAGCCTATTCAGAAAATGTTTCCATCTTTCATTTGCATGAAAGAAATGATCAAACATGTTCGAAGTATTGGTGGAGAAATTTCTTATTTATACAAAATTTTTTCAATTTAGATGGTAAGTGAATAATTTTACTTTTTTAGATTGTATATTCGTATGTGAAGTCAAATAATAACTTTTTTCTTGTATTTTTTTTAGACATGTGCTTAAATTGGACTTGGTCTTTAGCATGTGAAATGCAATTTTTTATTATCACTCTACTACTTTTGTTCATTTATTGCAAGTATGAAATATTTAATCTTTATTAAAATTAAGAAAAGAATTAAAAATTGCTTATAGTATAAATTAAAATAATTTATTTTGAATATTGCAAATTAATTTTCTAATAAACACTATTTTTCTTACTTATATTTCCACTTATCTTTTAGAAATCCACAAAAGGCTAAACATATTTTCGTAATTGGATTAATAACAACAATTTTATGGAGTTTTGTGGCTGGTTACCGATACCAATATCAATTGTCATTTGATATTGCTTACAACACTAGAACTCATATATATATAAATCCTTTTTTAAGAGTTTTACCATATTACTTTGGTGTTGGAGCTGGTTGGTATTTAGCTACAACTAAAGGAGATTTTGAAATGACACAAACATTTGAAACACGTTCTTGGTATTTGTCATTAGTTGTTTTTTTTGTTGCAATTTATTCAACAATTAAACGTGATATGGGATTTTTTCCAACTATTACATTAATGGTAATTGGAAGAATATTATTTGCATTATCAGTATGCTGGATGATAATTGGTAGTGCAACTGGCCGTGGTGTATGGTGGTCAAGAATATTAGAAAGTCAATTCTTTCAACATATTAATAAATTATCATATTCAATGTATTTGCTTAATCCATTAGTTATATTTATTATATTTAACTTATCAAGTTCAACAACTCATACTGATCCAATTATGATGGTAAGAAATGAAAATCAATATAAAATAAAGTCAAAGTTTTTTAGAAATTTTGTTTATTCAGTATACATAGTAAGATTAGAAATTTTGCTTAATGAATATATATAATAATGCATTTTTCCTGGTAGAATCCGCACAGAATAGTTTTTTTAATCTTTTGAATCTGATCAAGAAAAATTGAATTTAAGTGGAATTTGTTATTGGGGACTAAGACAATATATTTCTAAAATACACATGAAATCTAATGAGCAAGCCTAAAGTTCTCTAAAACAAGTGAAGAAAAAAACCAAGGGTTTTTAAAAAGCACATTTTTTAAATTATATAGTGTTTCTTACTGAGTATTTTATCATTTATTTTTATAGAAATAAATATAAAAATAAATGATAATATTATAATTTAGTTATTTCATAAATTTACTAATTATGAATAATAGTGAAATCCATATTTAGAATACAATCCCTGTTAACAAGTCCAAAATATAAAGTTGAAGCTTCAAGATAATGTTTAATTTTGGAAAAACATACACTGTGTGAATAAGTTACTGTTTTATAAAAGCATAATGGTTTTAATTTTTAAGACCTAGTATTCCTTCAATAGGGAAGGTTCCCAAATTTCTGCTTAGCAAACTTATGATGGGTATGGCCATCGCCCCACCCTGTCCCCACCCTTCCATATTTTAAGTTCTAGGAAATCAATTGTGAACTCAACTAAATTTAGAATTTCACATCTATTTTTATTATCTAAGCAAAAATGGCTAAAACTAAGAGACAATTTCTTCAATTTAAAGAACCTCTTTTAAATTTAAGCAAAACCTTTAACATATGTTAAAATATAATGCTGCAGCTTTAAATTTTGTATATTACTAAAAAAAATTTTGAACTGGTACAAGTGTTTTATAGCTCTATAACAGGGGGCTTGACAAAAAAATTTTTTTAACCGACTCCTACTAGGTTTTGAGGATCTAACTTCTCCCAAAGTTTCAAGACCCTAGCTTAAACCGTTTAGAAGATATGTGTGGCCAAAAATTTTGCAAAAATTAAATTTTAGTACCATATGGCAACTCTAAACATTTGCCTTTAAAAATTTATAAAGTTTATAAAACCAGCTATCTTTTGCTGTTTTCAGATTGAAAATAAACCTAACAGAACTCTTGTTAAAAATAGGGCTTTTCCCAACTTTTGGAGGCTGTAGCTCTGTAACGGGTGGGGCTACAGAAAAAATTTCTTCTACGAATACCTATCCGTGGTTAAAATTCTGTTTCAAACAGTGTAAAAGGTTTCAAAGCATACGGACGGACAGAGTGAAGCTATATAGGCACATTTTTTGAAAATGTGCTAAAAACATTCTCCGTGATATTTTATTATTAAAGAAATTTATTTTAAAAATTTTTCATACCTATATCATCAACAAAGCATTTATATATTCAAAAATCGTAAATGGACATATTTTACACCGGTTTCAATATAATGAGGTTTTAATAATTTTTTAGAGACTTTTATAGAGGAATCTATAACTTTTAGACGGCTCGTTATGAGTAATTTGGATTTGCGTTTAGTGGAACAAGTTGTGACTATGAAACCAAGAAAGTTATGAAGGTTCAAAATAATGTAAAATGAAAAAAAATATTTTTTAAACTAAATTTTCATTTGAATTTTCTTATTTATGATACTTTTTATAGCATTTTTGAGACACCTGTCGAAGCTTTAAAATAATAACTTATAACTTTCTCTTTATCTCTCACCATTTTCGAGATATGAAGAGTAAAAAATTAATCTGCGTTTTTTCCGTTATTCATTATTATTTTTGTTTCTATTATTGCAGGCTGTTGTAACAACTGGTGTCATTGTAATAGTGTATGTATTTTCAATATTCTTTTCAATTACATTCGAGATGCCCTATTGTAACTTCTCGTCATATTTACTAAGAAGGAAAAAAAAAATAACCTAGTTTTAACATTGTTTTACAACATAAATTTTTTTTAATTTTAAATGTACATGTAATTAAGTTTAAAAACTAATTATTTTTTAAGTGAAAATGTTTATTTTTCTTAAATTATTATCTTATTTTTATATAAATATTTTACAAAAAAATGTAAAACTTAAATGTGATTTAAAAATTTGGCAATTTATTATAATTTGCTGCAAATGTAATTAATTAGTCGTAGAAATTGAAAAACTTAAAATTTATTTTTTATTTAAATTTAGTTTGAAATATATGTATGTATATAAAAATAAAGTTTTGTAAATAAAAGTAGGTATATTTTACTTTAGATACATTTTTAGATTATTTTCAAACTTTACTCGGAGATATCTATAAAAAAAACCTATAACCTAGTACTTTCGAAATATTTGATATAAAAAATGCTATTTTGATTCACAAAAAATCCTTTAGAAATACTGACTGAAAACCTAAAAGAACTATAGTTTTGAAATTCACATACAAAGTTTTTAAAAAATTTGCAGGTTTTCATGTATTATAAGTAAACTTAGTAGACTAAATCTTTGGGTAGCTGCCACACAAATATTGTGAACCAATATGAATTACTTCAAAATTATTAAAATTATTATTAAAAAATGAGACTGGGGAGGATGAAAATTACATACGGTAAGTTATATAATAGCGGAAGCACTTCTATGAAGTTTCAAAATGTTAAGGTTTTATTTTTGGCAAGGTGCCAAACAAATATTTGAATCCTGTCTACCTGTGTACATCATTAGATCTAATTACACTAAAAATTTGTAACTCAAAGTAGGCAAGTATAAACTTCTTTCAACTGCAGAATTTCTACTTTACATTCAAATCGTAGTAATATTCAAAATATTTAAAATTTTTTAAAAAGATTCTAGAAAATATTCTTGAAACTTGATTAATGATTATTAATTATGATTACTAATAATATTTGTAAAACTATGAACTATGAACAAAGGTTATCAATTAGAATTTAATGTAGATATTTTCTTTAATTATGAATTTATACGTACTTTTACCTCTACACATAAACATATGCATTTTTACAATATGAATTTATTTGAACCCTATATTTAAATCTGATGCAGCCCATAAACGATGGACCAGGCTTTGAACTTCGTAAGCGTACTTGCGCAGGGCAAGTTGGAAAACTATTTTAAAAGTTGAAAAGTTGGTTGGAAGAAAATGAAAAATTTTTATTATTGTGGGTGGAGTCTTGGGTTTTGTTTTAAATTTCATTTCCTTAATTCTAAATAACATACATAGAAATAACATACATTACAAATGTAATACTTCAACTTGGAAAATTAAAAATTGACAATAACATTTTTTTTTTCTTGCAAAAAAAAATACACTTATAAAATAAAAATTATGACATAATTAGTAAAATCAACTTTCTTAAGATATTTGTTTTTCTTTTTAATATAGGTCAATTATTTTTTTATAACTGTTTTTTATTTATTTAAATGCAAATTTTTTCTTTGTTAATTAATGGTTTTATACATTATATTTCTGTCTTATGAGATCGAATGAGATTGGGTAATTTATAGGGTCATTGTCATTTGTTGATGTAGGTATGTTATTTTTGTTTTAGAGTATTTGTATCATCATCAACTAATGACTCGACTCTTCCACGTTTTAATTTCAAGATTCTTTTGAACCATTGATATTTTATTTTTACAGTTTTTATAATTTTTAAAATAGCAATAAAAGGAAGGAAGGAAGAGATATTTTTAGTATTACGGCTACGAATACAGATAGTGAAATTTGCAGTTATAGTTAACAGTGTTCTAAAACTTTAGTTCCTTTATTTCTTTTTCTTGGTTACTGATAATTTTCTCAAAATTAATATTATTATTAATTGTGAAGTTAAAATTTTATTTGTGGTATTTTGTGGTATTACATACTTATAAATAAATCGCTTAATGTTACTTCTATAAATATTGTTTTCTATTTGAACTGAACAATTATAATAAGTTAGAAAATAATTACCTTGTAATATAATTTCTCTTTCGTCACAAGTGCTATTTAATTTCTTATTTTTTATATTTTTTAAAATTACAATATTATCGTCTAATTCTATGTATTCTTCTTCTCTGTCTACTTTAATTAAATTACAATTTTTCCAAATTATACAATTTTTGCTAGGTTTTAGTTATATGTTACTTCATATGTATAAATTTTGTTTTTATTTTTAAGTATATGTATAATCTATTTCTTGATCTATTTCCATATTTCTAAATTAGGAATGGGAATAAGAAGTTTTTTATCAAAAATTGAGATGTTAGTAGGGATTGTAATGGCAAAAATAATAGTATTATTGGAAAATTTGGCTACACTAACATAATATTTATTAATTTTTTAAAGTCGATATCGTAACAAATAACTGCATCCCTATTTAAAATATTTGTATGAAATTCTTGGTGATGCAATGTTTTCTTGAATATGTTCAATTTGTTCTTTAACAAAATCTATTTTAAGCATAAGATTAAAAAATAAAGTGTTCTCAATAACCTAGTTTTCTGTTTTTTGAATATTATTTAATTTATCTACAATTTGTTTACATTCTGATTCTAGAGAAAATTTGATAGTTTCTAATGTTGTATTGAAGTTGTTATTAATTTTAATTTGTTTGTTAGAGTTTTCTATTAAGTTATGATTACTTTGTTCGATAATTTTAAGGGGAGTTTCAATACTTTGCCTCGTCATCCACATTTCCGAATAACCATTTAGTTGCAGGGCCTACAAAATTTATAAGTCCTTTTTTAGATCTATGAGGAATTATTGTTTTTATACCCTCCATCTATAGAATAGGTAAAGAGTATATTAACTTTGGTATGGTATTTGTTACCACCTAAAGGAAGTGAGCTAGATATGGATAAGTATATAACCATTACCGTCCGTCATTCCGTCCGTAGGAACGATAACTCAAAAAATAATGGAGGTATCTTGATGAAATTTTAGCCGTGGGTTACTAGGACTGAAAGTACGGCGGGGATTGCATATGGGCGAAATCGGCCCATGGGTTCGGATTCTGGACCTTTTAATCTGTCCAAGGCTAACGAACATATATAAAAATTCACGATAACTCAACAACTAATGACGCTATCTTCATCAAATTTGTGCTGTAGGTTACTAGTAATGGAGCTACGGCGGGGATTGCGTACGGCCGAGATTGGACCATGGGTTCGGATATTAGAACTTTTTGATCGAATTTAGGCCGAACATAATTCCGAAACCAATGAAGATAGATAGTGTCCTTTCCTATTTCCTTACTGTCCTTGAAATTTCGGCTTCATTGGATTAGTGTTTCAGGGACCAGCCACACCTTTCCGAAGACCTTAAAGCATATCTTCAAAATTAATAAAGATAGTAACTTGAAAAATGTAGAAGCTTCAAATTTGGCACAAGGGGGTGTTATTTACTATTTCTTGCGTGTCCCCCTAATTTGGAATCAATCACAGTAGTGGTTCAGTCACCCTCTTAGACCCCCCTAGGTTTAAAAACTTATTATCGAAATAAATAAAAATAGTAACTTAAAATTAAGATAGGAACGAAATTAGGATAAGAACGTTCCAATTGTGTACAAGGGTTAACTAGTATTGAAAGTATGACGGGGGCTGCATATGGGCACATCGTACCAAAGTTTCAGGTTCTGGAACCTTTGAAAAGTTCAAGGGCTAACAAACATATTTCTTAAAAACAGCACAACTCAAAACATAATGCAGCTACTTTGACGAAATTTAAACTCTAGGAGACTAGTAATGAAAGTGCGATGGGAATTGGTTTTGGTCGAGTTCGGATTCTAGAAGCTTTTGATCGATTTGAGGCCAAACGAGTATAATTACAAAGCCAAAGAATATATTTCCTATGTGTCCCCGAAATTTAGACTTAATTGTAGTGGTGGTTCAGGCGCCTCCTAGGAAATCCCAAAATTAAAAAGCTTATCTTCAAAATTCTTGAAGATAGAAACTTTAAATATGATACAAGAGGGTTTTTTTCTATTTCCGTTTAATATTTAACACTTTTATACTTTTAAAAGGCTAAGAATTTTACCATAAAACATATTTTGTATAATATTTTATAAATTAAAAACAAAATTTTTTTTTAATATACGATTAAATTCCTTTTTTTTAATTTGTATAAATAATATATTTGATTGAATTATTACCATAGGTGATATATAATTAACATTGTGTACGATACTTATTCAAAGGTACTTGATGCATTTATGTAAACTTTATTTTTATATTTAAATGAATTATATGAAAATATATTCATATATGAGTTCTAAATTTGTACTTGTATTTTAGAAATACATTTATTGCATATTTTGCATTTATAAGCTTTTCTAATAGGTACATAAACTAACAATTTAAAATAATTGCAATTTTGAAAAATTTGAATTATTAAATATATTATGCTTTGATTAGCTTTATATCACAAAATTTAATAATTAAAATTTTGATGAAAAAGTCTTTACTGGATCATCAAGAGTGTAAAATAGAAACTGGTGAACTTCAACTCTCAGTAATTCGTGTTAATTTCTAATGCACGATTTTAATATTGTCGCTTAAACAAGAGGAATAGAACTAAGAAAATCTATTAGAGAGTTGGGTTCCCATTTTCATTCTACAGACGAACAAACTTATTATTTCTGATAAAAATAAAAATCCTGATCTACTATTTTTCATAACAAAATAAATATCGACAAGTTTTATTAGCCTAATAAATAATCAGGACTTACACTCAGACCACTCGGCCTCGTACTAAGCCCACATGAAAAAAAATGTGAAAAACAAAATAAGACTCCACTTGTTAATAAATCAACAAATTGATCAACCCTTAAACAAGAGATAGAAAATAATATAAATCTAAGAGTTCAAATAAAAACTAAAGATGAAATAGATTTGGCAATTGAAAACCTAAATAAAATTGTCCAAAATTTTGCATGAAATAATACAAAAGAAAGTAAATACATAGCAGCAGGATCTAATTATTCTAGAGATATATTAAATGCTATTAAAGCAAAGAGAAGAACTAGGCGAAGATGGCAAGAAACACGTGACCCAACTGACACAACTGTGTTGGATAGAGAAAATACTCTTTGTGAAAAGCAACATAGAAATAGTGGCAGACCTCTTCATTGAAAATTACTTCAGAAGAGAAGAAAATGCTATTGAACTAATTACTCAAATAAAATTGGAAGGAGAAATTAAAGCTCTGCAGTCAAAAAAAGCACCAGGTTTCGACTTTATTACTGCAGACATTCTCCAAAAAAGGAGAAACATTGTTAACATATATAATGAATCCTGTGTTAAGGTTTTAACATTATATACCTAACATTTAGAAAGTGCCAGAAATAAATATAATACTTAAGCCAGGAAAGTTTCCAGGAAAATAGAAGATAGAAAACTAATTCTAAACTAAGGCGAAAAGCAATCTACTGTTGACGAAATACATAAAATTACTGATATAATTGAGAAAGCTCTAGGAGAAAAACGAATATGCTCTAAAATATTTCTTGACGTTGCACAAGCATTTGGCAAAGTTTGGCATGAAGGCTTAACTTATAAGTTGTGGCAATTATTGCCTTAAAAATATGTAGATATACCTGCATTATATTTAACTGAAAGACTGTTTAGAATTAAACAGGATGAAGAGTATTCCATTATATTGAGAGAAATAAAAGCGGGAGTGCCTCAAGCAAGTATATTGGGTTGAATATTATACTTACTATATACTAGTAACTTGTTATAATTTCACGAAATAACTGTAACTACTTTTGCTGACGATAGAGCACTCATGGCAGTAGGATCAAATGTCAGCAAGGCTACAAATAAACAACAAAATGGAAGTGGTAAATTATATCTTTGGACCAAAATATGGAAAATAAATTAAATTAGCTAAAACCAGTGCATATATATTTCACAAATAAACATATTCGAAACGCCCAGTCGTAAAATTAAATGGGGTAGATATTCCTCATGAAAACAAGGCAAAACATTAAGCTAAAATAAAACAAGTGAACAAAAAAACCAAGGGTTTTTAAAAAGTACATTTTCAAAATTATATAGGGTTTCTTACTGAGTATTTATAAAAACAAAAGATAATATTATAATTTAGTTATTTAATTAATTAATTTATTATATGACTAATAGTGAAATACTTAGAATATAACCCCAATGCACTCAAGAAAACCTGTTAACAAGTGCGAAATATAATGTTGGAGCTTCAATGTTAACGTTTAATTTTCGAAAAACTTATACTGGTGAATAAGTTACTGTTTTATAAAAACATAAAAGTTTTAATTTTTAAGACCTGGTAGCCCTTAATTGGGGAAGGTCCCCAAAGTTTTGCTTTTATGATGGATCCGTCTTGTCCTCACCCTTCCATTTTTTTCATTTCTAGGAAATCAATTATGAACTCCACCAAAATTTGAAATTTTACCCCTAAATGGTTAAAACTCAAAAACAATTTCTTCAATTTAAAGAAACCCTTTCAAATTTAAGAAAAACCTTTAACGTATGTTGAAATATAATGCTGCAGCTGTAAATTTTGTATATTTGCAAAAAAAAATTTTAACAGGTTTTTAAGTTACAGGTGTTTAAAAATAGCAAAATATTTTCGAGCCTCATAGCTCCTAAACAGGGGACGTGATAAAAAAAATGTTGTTAACTGACTCCTACTAATTTCTGAAGGTCTAACTTCCCCTAAAATCTCAGGACCCTAGCTTGAAGCGTTTAGAAGATATGTGGGCCCAAAAATTTTGCAAAAATTACGTTTTGCTTAATGGTAAATTTTAGTACCGTATGGCAACCCTATACATTTTAGCCTTATCTTTCTGTGAAGCCTATAAAAGCAGCTCTCTTCTACCATTTTTAGATTGAAAATCGATTTAACAGAACTCTTGTTATACTAATTTAAATATAGAGCTTTTTTGCACAACCTTTGACACATGTAAAAATATAATTAAAGATCTTTCAATTTTGTATATTACTAAAATAAATTTGAACAGGTATTCAAGTTACAGGTGTTTGAAAATAGCGGTTTTAGATTGAAAATACACCTATAGGAAGTCTTGTTATCACAATTTAAAAATAGGGCTTGTTCCAAATTTCGGGGACTTTAGCTCCATATCGGGTGGGGCTACAGAAAAAAATCTTCTACGAAATATTTTTTTTTTGTAATATCTACACGTGGTTAAAATTTCTTTTCTTTATTTCAAACGGTGTAAAAGTTTTGTAATCATACGGACTGACGGAACGACAGAGTGAAGCTATATAGGCACACTTCTACAAAATTTTTTGATAATGTGCTAAAAAGCATATCAAACAGAATGAAATAGAATTAGAACACAAATAAAGAGAAATGTATTGGCTCCTAGGTCGAAAATCTAGATTGCCTATAGATTAAAAATTTGGCATACAACATTGGAGCTGTGCCAAACAAACACATATTGAGTGAATTCAAACATTTCAAAACAAGGCGCTACGTAACATGGTGAGGACTTCCTGGGACGTACGAAAATCTGTCTTTTTTTTTTTTTATTATTTCATTTATATTTTACCCTTACTTAAAAAATATCGATTTTATCTTAAAACTACTTTTCTTAAATTAATTTATTTTATAATAAAAATATATGCAAATAGTTAAAATTCAAATTGTAAGTAAAATTAGTTTAATGACCATAGTCGAAGCCTTCTGGTATAAATGAGTTAAATTTCAATTCAAGCAAATTATTTTAATTAATTTTTTTTCCTTCATGTGTTCTTTTATTTTTTTATTTTTTTTTTACATTAATAACCCAAACTAATAATTTTCGTTCAGATAAAAATTCAAAACAATATCGATTTAAGAACACGGTGTAACAAAATAAAATAACGTAAAAAACGTATACAACGTTTAACGTAACGTATTAATAACGATAGCTAAATGTAAAATTTATTACAAGTGTTGTAATTGTGTATTTCTAAATTTTGCTGGATCATAAGGTTATGCTTAATTTTGTTGTTTGTAATTTTGTACGCGAGCATATAACGCTCACGCTTGCAAATGTTCTCGAAGCTTAGATATTTCTTAGAATAAATTACATTGGTTAGATTACGTATAGGTAGGTTATATATAATTTTTAATGCTTTTTTTAGAAGTATTCCAATTGTATATAAGTAAATTTGTGGTGCTGTATACCATATAGAGGTAACATATATGACATTACACAAGATATAAGAAGAATAAATAACATGGAGAGTATTTTTTGTAAAAAATTTTTGAAGTCTTCTTAAAATAAATACATTCAGTACAATTTTTTCGCTAGAAAGCCAACATGCGTCTTCCATTTTACTTTCGCGTCAATTACAAGTCCCAGATAGTTGTAACTTCTAACAACTTCAATGGGATATTTTTAAATATAAATCCAGGATCAATAAAAGCTTTATTCTCAAATTAAATTTTTTTGTTTTTTTTTTTTTTTTTTGTTATTTATTCATTTTATTCCATTACAATATTATATTTGGAAAATACGTATAAACATTACTTTTAAGATTAAATTTTAGTATATTATATATAACTTAAAAGAGTAATTTAGTAAAAAAAGCAGTAAAAAATTTCTAAATCTAATATATAAAGGAGAAAATTTGTTTGTGTGCAGGATTCACGGGAAAACCACTGGTCCGATTCTCACAAAATTTTAAAGGAATAATTCTGAGAGCCCGGGGGCTAACATAGGCTATGTCACATTTTTATAAGTCAACAGGTTGCGACTCCACAGCCGTTTTAAGCTTTTTCGTTTTTTGGATGTCGAGTCAAAACGGTTTGACCGATTGACTTGAAATTTTGCACAAAAGTTTCTCTTAGCAACCGGAATTAGTTGTATAAATTTGGTTGACATTAATTAATTCATTCCGGCCTGGCGGGCTTCTAAAAAATTTTGTGTTTCCGATTTGTGTCCAATTTTACAGAGTGATTTTGCAGTCGAAAAGAGAGGCTGACAAAAATTTTTGTTGAGTTCGGTTAACCCGTTTGGGCATGAGGGTCCAATGAACCTTTTTTAATGTTTTTAATGTCGAGTCAAAACGGTTTGACCGATTGGCTTTAAATTTTCCACAAATGTTCCTCTTAGCAACCGGAATTAGTTGTATAAATTTGGTTAGAATAAATTAAGCATTTTAATTATAAAAACCACAGGGTTAAGTGGTTTTGACCTGTTTACGCGTTTTGTACAAAAATTCAATGAAATTTTCAAATGTTTGGTATTAACGCAAGTTAACCTTTATTTCAAAAGCTCACTTAATTAGTCAAAGCAAATAGTCAAAGCAAAAGCTAAATGATAATATTAATAATAATAAAAATAAAGCTAATAAAGAATCCGAATAATAATAATATCTTTAAATTTAAATAACGTAACATTTTCCTTCTGTAAATTTCTTCTGTAAATTTTTGTTTTTTATCTACTTTGCAGTTGTTGTTTTTAAAAAATAGATTTCTAGTTTGAAATTGCAGTTTTCTTTTAATGAAATCTACTAATCGAAAAATTCAATTTCGTATATATATGTATAATGTTCAGTATCAGAATTGTCTTATGAAATATCAATATTTATATCACCTACAAAAATTATATTTTTCGATTTATCTTTTCTCAACAAAATTTTCAATTTGTTCGAGAAAGACAACTTTATTTACATCATGAAAACTATATACACAGGAAAAAACATATTCTTCACCTTTAAAATTTAATTTAATTCTAATGATATCAGTACTTGTCAAAACTAAATTATTGGAAAAACAGAAACACTTATTCTTTAAAAAGAAAACTATTCCACCTGAAACATAAGAATTATTACAATTAGTAAATAAGTGATAACCTGGAATATTATACAACGACGATTCATAGTCATAAATCCAAATTTCAGATAAAATAATTACTACCGGGAAAAGTTTTATAGTATCAATTTGCGCTAAAAAAATAATTAAAATTTTTTCTTATACTACGTGTATTTTGGTGTATGCAAAAACTGTTACTAATATTGTTATTTCTGACGTTGCCTCGGTTTTTGTTATTTAGATCAAAGAATTATATTTTATATTTTGTAGCATAATTAATAATTTATGTATCAGAATTAAATTAATTAATATTTTGAATATTGTCTAAATCTTCCCTTGAACTTATAACAAAAACCTTACCACCATCAGTTTTTCTAATCAAAATTTTTGAACTTGAAAACCATAAATACTTAAACTTTTTTCCCTGTTTTGTTTTTTTTTTGCTTCCATAAATAATGCAATTGTGTATTTGGTAAAGTAATTATGAATGTAAATGTTTTTAATTTGCTTATCGCCAAGTAATGTTGTTGTTAATTCTTTTTCACAATAGATTTTGCCTTCATTATTGGTTTACCTTGACACCTTCACAAATAATTTTTCTTTGTAATTTCCAATGCATTTTCATTATTAAGATTTTTTAAACCATCTACATATATCTATAACATTACGCATTCTGTCTTGTTCTAACCAATTAGTTTTTTTCTTTAAACAACTTATGAGTTAATGTAATAATTTATTCTCTTCTCCCACTTGTTCCAACGTGCTGAGAAATGCACAGTTAATTTTTTTAAGATTTAGAATTTCTATATACAATTGTTGAATTTCTATATACAAGAGTTTTGTCGTTTATGAATGTTAATAGACTACCACTATCAGTATCTTAGTCTTCTCTATATTTATAAGCAATTTGGTTTTACAAAGCCACTCGTCAATAGTTGCCAGATCATCCAGATCATACATTTTTCAACTCTGCTTCACTGTTTTGAGTACTTTAGAGCTGCATCGTGAGAAAAAGCTCTAGTTCTTTATTAAAGTTGAAATGCACGATATCGTTGATATATAACTTAAACAGATTCGGCCTCAATATTGAACCTTGCGCTACATCCTGTTTTATTATTCCCGTCCTGCTTAAAGTATTTCCAATACGAACCCATTGTTACCTTCTTATTAGGTAAGATTCGAAAAATTTTAACTGAAATTCAGAAAGGTTGAGCCGTGATAACTTATGAAGTAAGATTACATGATTCACGTAATCAAATGCTTTTTGCAAATCAATAAAGAGAGATCTGGTAAATCTTCTACCATCGATGCTTTTGGTTACAAATTCATTCAATGAAAGAAATGCTGAAGTTATACTGCAGTTTTCTTTAAACCCGTACTGCTCTGAATGTACAATGTTTTTATTTTGTATAAAGTTGTTTAATATTCTTTAAACTACTTTTTTAAACATTTTTGAGAATGAGCAGAGTACTGGGGTTGGCCTATAGTTCTAGGAGTTTGTTTTATCTCCGCTTTTATATGTTGATGTGACTGTGCCTTTTTTAAAAATTCTGGAAATATACTAGTTTAAATGAAATATTTACAAACTTTACTCAGATCGGTGCTATTCTATTTACAAATTTCTTCAGAAATTTTGTGGATATGCCGTCATGAGCAGTTGCAGAACATGATTCCACAGTATTTATGATCTCATTAATTTTTATTAAGATTGTTTGGTTTAAGTTGAAATTTAAGTGACCATTCCGAGGACTATTATGGTCTATATTTCCGGTAAGTATATTAAGATCATCAGTCACGGTTAAAAACTTATTGTTAACGATCTCAGAAATTTCCTGTGGTTCAAAAACGTCTTTACTATTTTGTTTGACAACATTTAACGTACATTTACTATTTTGTGGATTGGTGTAAAAATTTCTTCAGAGTAGAAAGTTGGTTTTGCTTTTTTAATTAAATTTTAACTTTATTTCTGTGTGTTTATACAATTTAGCGGCACGTTCATTTTCAGATTACTTTTTTTGTATTTGTAATAAGAATCCCGAGTTTTCATCATTTTTGACAATTTCGTTGGTGATCCAAGCTTTTTTCGTTTATGGAATAATGCGGGTATGCTTTTAGATTAGTTGACTTAAAACTACGACAGTCTGGTCTAGAGTTTGGTGAATACTTAAGGTAAGGTGAGTACATTTCATCCTGAGAAAGATCATCATAGTTCAGAACAATATTTGTCATTAATTTTTGCAGCCGCTTGCTCTATTTGCATATTAGCAAATACACATTAAAACCTAGCAAGTTATAAAATTTCTTTTCTTCTTTTTTGAGCCAAATTTTAGTTTGCACAACAATGTGGAAATCGCAATTTACTGTAGCTAATAAAGATTCAATATCATAAAGCTTTTTACGTAGACTTTGTATATTGAAGTAAATTAAATTGAAATTTTTTTTATTACGTTTGTGACGCAGAAAAGAAGGAAGGGTTCATATAGATTCAAGGGTATGGATCAGATCAGAATCGAAAAATAAATCGATTTAGCTATATATGTCCGTCCATCTGTTCATCCGTCCCCACGAAAACTCAAAAAATAAAGGACGATGTTTGTCTAACCAAGCTTGAATGATATTAAGATCATTTTTTATTGCATTGGTTAAATCTGCCTCATTATCAGCAGCATACTTAATCACCGCATCATCTGCATATAACTGCACAGTTCCTTTTATGTTTAGACGGGTGATATCATCTATATAAAGTTTGAAGAGATCAGGACCCAAGATGGATCCCTGTGGTACTCCTTTAGTTATTGATTTTTTTGAACTATAAATGTTATTTACCCGAACCATTTGCTCTCGATTACTAAGGTATGATTTAAACAAACGCAACTGTGAGTCAGTAAGATTCAGTTTTGCTAATTTATGTAACATTATTTCGTAGTCAACGTAGTCAAATGCTTTCTGAAGATCAAGGAAGACACATCCCACATATTTTCTATTGTCTTTATTTTTAGAAATAAAATCAGATAAGTGTAAGCAAGCAGCTGATCTTTTTTCAAAGCCAAACTGGTCTTCGCTTAAAATGCCATTAGATTTTATAAAATAATTTAGCATATTTTTAATTATAATTTCAAATATTTTCGAGAAAGCTTGTAATATGGAGATCGGACGATAATTGGAGCAATCAGTTTTATCCCCTTTTTTAAAAATTGGAGTTACAATAGCTGTTTTGAGTGAAAGTGGAAAAGTACGCGATTGGAAATTATTGTTAATGAATTTTACCAAGATTGGAATCAGGTATTCTGCGAACCTTTTAATAAATTTGGTTGAAATACCATCAAATCCTGTTTCAGCGTTAGAATTTAAAGACTTTATCGCTGCACTGACTTCATCTGTATTAGTTATTTTTATTTGGAAATTAGAATATATATTGATATATATTGATCTAAAATTTAAAAAAAAACAATATTTAGAAAACAATTATTTTATTATTATTATTATATATTAATATATTTGTCTAGAATGAGGTGTAACAAACGCATTCAATTAAATGTGTTTTGTTGGATGTGTTCAATTATAAAAAAATAAAATATTAACGTTTTGTTGGATGTGTTTTATTTTAGAAAATAAAATATCATAAATTATCATAAGCAGGCCAAAAAATATTTTATTTATTTTTAATAAAAAAAAAAAAATTTTTTTTGAAATAAAATTTACTTATTAGTTTATGAAAAATTTCATTTCAGTTTTAAAAATCACAGAAGATTTTCTGGAAATTTTAAATATATAGTAAGACATTTTGTAAATAAAAACTAAGAAGACAATGCTTCACAGGAACATTTGTGTAGTAAGTCTTAATAATTTTTAGTAAAAATCTGAAATAAGGGCGAAAGCCCAATGTATGCTTTGATGCATTGCTTGGTTTGCTTAAGCAAATAAACCAAGAAATAAAATAACCCTTAAAAAAAAAACAAAAATTAAAAATCTTTTATTAACAAACAAATTTATCGAATTTAATTTAAGAAATTGGAAATTTAAGCAAGAACACACTTAAATAAAAAAATATATTTATGAAATTAAAAAAAATTTCACCCAAAAAGGGTTTTGAACTAACAACTCCAACATTTTATCCAATTTAAAACAAACAAAAGGTAGATTACCAATTTAAAACAAATAAAAGGTAGATATTCATCTTCAAGTTTTTAAGATACAACCAGAAATTATATGAGTAATAATTTAAAAAGCCCTATATGTATTTTTTTGTGTATCTATTACTAGAATCGAAGCATAATCTGCGTAATACAAAATGGAACGGTTGCGATTTTATTTAAGAATTTGGTATTAATATACAATATATGTATGTATATGTATATAATGAAATTAGAAATAGTTCTTAATTAGAAAAAGTTTTCTTTTTATTGACCTTCCGTCATTCTGTGACGGGCCAACAGCAAGTTATTCATAAACAATTAATATAAAATATTTTTGCCCTGCTTTGATAATTTATGTTTTTTTTTATTATTTTTTTCTAATTTTTAATTTATTTTCCAAAATAAAACACTTTTTATACCCGTGCACACATATGTGACATCGTGTTTATTAAAATTCTCCTCCGTTTGTAACGCATCGATCTAGACGAGCTAGATATAGTGCCAAGGGTACGTATCAGATCAGCATCGAAAAATAAATCGATCTAGCTATTTGTGTCTGTCCGTCCTTCCGTCCGTGTGTCAGCACGATAACTCAAAAACTAAAAGGGCTAGAGTCCTGAAATTCACACAAAGTCATTTTTAGACAATTTCTAGGTTCCCTATTGTTTTTGGTTAAAATCGGACTAAGGCTTCGGGGAGCTGCCATACAAATTCTTTGCACCAATATGAATTTCTTCAAAACTAATTATACTATGAGGATGAAAATTACACACGGTTAGTTATATAATGAATCGAACACTTATATGAAGTTTCAAAATTTTAGGATCTCATTTTCGAGGGGCTGCCATACAACTTCTTTGCACCAATATGAATTTCTTCAAAACTAATTATACTATGAGAATGAAAATTACACACGGTTAATTATATAATGAATCGAGCACTTACATGGAGTTTCAAAATATTACGGCCTCATTTTCCGGGGGCTGCCATACAAAGTTTTCACTTCAATAACTATTAATCTAATGAAGCTACGAGGTTAAAATTAAAATTGGGCAGGTAAAGTAATAGGGCAAGTTACTTGGCAAAGTTGGACATCACTCGGACCACGGGACTTTTAAGGTTGGCCAATTTGTTTTTATACCCTACCCCTATGGAATAGGTAAAAGGGTATATTAACTTAAGTATGGTGTTTGTAACCACCTAAAGGAAGCGAGCTAGATATGGAAAAGTATATATATTTGTGATCAGCGTGACCTCCTGAGTCGATATAGCCATGTCCGTCCGTCCGTCCGTCCGTAGGCACGATAACTCAAAAAATAATGGAGCTATCTTGATGAAATTTTAACTGTAGGTTACTAGGACTGAAAGTACGGCGGGGATTGCATATGGCGAAATCGGCCCATGGGTTCGGATTCTGGACCTTTGAATCGGTTACAGGGCTAACGAACATATGTAAAAAATCACGGTAACTCAACAATTAATGACGCTATCTTCATGAAATTTGTGCTATAGGTAACGAAACTACGGCGGCAATTGCGCACGGTGAGGATTGGACAATGGGTTCGTAACTTAGAACTTTCTGATCGAATTTAGGCCAAACTAGCATAATTCCGTAATCAATGAAGATAGAACCTCCAAATTTAGTATCAGAGTGTCGCTTTCGATTTCCTTAGTCTCCTTGAAGTTTGAGCCCAATTGGAGTAGTGGGTGGGAACCAGCCACTCAGTTCCGAGGACCTTAAAGCATATTTTCGAAATTAATAAATATAATAACTTGAAACAAAAGTAGAAGCTTCAAATTTGGCACATGGGTGTTCTTTACTATTTCCTGCGTGTCCCTCTAATTTTGGATCAATTGGAGTGGTGGTTCAGTACCTCTCTTAGACCCACCAATGTGTAACGGCTTACCATCGAAATTAATAAAACTAGTAACTTAAAATTAAGATCACATGTTCCAATAGTGTACAAGTGTTAACTTGTATTGAAAGTATGACGGGGACTGCATATGGGCGAAATCGTACCATGGTTTCGGGTTGTGAAACCCTTGAAAAGTTCAAGGGCTAACAAACATATCTTAAAAACACCATAACTCAAAAATAATGCCGCTATTTTGATGAAATTTAAACTCTAGGTTACTAGTAATGAAAGTACCATGGGAATTGGTTCTGGTCGAGTTTAATTTCGAAGCCAAAGAATATATTTCCTATTTCCTATGTGTCTCCGAAATTTTGACTTAATTGTAGTGGTTCAGCTATGTTCAAAGGTACTTGCTGCATTTATGTAAAATTTATTTTTATATTTAAATGAATTATATGAAAAGGTCTAAATTTGTATATGTATTTTAGAAATACATTTATTGCATATTTTGCGTTTATAAGCTTTTCTAATAGGTACATAAACAAGCCATTTAAAATAATTGCAATTTTGAAAAATTATAATTATTAAATATATTAGCTTTTTATCACAAAATTTAATAATTCAAATTTTTTCATTTAGTAATTGAATTGGAATAAATATATTTTCATTTATTTCAAGTTTTTTTGTTTTAATATTTTTAAATAGATAAATTAGTAAGAATTTGTAATATTTTTTAATAGATAGTGTAATTAGAAAATGTTTTTAGTATTATGAAGTTAATTTGGTTAGCTATGTCTTACGATCAAATTAATAACAGCTCTTATGGTGTTAAAACGACTTATGGATATGTCCTTAAATTTGAACCAAATAGGTGTAGGGTATTTCTAAGTCGGTTGCACCGACTGACTGTTTCTTTACTTTTTTCTAAACATTTTAGTACGATTTGAACTATGTTGTAGTACGTATTCTGTATCCTAATTAAAAAGCTCTATGAATACATAATATGTACAACAAAATTAAACATATCATAGCTAGATATGGAAAAGTATATATATTTGTGATCAGCGTGACCTCCTAAGTCGATATAGCCATGTCCGTCCGTCCGTCCGTCCGTAGGCACGATAATTCAAAAAATAACGGAGCTATCTTGATGACATTTTAACTGTAGTTTACTAGGACTGAAAGTACGGCGGGGATTGTATATGGGCGAAATCGGCCCATGGGTCCGGATTTTGGACCTTTTAATCGGTCCAAGGGCTAACGAACATATATAAAAAATCATGATAACTCAACAACTAATGACGCTATCTTCATCAAATTTGTGCTGTAGGCTACTAGTAATGAGACTAAGGACAAATTTGGTATCAGGGTGTCCCTTCCTATTTCCTTAGTGTCCTTGTAATTTGGGACCCATTGGAGTAGTAGGTCGGGGACCAGCCACTCATTTCCGAAGAACTTAAAGCATATCAACAACTAATGACGCTATCTTTATAAAATTTGTGTTGTAGGGTACTGGTAATGAAACTACTGCTGTAATTGCGTACGGGGGGAATGGACAATGTGTTCGAAACTTAGAACTTTTTGATCGAATTTAGGCCAAACAGGCATAATTCCAAAATCAATAAAGATAGAACCTCCAAATTTGGTGTCAGGGTGTCTCTTTCTATTTCCTAAGTATCCTTGAAATTTGGGACCAACTGGAGTTGTGGGTTGAGAACCAGTGACACAGTTCCGAAGACCTTAAACCATATTTTCAAAATTAATAAAGATAGTAACTTCAAACAAATTTAGAAATTTCAAATTTGGCACATGGGTGCTCTTTACTATTTCCTGTGCGGTTTCTCTAATTTTGGATCAATCAGAGTGGTGATTCAGTACCCCATTTAGACCCCCCAAGGTTTAAAAGCTTATCATCGAAATTAATAAAAATAGTAACTTAAAATTAAGCTCTATCTTAATCCAATTTTGAATAAAGGTTAACTAGTATTGAAAGTATGACGGGGATTGCATATGGGCAAAATCGTATCATGGAGTTCAAGGGCTAAAGAACATATATCTTAAAAACAGCATAACTCGCCGCTAGTTTGATGAAATTTAAACTCTAGGTTACTAGTAATTAAAGTACCATGGGAATTGGTTCTGGTCGAGTTCGAACAATGAGTTCGGATTCTAGAAGCTTTTGATCTGAGGCCAAACGAGCACAAGCCAAATTAGACTTAATTGTAGTCGTGGTTCAGGTGCCTCCTAAGAAATCCCAAAATTTAAAAGCTTATCTTCGAAACTCGTGAAGATAGAAACTTTGAATTTGATACACGAGGGTTCTTTCCTATTTCCGTTTTTATTTAATAGTTTTATATTTTTAAAAGGCTAAGAATTTTACCATAAAACATATTTAGTATAATATTTTATAAATTAAAAACCATAGGTGATATATAATTAAGACATCGTGTACAATACTTAAGTTATATTCAAAGGTACTTCATTCATTTATGTAAAATTTATTGTTATATTTAAATGAACTATATTCTAAATTTCGTTTCAAAAAGTTCTAAATTTGTAATTATATTTTAGAAATACATTTATTGCGTATTTTGCGTTTATAAGCTTTTCTAATAGGTACATAAACTATCAATTTAAAATATGTAATTGCAATTTTGAAAAATTTTAATTATTAAATATATGATGCTTGGATTAGCTTTTTATCACAAAATTTAATAGTTCAATTTTTTGAATTTTTAGTATGTAATTGTAGTAATTTTAGTAATTGAATTTAAATAAATATATTTTCATTTATTTCAAGTTTTTTTGTTTTTTAATATTTTTAAATAGATAAATTAGTAAGAATTTGTAAATAGATTAGAAAAGTAATTAGAAAATGGTTTTAGTATTATGTATAAAGTTAATTTGATTAGCTATGTCTTACGATCAAAACAATAACAGCTTTTATGGTTTTAAAATGACTTTTGAACTTCCCATTAAATTTGAACCAAATAGGTGTAGGGTATTTCTAAGTCGGTTGCACCGACTGACTGTTTCTTTACTTGTTTTTCTGATTATATTTCTTCAATAAAATCCTTTATTTCTATTTATTTATTCTTTATTTTTATAAAATTCTAAAAAAAGTTTGATTTAAAAAGTTTAAATGTTGATTAAAATCAAATCAAGCTATATTTATGAAAACGAAAAATTTACTTCTCTTTAAAATATAAATCATTAAAATTTGTACCTGTTTTTTTATTTGAAATTAAAAAATTTTGTTGACTAAATAAACAAAATTTTTCTATTTTATTTCATGCTAACAATATTATAATAGATATCATGAAACATTTAATATTTATGCTGAAAAGATTTTGAGCGATTTAAAATCTTTTGCTTCATATGTCTCGTCTAATAGAATTAACTATCTTCAACGTGTAAGAGAAAATCGTGATAAGTATATTCGTCTCCTTCTAAAATGAGAAAAAATCTTGTTAACATTATAGTTACTTCTGCAACCTTCTAATATTGAATCTTATAAATTAACTATTTATTATCAAAATGTAAGAGGATTACGTGCCAAAACTAAAAAAGTTTTCTTAAATTCTATACTATTTTAGATTTTGATCTATTTGTTTTGTCTGAAATACCTTACTTCTTCAATAAAAAATTTTGAAATTTTCCCTTTTTCTTGCACTGTATATGGGAAAGATAGATATGAACCTTCTTTATTTCATAATGTTCCTAATTGTGGTGGTGTATTTATAGCTGTTAAAAATATCTTTTTTTTCTTCATATATTTTTTTATTCTTTCTGTTCATATTTTTTTTTTTATTCTTTCTGTTCTTCCCAGAGCGATTCTACTGATATTATTGAATTCATAGATGTTAAAATAGAAGTACAATCAAAAAACGTAATTATTATTAATTTTTATATTCCTGCGGCATCTGGTTAATGAGGAAGCCTACTTGATTCCATACGACTTACTTTGTAATATTGAGTGCCTTGTAATTCATTCTTTTAATCTCTTATTTACCAACAATTATCTTCAATTTGTAATAATCGTGGTAGCCAGTTAGACCTGTTATTTACGACAAATTGGAGAAATGTTGATTTTATTAATTATCCAAACGTACTGGTTGAAATTGACGATTATCATCCCCCAATTTGTTTTTCTTTTTGTATGTCTTTTAATTTTGATAACTATCTTACTTCTTATGATTTTTCATTTTTGACCTCTTCTAACTTAAATGTTGAAGTTGACCATTTCTAAAAAATTATTCAATCTATTATTTCACAGTTTTTTCTATTAGTTGTTGCCAATAGTTACAATTCGAGCTCGCCATGGTTTCTAAAAATCTTACAAAATTGAGAAATAGAAAAAATAAAACTTCGCATAAATTCATTTAAAGCATATAATAAGAGATAATAAACAGTTTTGTTAAATTTATTTAATAAATTTAGGATACTGTCCGACAATTTATATTCTAATTATGTACAAAACATGTTTTTTAATATTAAAACTAATTCAAAACTTTTCTGGAATTTTGTCAATTCCAAAAGAAAAAGTGATCAATATCCCTTGTGTATGAATTATAAAAATTTAGTAATAGTGATTCCAATGTCATTTCCGAATTTTTCCGAGACTTTTTCTCAATTAGTTATTCTTTTTCTGCTTTTTCAGTAAATGAAGATAATTTTAATCATTTAAACAACTTTTCTAATATAATATTGATTCCAATGTAGTATTTACTTGATGATAATCTCTATATCATCCGAGTTTGAAGCTCCCACAGTAGTTCCTCAAGGTAGTCATCTTGGTCCTTTACTATTCATTATTTCTATTAATGATGTTTCTTCTGTATTAAATTTTAAGGATGCATTAATATTACAATCCGATCAGAATCTCTTTAATTATTTGGTTTTCGAACAATAATCTTCAGCCCAATATTTATTTTTTTTTTTATTTTATTAAAATAGAGATAGACAGTTACAAAAAAACTGGTATAAATCTCACTTATAACTAGATTATATCTTATAAAATATAAAACAAATATTATTTAATGTTATTAAATAAATTAAGAATTATTAGTTTAATTATGTTTTTTTTTTTTTTTTCAATAATTATTTTTTTTCAATTCAGCTTTCAATCTTTTATTGAATACTCTTAAATTAGGGGCATATTTTATATTGTTAGGAAAGCTATTGAAAAAATTTATACCATTAAACATGACGTCATTTTTACCTCTTTCGGTTCTCGGTGCTGTTAGCCGGTAATGTTCTGCACTTGTTGTGTTGTAATTATGAATTGAAGCATTTGTTTGTAGTTTTAGGTTGCTTTTGATTAGGTTATTTGATATTTTGTTAATCAACTTACAGCTTTCTAAAAATATTGTTTGTTCAACAGAAGGCAGGTTGCTAGTAGAATACAGTTGAGAAGTCGGATAATCGTATGGTTATCTATATAAAATTTTTATAACTCTGTTTATAAGGATGCTTATTGAATTAATAATGTATTTGCAACCCTTGCTCCAAACTGGAATTAAATACATTTAAAAGTATTTTAGACGAATGTGAGAGTAAAAATCTAATTTTGCTACATATTCGCTTAATCAAGGACATCAATGTGTATTTTCCAAGATAGACTCAAGTGTATGGATCGGATCAGAATCGAAAAATAAATCGATTTAGCTATGTAAGTCCGTTCGTCCGTCCGCCCGTCCGCACGATAACTCAAAAACTAAAGGAGCTAGGATCTTGAAATTTTCGCAAATCCGTTCTTTTGCAATAGCCGTCATCGCTATAATTCAGCCATTTTGGTCCATGGGTTCGGGTAGCTGTCATACAACTTCTTTTTTTATATGAGTATTACTCTGTACCTATTACAGCTGCGTGTCTGAAATTTTGCCAAAAGTAGTTTAGTTTCATGGGATATCCAGCCGATGGCGCAGTGATTGAGGCGCCGCCTTTCATGCGAAAGGTCCCGGGTTTGATCCCTGGCTGGGTAAACTCAATAATTAGTATAATAAAAAAAATAGCTTATAAATTATAATTAAATAACTAATAGTCTAAATAGAAAATAATAAATAAAAAATAAAAATATTACAATAATCGCGTTCCTGAAATAACCTATAACCTAATATTAAATAAATAATAACATTATCTATATAAACATATGCACATGTCAAAATGACACCATTGATAGGAAAAAACAAAATAGGCAACTTCTACAGTAGGTTAATCTCCTGCTTAGAAAGACTAAACGGATTAAAAAAAATGTAATTAGACAAATCTAACACAGCAACAACCTTCGGCGCTCGAACAATGACTAGAATTGCACAATGGAATGTCCGAGAAATGCAAGAAACATCAAGGCTTGCCCAAATAGAAAAACAAATGGCAGATTATAGAGTTCAAATTATGGGTTTAAACGAAATTAGATGGAACGTGAATGGCGAAATTATCACGGCTAATGGAAATACTCTGTTATATAGCGGTAAAGAAATAGGTGGAACAAACGGTGTGGGAATAATAATATCTAGAAAGTTGCGTAACTCCCTGCATAGCTGGAAAGCCGTATCAGATAGGATTATTACAGCCCGTTTCAAATGCAAAATTAGAGACATATCTCTAGTACAATATTATGCACCAACAGAAGATGCCGAAGATATAGTGAAAGACGAGTACGAATAGCTCACCCGTACCCTCAACACTATCCGGAAAGCAGATATCTTGATTTTAATGGGCGACTTAAATGCGAAAAAGGGAAAACATGGATGCGGAACAGAAATCAAAAACGGAGAAAGGCTTATTGAGACCTCTCAAACATTTCAACTGACCATTGGCGGCACCATCTTCCCCCATAAGAAAATTCACAAGTATACGTGGACCTCTCCGAATGGGAAAACACATAACCAAATAGACCACATATGTATTAGCAGTGAGAAGTTCATGGAGAAGTTCAATGCTAGATATGCGAAATAAAAGGGGAACCGACATAGACAGCGACCACGAACTAATCATAAGCAACATCAGATTGAAATTGAAGTGCATCAAAAAGAGCCATGACAGGAAACAACAGTTAAATCTCCGAAATCTCCAACATCCAGACACCAAAAGCAGTATGATAACCACAATTCGGGAAAGATACCTAAACAACGAGCAAGATTGGAATCAAGTTAGCAAACCGTCTATGAGATTGCGAAAAACTAACTAGGTACAAAGAATAGAGAACAAACGCCATGGGTATCAGAAAGCACATGGGAACTCATATCGTAGAGGCTAAAGACAAAGAAAAAGCTAGAAAGCAAAGTTGTCACCAAGGAGCAATATAAAGCGCTAGCAAAGAAAGTAAAACGATCCTCCAAAAGAGACAAGAGAAAATTTCTTGAGGAGCTAGCCTCGAATACAGAAACAGCTGCTGGACAAAATGATGCATGGAAACTCCATCAAATTATAAACAAGCTCATCAACAAAACGAGCACAGCATCAATGCCCATTAAAGATAAAAATTGCACAAAAATTATTATCGGCCGAGAACAAACGAAAAGATGGAGAAAATATTTCCAAGAAACAAGCAACAGTGAAATAAATGAAACAGATGAAATATCACTAGCGGAAAACAATACAAACAATTTTCGCATTAGCACTTCCACAACAACTATGACTGAGATCAAAGAAGCCATCACCAAGTTGAAAAGAAACAAAGCGGTTGAAATTCTACAAGCCTGCCAAAATACCTCAGCTGAACTTCTGAGACCTCACATCACAAAGGCATGGGAAAACGAAGAGCTATCTCCATCTTGGTAAAACGGCACAATAGTCAAGCTACCGAAGAAAGGCGACCCAAAGATTGCAACAACTGGCGTGGTATCACTCTCCTCAACACAGTGTATAAAATCATAGCAACTATAATGCAAGGCAGAAACCAAGAAAAAATCGAACCAGAGTTACGCGACGAACAAGCAGGCTTCCGCCCCCACAAGAGCTGTGTAGACCAATCAAACACACAAACACACTTAGAATCATCATCGAGCAATCGATAGAATGGCGAACTCCCCTCTACCTGCTATTCGTGGACTTTAAGAAAGCCTTCGACACTGTGAAAAGAGTTTCCATATGGAGAGCATTAAAAAAGAAAGGTGTACCATGCAAGATATTTCGGATCATAAGAGAAAACTCCGAACTAGCGGTCACTCACAACGGAGAAATCAGTGAGCCCTTCCAAACTAACATCGGCGTCAAACAGGGATGTCCACTAACACCATTGCTATTCACAATCGTCATAGATAGTATAATGTCCGAAGTCTGTAAGCAAAAAAGAGGCATTACGTGGAGCTTCACTCGCCACTTAGAAGACCTAGACTACGCAGATGACATAGTACTTCTAGCACACAAGGTCAACGATATGCAGTTCAAACTCGAACAATTGAAAAAACTAGCACTTAACTCAGGCCTTGAAATTAACATCAGTAAAACCAAGGCAATGAACATCAACAGCACCAGCAACCAACTCATCATGCTGAAAACGCAACCAGTCGAATATGTCAACCAGTTCAACTATCTCGGTAGCATAATGACTACTGATGGTGGTGCGGAGGCAGATGTGAACAACAGACTTAGTAAGGCAAAGGCATCATTCGGACGGTTGTATCCAGTATGGAGGAACCCCCAAATCTCCAAAAAAACCAAAATAAGGATCTTCAATGCTTTCGTAAAGACCGTACTAATGTATGGAAACGAAACATGGATGATATCCAACAACATCGTCCAGAAGATACAAGTCTTCATTAACCGCTGTCTGCGCATAATCTGCAAGATATTCTGGCCTAGCAGAATAAGCAACGAAGATCCATGGAGACTTACAGGAGAGGAACCCATAGTGAGGCAATTGAGAAAGAAGAAATGGAGGTGGATAGGCCATACGCTAAGAAAAAATCAGAACAACATAAGCCGTATGGCCTTGCAGTGGAACCTCCAAGGAAGCAGAAGACGCGGGCGTCCAAATAACACCTGGAGGCGCTGCATAATAAGTGAGCTGAATCGTTGCAACCTCACCTGGGAGAATGCAAAAACAGCAGCAGGAAACCGGGTGAGATAGAGATGTCAAATGGAAGCCCTATGCTCCCTCGCGGAGTGAAAGGACGAAAAAAAAAATAAAAAATTATTTTTGTCCAATGCTGTGTTTATGAAATTCACAACTTCGAGTGCTGCTGATTCAGTACTGCTTCCATTTAAAACACCAAATTGGTGGTCATCAATAAGTTTTGAATTAGTAAAAAACGTAATTAAACGACGTTGAATAATTTTTTCAATAATTTTTGATATACAGTTTGTTAAGGATATCGGTCTATAATTGTTACAGTCTATTTATACCCATACTATATAGCCAAAGGGTATAATAAATTTGCCATTACGTTTGTGACGCAGAGACGGAGGGGGGTAGATATAGACTCAAGTGTATGGATCAGATCAGAATCGAAAAACAATTCGATTTAGCTATGTATGTCCGTCCGTCTGTTCGTCCGTCCGCACGATAACTCAAAAACTAAAGGAGCTAGAAATTTTCGCAAATTCGTTTTTTTGCAATCGTCATCGCTATTTAAATCCAGCCATTTTGGTCCATGGGTTCGGGTAGCTGCCATACAACTTCTTTTTTTATATGAATATTACTCTGTACCTATTACAGCTGCGTGTCTGCAATTTTGCCAAAAGTAATTTAATTTCATGGCCAAAGTTTCTGCAAAATTTGGTTGGTCTACTGAAGTGGGTTCGAGTAGCTGCCATACAACTTCTTATTTATATGGACATTACTCTATACCTATTGAAGCTGGGTGTCTGAAATTTTGCCAAAAATAGTTTAGTGTAATGGCCAAAGTTACTGCAAAATTTGGTTGGTCTACTGCAGAGGGTTCGAGTAGCTGCCATACAACTCCTTCTTTTATATGAGCATTACACTGCACCTAATGAAACTGGGTGTCTGAAATTTTGCCAAAAATAGTTTAGTGTAATGGCCAAAGTTACTGCAAAATTTGGTTGGTCTACTGCGGAGGGTTCGAGTAGCTGCCATACAACTCCTTCTTTTATATGAGCATTACACTACACCTAATAAAGCTTTATGTTTGGAATTTTGCCAAAAGTAATTAATGTTTATAAATGATATAGTGTCTATATAACGGTCATACGGGTATCCCAGAGTTGGTACAGTCTACTCTACCACACTCTTCTTTTTTTTTCCTGATTTAAAAATTGGAGTGATAATACATTCTTAGCCATATCCGGAAAAACACCAGTAGATAAAGTTTTATTTATTATATTAACAAGTTTGGTTGATACTATTTGCTCGACTGATTTAATGTGTTTTATTAAAATACCATCAGGATCAGGAGATGAATTAGTTTTAAAAGAGTTTATGGTGTGTTTTAATTCATTATTGTCTGTTGGAACCAAATAAATTGAGTTCTAATTTATTCATTGCTGTGTACTTACTTCATTAACTGTTTGGTTGGTGAATTTTTAATCTAATGTGTTTCCAATGGTAGCGAAATGTTTATTAAGAATGTTTGCTGCTTCCAGCTCAGATGTAGAGATTTCACCATTATTGTTAGCTAAATGAACTGTTGAATTTTTATTTAAGTTATTTAGATTTATATGCTTACCTTCCACATCTGTTGAGGGTTGGTACTTTATCTCATTTGGTTGTTAAAGTAATCTTCTTTTGCTTTTTTTATTAATTTTTAATTCTTCTATACCGATCTTGTAATTCATAGTTGTCTTTGTTTTTGCGAAATATTTCTCTTTTTGATAACTCAAAATATAAACGGTGTAATCCAGTGGTTTTGATTTCTAATTCTAACTGTTCTGAATGAAGATGCCATATCTTTACTTTCTTTTAAACACTCAGTAAGCTTATCGTATTGCTTACACATTTCAACTTTTTGCGCAACTAGATTCTGAAATACATTCCAGTTGGTTTTTTCTATAGTTAATCTTGTCATTGGTTAAAGTTTAATGTCGCATTTTTCAATACTAATATTCAAAATTTTGTGGTCACTAATGGGATTATCATATGATTTGATCAATGCTTTAAAGGTTTTAGAGTTGGTAACAACATGATCGAGATACAATCAATTTGGCAGCTGCAATTGACGGTTTGACGAGTAATTCCGCCGATAGTAGGATCATTGGGAATATTAAAGTTGTATGAATCAATTATGTTAACATAAGTGCTCGTAATTTCATTACTTTGGAAAAAATTAATGTTTGTGTCACCTACAATGATGCAGTTCCTTTCAAATATTTTTAGAGAGTATCCAATGAATTTATATAATCATTTTTATCATTATCAGGAGCATTATACATTGTAAAAATTTTCATGTTGGATTAACAATTGAGTAATTGTATTCCGATTGTCCTATCTCCTCCTTAGCCTAGGTGGTTAGAGCGTAACCTTGCAATCTTAACATTGTGGCAGTCCCGGGTTCGAATCCTGGTGGGAGATAGCATATTCAATAAAATTATCAATTATAATAAATTAATATATAATAAATTAAATAAAATAATTAGTAACAAATAATATAAAAATATACCTATAATCGTGTTTCCAGCTATACTCTATAATCTAATAACTAATACTGAATAAACAATAATCTATATGTGCATACGATCAGAGATGACATATGTGACAGAAACAACAATGTAATTGCAACTGTCATATGCAATTACAATGGCAGTACGCACCTAAAACATGACACGGTTTCTCTATTTGACCGATAGATGACACTAGGGAACAAATTAAGAAGCGACATCTTGTAGATAGATTACAGTAGACCAATCATTTACTTAATTGAAAAAAGGAAAAACGATTCGAAACACAAGGCAGAGCCTCGGATACAATAATGAATTCACGGTAACAACATTTCATGCAGTCAAAAGGACAAGAATAGGACAGTGGAATGTCAGAACGCTACGTGAAGCATCCAAACTGGCGCAAGTAGAACAACAAATGAGCAAATATAAATTAGATATCCTCGGAATTAACGAAATGAGGTGGAACAAAAGTGGAAAAGAAATAACATCAAATGGTAACAAACTCATATACAGTGGAAAGGATAGGGGTGGTGAAAACGGAGTAGGTATCATGCCAATATCAGACCGAATACTCATGGCACGATTTGCGACAAGAAGTAAAAGTATAACGATAATACAATGCTACGCACCTACAGAAGACGCAGAAAACGAGATTAAAGACGACTTCTACGAACAACTAACAACGGCGTTAAACAGCATAAGGAAAGGAGATATTACGATACTAATGGGTGACTTCAATGCTAAAATAGGATCAGACAATCAAGGTATAGAAGATACAATAGGGACACATGGCTGCGGAGTTAGAAATAATAACGGAGAGAGACTCATAGACATATGCCAGACATTCCAACTAATTATCGGCGGCTCGTTATTCCCCCATAAAGACATACATAAGTATACATGGACCTCACCAAGCGGTCAAACGAAAAACCAAATTGACCATATATGTATCAGCAGAAAATGGAGAAACACACTGCAAGATGTCAGAAACAAGAGAGGTGCAGATATAGGAAGCGACCACGAATTAATAACCGGAGATGTAAGAATATGGCAAAAATACAAAAGAAGATCTAGAAGAAAGATAAACCTCCAAGAACTCCATAACACTGAAATAAGAAATAACATCGTAGAAACAATACGCCAAACCCTCCCAATAGACCAACCACACACATGGAACCACATTGTCGAGACCCTCAAAAACACAGCAGAATAACACCTAGGGACAATTCAGCCGCAAAGAAAGATATGGATTTCCAATAACACCTGGAATCTAATAACACAAAGAAACAACCTAAAACAGCAATTGAATACCAATAACGCTATAAGACAACAATACAATAATATAGCTAAACAAGTCAAAAGTGCTGCAAGAAGAGATAAAAGAACATACATTAACGATCTCGCAAATAAGGCTGAAACGGCTGCAATACACAACAACACAAGAGAGCTACATAAAATCGTAAACCAGCTCACTGGCAGAAGAAACAAAAAAAATCACCCAATCGAGGACCAAAATGGTGAACTAATAGCATGTCCCGAAGAACAAACCCGAATATGGAGACAACACTTCGCAGAAACCAGTAATAACAACGACCCCAACCTAGAAGAAACCAGACCAGAAAATCGCACAAATAATAACAATTACAACATCAGAATAAATAAACCATCCAAAGCTGAGATCAAAGAGGCAACAAGAAAGCTAAAAATAAACAAAGCAACAGGGCTCCCAGCAGAAATTATAAAAATAGATCCAGAAACATCAGCCGAGCTTCTAGAACCTCACATCACAACAGCATGGGATGAGGGCAGATTACCGGTCACATGGAAAAATGGAATTTTTTTTTTTTTTTTTTTTTACGAGGGAATGGAAAGCTCGAAAGCCACCCATTGAAACTGTGCGCTATTTCGCTGGGTAGTGTATGATTTTAACACACCAAAACCACACCCTTTTTGAACCAAACTCTAGGAGGGAACCTGTAATACAAATGTACAGTTTGGTTACAGGGATGAGGATATGGAAGGATTTAGGATTATGGTGGAAGTTATTTGGAATATCTGGATTATGGGGGATGGGGAAAATTGGATGGGATATTTAGAAGAAAGATGTTAATGTTCTTCTTAAATTTGGTTAAATCGTACATATATACATTATCAACTTTGGGGAACACATTTGGTGGAAGATGGTTCCATAAACGAGATGAGCGCATGACAAACGAATTTCCATAAGCCGTGTTACGCCATCCGGCTAGTTCAACTGTGTAGGGATGAGCATCTGTTGACCTCCTTGTTTCCCGTTGGAAAATCTTGAATGGAGGCATAAGTTGTTTGATTTCTTTAGAACAGGTGTTAGTCCCTACAAGATATCTATAAAACAAGGTCAGTGAGGCTGAGCGAGTGAGCGTTGAGGTAACACTGGGATCATTTCCCTTCCCTTCAGGATCCCTTCATTATGTATTAACACAAGTAAATTTGTTCTTGTTTTACCCTCAATTACGCGATTATTTTTGTCGTCGTGTAAAAATGCAAGAAATAGCCTCGTATAATTTAGAATTTTTTCTTCTCTAAATCTGGAAAGTGCGTAGGTAAAAACTTACTTCTCACCCTCTGATCTCCTTAACATCTATAAAACTTATATCAGGCCGAAAATGGAGTATAATGCACATATTTGGGCTGGTGCTCCCATTACGGCGCTGGGATATCTTGATAAAGTGCAAAATAGAGCTATAAAGTGCAAATTCGCTTTCTCTTTTGAATCTGACACGATGTGGTTGTTTACATCAACAAGTGGAGCAAAAGAAGACCCGCTATTGTCTTCTTTTAAATTTTTTGCAAAAGTCCAAAAGGATTTTCTATTCTTGGGCATGTGTATTAGTTTACGTTTCAACCTTTGGTTGAACAAGAATTTTTGCTTGTTGATAATTCTCTTGCATCTGTTCCGAACCACTATATAGTTGGCCCTGTAAGCCTCCAAACCACTGTCCTGGTACTTTTTTAAAGCCTTCTCTTTTTTTAGAATGGCTTCTTTGCAAATACGATTAAACCAAGTTTTGGGTTTCCGCTTAATAGATTTCATGGAGTGAGGTATAAATAATCTCATTCCAAGTAGAATAGTTTCACTAATCGCATTTGCAGCAAAGTCAACATTCCTACCACGGAAGCACAGTGACCAATCAAAGGTTTTGTAAAAATTGTTCAGACCTTCCCAGTTAGCATGGTTATAACGCCATACAAATTTTTTGGGAAGGGACCGTTGGTTGGACACCGGGCCTGCCTGGAAGCTTGTATTGACCAAACAGTGATCGGAGCCCCCCAGTGGGCAATCAACTGAAACCACATACTTTTCAGGGTGTGTGGTTAGAAACAGATCCAAGAGGTGACCTTCTTGATCAGCACGGTCAGGGATTCTAGAGGGATTTTTAACAAGTTGAGAAAGGTGAAATAGAGTGGAAAATAATTCAACTTGTTTCCCAATCGAGTTTTGACTTGGAGAAGAGGTACTGGAAAAGTGAAGCCAGTCTTTGTTATAAACATTAAAATCCCCCGCCAGAACATTTTCGGTCTCAGGAAAACAATCGAGAATTTCATTGATCTGGTTTGAAAGGTTTTCAATTTCCATAACAGTTTCCTATTCATTTGAATTGGGTGATCAGTATAGAAAACAGAAATGTATAACATGCTTTCCAACATGGATTTTGACCCAAACGTAATTGAAAGTTGGGCTAGAAGATTTATATTTGACAAGACTGTTGAAAGCAATGTCTTTTTTTATATAGATGGCGATGCCTCTTTTGGGAACGAAGTGTGAGATGAGTGAGTAGCCGTTAATATCGAAGATAACATTTTGGCCACTAACTTTCGTTTCACATAGAGCAAGGATTGCTGGTTTAATTGAATTAAGATGGCCCTCAACGGCATGGAAGCTCGTTTGTAAACCGCGAATATTGCAAAAATTAACGTTAAAGTTGATAGTTTTGTTAAAAATTAGAAAGAAAATAATAATAAAATAATAATCATCAAACTTCCAAAGAAAGGTGATCTGACCAAGTGCGACAACTGGAGAGGCATAACAGTGCTAAACACAATCTACAAAATTATGGCAACAATAATACAAACAAGGCTGCAAGAGAAACTTGAGGACCAAATAAGAGATGAACAAGCAGGTTTTTGTCCCCATAAAGTTGCATAGACCAGGTTAATACGCTCAGAATCATGGTTGAATAGTCAATAGAATGGCGAGCCCCATTATACCTGGTTTTCATCGATTTCAAGAAAGCGTTCGATTGTATTAGCCATTAGAAAAGCCATATGGAAAGCACTTAGAAACCGAAATGTTCCGGAAAAAATAATAGAAATAATACAGAACATGTATGAAGAAACACAACTCTCAGTACTCCACAATGGTAATACCAGCGAACCATTTATCACCAACATAGGAGTAAAACAGGGTTGTCCACTGTCACCAATCCTCTTCAAAGTAGTGCTAGATGACATAATGAAAGAGATTAGTACCAAAAGAAGTGGATTAACATGGAATCTTTTCAGGCAATTAGAAGATCTGGACTTTGCCGATGACATCTGCCTGCTATCACACACAATAAATAATATGCAAGCTAAAATAGACCATCTAGCAACATTAGCTCGAAGTGTGGGCCTGGAAATAAATCGAAAAGACGAAAGCGATGGCCATTAACATCAACAACCCACACCGTCCGGTGATAAACAACACACCAATCGACTATGTAGATAATTTCCACTACTTAGGCTGCATCATAAATAACAGCGGTAACATAAACGCCGACATCGAAAGCAGGATCAAAAAGGCCAGGGCAATGTTCGGTCGCCTGCAGCCAGTATGGAAAAGCGCACAAATGTCCAGGGGGACAAAATTGAGAATATTTGGAACCTGCGTAAAGACCACCTTAACATATGGAAGTGAAACCTGGTTAGTTACGAACAACATCACACAGAAATTACAGGTTTTCATTAACAAATGTCTAAGGATAATATGCAGAATATACTGGCCGAACATAATAAGTAACCAGGACCTATGGAAACTTGCCAAAGTAGAACCAATTGTGCAAGAGATCAAAAGGAAGAAGTGGAAATAGATAGGGCACACACTGAGAAAGCCGCAAGATAGCATAGCAAGGGAAGCACTAGAATGGAACCCTCAAGGAACCCGAAGACGAGGCCACCCTAATACCACCTGGAGGCTAACGATTTCGGAAGAAATAACCTCAATTGAGAAAACATGGGAGGAAGCAAAGATAACTGCTCCGAATAGAGTCAGATGGAGATGCCTAGTAGATATCCTAAGAGGAGTAATAAGGAAAAAAAAAAAAATTCCTATTGTATTTAGTTTTTCATTAATTGTATTATGTAGAGAAAGAGTTGTAAAAGGAATCCCGTTTTTTATATAAATTGCGATAGCACCTCCCCGAATTGTGTCTCTGCATGAATGAATAGCTGAAAATTCAGAAATCTGCATAAATGGGATTTCAGACGAGTAAGTCAATGTTTTATTTAGAATAACGATGTCTGGAGTGCATTTCAATCAATAAAATTAGATCGTTTAATTTATTTCTCATACTTCTAATATTAACATATAAAATATTTATTGATTTAATTTTATTTATGTTATTGAAGGTATTCATCATTTATAAATAGGGTTCATTTAATTATTCCAATTTTCTCTAACTTTTTGATGGTAATCTCTATATTTATTATCTATGTGTATTCTGTATGACTTTAAGTCTTTGCTAACATCTTCTTTGAGAATTCTCAAAGTTCTGTATAATTTGTTGGTAAGCCATCTTGATTTATTAATACTTTAAGATTCGTTTGTGTTATGCCATCATAACAGTGAATGATAATGTAAAAATATGATAAGAAAAATCTAACATTATTGTAAATTCTGTAGTCTCCTAACCGCGAGTGCACATAAATGCTGTCAGCTTCCAGTACTGCTTTACGAGTTAGTTTTACAATCGGTGGACCGAATGTAACAATTTGGTATGCAGATTCGTGTTTAATTTGAGGTTTCAGTGTTTCGCCTTTCACCCAATTTATATAATTGCAACTTGGAATATATTTAACAACATTGGTGTTGTGAATATTATTCGTATTGTTATCATTATTTATATTATTATTATTGTTTTTATTGTTATTATTATTATTCTTGTTATTATTGTTATTATTGTTATTATTGTTATTATTATTATTATTATTATTATTATTATTATTATTATTATTCTTATTATTATTATTATTATTATTACTATTATTATTATTATTATTATTATTATTATTATTATTTTTTTTATTATTATTATTATTTTTATTATATTTATTATAATTATTCTTGTTGTAGTTGTTGTTGTTGTTGTTTTATTCTTAATCATGCTCAGTTTTCCTAGATAAAGCGGACAAAGTTTTTAAATGTATCATCGCACTCATAAAGGTTAAGCTTAAGCCTATCATTTGCTATGATGCAATTAATACATTTAGCTAGTTTCTCCTTCTTACACTCACTACTTTTTTGCACTCAGCAGCTTTATGGTTGAACCCTTTATATTTAAAGCATCGAAGCACTCTGAAGGCATCAAAGACTTTACAACGTTCCCAACCAATTGAAACTTTTTCATTTTGAATGACTTTCGGAAATGATTCCTTATCAATTTCGATAATTACATTGTATTTTTCTTCATTGTATTTTTTAATCTCACACATTTTTATTAATTTCATCTCACTCGCTTCTAAGTGTTGATTTTGACACTTCAGTTTGTTCAACAATTCACTCTCAGAATACTTCGATGTCATATGCAATATTTTTATTCTCGGTTTAAGATCCGTAGGAATTTCAACTTTATATTTCTGTTCTAAATTTTTTTCAATATCAGACTTTATTTTGTCTCTTTCTTGATTATTATCAGCTTCCACAACAATAACTCCATTTTTTCGATCTTCAATATTTTAAATTTTAAAATTTTTTGGATCCACCTTCTTACTTAATTCCATTCCAGTTATGTTGAATTTTTGCTTACTTAATGGTTTAATAACCAAAGGTACTTTTTTTTCATTTCAGGTACAATATTTTTGCTTACATACGTATTTTGTTTTACAATTTCAGAGAAAAACGAATTTTGACCTAAATTTTGTTTAATTTCATTTACACAAATTTTTGTCATTTGATCTGTTAGTTCATTGCTTTTTTTTTTTTATTTCATTTAATTTCAGATAACTTTACAATATATATATAAAATTATGTATAAGAAATTATTTAATTAAAACTACAATCAAATAAATTATATAATTACAATTAATTTTAGTTTAAAAATAATTTTTTTGAATATTCTAATTTTACTTATTTCCAATTTTTTCTAATGTTTAGTGGTAATGAATTAAAAATTTTAATAGCACTACATATTAAACTTTTTTGTTTCTTTGTGGTTATAGCTTTAGGTATTTCAATATTTTTGTTATTTCTAGTATTATATTTATATACATTTTCTCTATTTATTAAATTTAAATTTGATTTAATATTACTATTTATTACTTTATAAATATATTTACCTTTTTCCAAATAGATTAATTGGTTAATATCTAATTCATTTGTTTTTTTTTATACAAATACTTAGTACAAGTTCTGTAATTATATTTGTAAAGAATTTTAAGCGTATTTTTTATTATACCCTACACCTATAGAATAGGTAAAGGGGTATATTAACTTTGGTATGGTGTTTGTAACCACCTAAAGGAAGCGAGCTAGATATGGAAAAGTATATATATTTGTGATCAGCGTGACCGCCTTAGTCGATATAGCCATGTCCGTCCGTCCGTCCGTCCGTCCGTCCGTAGGCACGATAACTCAAAAAATAATGGAGCTATCTTGATGAAATTTTAACTGTAGGTTACTAGGACTGAAAGTACGGCGGGGATTGCATATGGGCGAAATCGGCCCATGGGTTCGGATTCTGGACCTTTTAATCGGTTTCAGGGCTGACGAACAAATATAAAAAATCACGATAACTCAACAACTAATGACGCTATCTTCATCAAATTTGTGCTGTAGGTTACTAGTAATGAAACTACTTCGGGAATTGCGTAAGGTCGGGATTGGACCATGGGTTCGGAACCTAGAACTTTTTGATCGAATTTAGGCCAAACGAGCATAATTCCGAAACCAATGAAGATAGAACCTCCAAATTTGGTATCAGGGTGTCCCTTCCTATTTCCTAAGTGTTTTGTGAATTTGGGTCCCATTGGAGTAGTGGGTCGGGGACCAGCCACACATTTCCGAAGACCTTAAAGCATATCTTTAAAATTAATAAAGATAACAACTTGAAAAAATGTAGAAGCTTCCAATTTGCCACAAGGGTGTTCTTTACTATCTCTTGCGTGTTCCCCTAATTTGGGATCAATTGGAGTGGTGGTTCTGTACCCCTCTCAGACCTCCCAAGTTTTAAAGCCTTATAATCGAAATTACTAAAAATAGTTACTTAAAATTAGGATAGACCGTTCAAATTGTGTACAAGGGTTAACTAGTACTATAAGTACAGCGCGGACTATATAAGGGCGAAATCAGCCCAACGGTTCGGATTCCGGGCCTTTTAATCGATGTCAGGGCTAAGGAACATATATAAAAAATCACGATAACTCAACAACTAATGAGGCTATCTTCATGAAATTTGTGCTGTAGGTTATTGGCAGCGAAACTACGGCGGTGATTACGTACCGTGAGGATTGGACAATGGGTTCGGAACTTAGAACTTTTTGATCGAATTTAGGCCAAACGAGCATAATTCCGAAACCAATGAAGATAGAACCTCCAAATTTGGTATCAGGGTGTCCCTTCCTATTTCGTAAGTGTCTTTGAAATTTGGGCCCCATTGGAGTAGTGGATCGGGGACCAGCCACTCAGTTCTTAGGCCCTTAAAGCATATTTTCGAAATTAATAAAGATAGTAACTTGAAACAAATGTAGAAGCTTCCAATTTGCCACAAGGGTGTTCTTTACTATTTCTTGCGTAACCCCCTAATTTGGGATCAATTGGAGTGGTGGTTCAGAACCTCTCTTAGACCCCCCAATGTGTAAAAGCTTATCATCGAAATTAATAAAACTAGTAACTTAAAATTAAGATCACATGTTCCAATTGTGTACAAGGGTTAACTAGTATTGAAAGTATGACGGGACTGCATATGGGCGAAATCGTACCATAATTTCGGGTCCTGGAACCCTTGAAAAGTTCAAGGACTAACAAACATATATCTTAAAAACACCATAACTCAAAAAATAATGCCGGTATTTTGATGAAATTTAACAGTAGGTTACTAGTAATGAAAGTACCATGGGAATTGGTTGTGGTCGAGTTTAATTTCGAAGCCAAAGAATATATTTCCTATGTCCTATGTGTCTCCGAAATCTAGACTTAATTGTAGTGGTTCAGCTATGTTCAAAGGTACTTGCTGCATTTATGTAAAATTTATTTGAATATTTAAATGAATTATATGAAAAGGTGTAAATTTTTAATTGTATTTTAGAAATACATTTATTGCATATTTTTCTTTTATAAGCTTTTCTATTAGGTATATAAACTAACCATTTAAAATAATTGCAATTTTAAAAATTTGGATTATTAAATATATTATGCTTTGATTATCTTTTTATCACAAAATTTAATAATTAGAATTTTTTTGAATTGGAATAAATATATTTTCATTTATTTCAAGTTTGTTTGTTTTTTAATATTTTTAAATAGATAAATTAGTAAGAATTTGTACTATTTTTTAATAGGTAGGGTAATTAGAAAATGTTTTTAGTATTATACAGTTAATTTGGTTAGCTATGTCTTACGATCAAATTAATAACAGCTTCTATGGTGTTAAAATGACTTATGGATATGTCCTTAAATTTGAACTAAATAGGTGTAGGGTATTTCTAAGTCGGTTGCACCGACTGACTGTTTCTTTACTTGTTTTTATTTACTTTTTAATTTAAGTAATTTTTATTTTTTATTGTAATTATGAAAAATATAATTTTTTGTTGTTTTTTAACATTGTAATTATTATTATACAACTTAATAATTTTGGTAAACTTTATTATTAATTTTTTGTTTTATTCTTCTAAATGTTTAATTGTAGCTTATTAATTTTAATATTTCTTTGTAACTTGAATTAAGCTCGTAAATAAATAAATAAATAAATAATAGCACTTAACTATTTTTAAGTATGAATTATTTTTATTTAATTTTAAAATTTAAATTTATAATTAATTACATTCTTATCTAATAAGTACCAAAAAGTCTTCATTAAAGATGTGATACGAAATAAAATTTTTATTTTTTACCTGAAAAAAAACTGTGAAGAATTCCATTTTTTTATTTTTTTTAGTTTTAACCATTTTTTACATTTACCTATATCTTGTACCAATTTAGTAAAAACAGAAAAAGTTTGTGCTATAATCGGACATTTCATACAACGTTAAAAATTTATTTATTTGTTAAGTATTTCCAAGCGCATACAATGTCTTTGAAAATTAATGGACTTTTTTCCTTTCGGATGTGGGCCAACAAAATTATGTTATAAGTAATATTATATATTTGGTTTATAACATATATTTTATATTCTACTATATATATTTATTTGGCCACCATGGGGATTTGTGCAGAAAAATTATTTTTCAATAACTATTTTTTCAATTCCAAAAATAAGAGGAGTTCAGTTTTTCAACTCCAGCTTCTTTGATTTTAGATGAAAGCTGTTGGAACAACATTAGTTTTTAAGCATAAAAATACAGAAATCTAAAGTTACCAAAATTAAAAGGGCAAACTTAAAACTTGATTTACTCGAAACGTATTTAAAACCCTTATCCAAAAATAGAATTTACCAGAGAACTTTATTTCCATTTCAATTCGAGTGAAACATTTTTTGTAAATACTATATTACAGCTGTAGCTTTAAGATAAAGAAAAAAGAAAAGAAAGAGTAAGAGGGTGTAACCGACTTAGAATTACACTACGATAAAAAAAAAAAATTACTCCGAAGACAAAAAAAAGTCAGTGCAATAGAACACCTAATTGGTTCAAATTAAATTACAAGTCCATTAAGCATTTTAAAACTATAAAACATAATTAATCTTTGCACTTCTGTTATAAATAAGTATTACAATCTATTATTCTTATTTTCATCAAAGATCAAGGACTTGGAAAAAATATTAATTTGTGATAATATATACATATATATATATATATATATAGGTTTATATAAGTTGATAGTTTTTAATGTAAACAAAAAGGAATTAAAAACATTAATACTTTGATTAGCTTTTTGTCACAAAATTTAGTAATTCAAATTTTTTAAAATTGTAAATTATTTGAATTCTTAGTTTATGTACCTATTAGTTATTAATTTAGAAGATATTCTTGCTAAATTTTTGTAGGAGTGTATGAGGTACCTGAACTCCAATAAATCCCCTATGTTAGTAACGTAAAGGAAACAAAACAGATCATTCATGTATCAAATTTAAATTTTCTATTTTTATTAATTTTGAAGATATGCTTGAGGATCTTGGGAGTAGTAAGCATAATTAATCCCCGCGGTACTTTCATTACAAGTTAACTAAAGTTTACATTTCATCAAAATGGCGTCATTAGTTTTTGAGTTATCGTGGTTTTTTATATATGTTCTTTACCCCTATTTGTTTTTTTTTTTCCTTATTATGGGCATAAAGGTCTTTCATTTAACAGCTGGGTGGCACAGTGGTTGAGTGCCGACCTTTCATGCGGAAGGGCCCGGGTTCGAATTCTAGTGAAAGTGAAAAAACTTTTCTGGTTTTCGACTCGACTCAGCTACCATTCGCCATTGGGTTCAAATTAATGGCATAATCAATAATTAATAATTTTAAATCTTTAATAAAAAATACTTTAATATAAAAATATAAACAAATGCAAAATATAAACAAATAATTTAATTAAATCATATAACTCGCAGATATAGAATACCATATAAGTAAAATATAAAATATTACAATATAAACAAAAAATAGAATTGTAAATATTGAAAATCTAAGACGTTTCTACATGTTATAAGGCCTAGTACTATCTCATGTTTAAATTGTATGTGGAATTCAATAAGACCAATTCTAATAACACGAATATAATATGACCCCCTGTTCCAACATATACCTATGGTATAGACAGGCTTATTAGCCTAACAGTTGAACAGTTAGCGCTTAAAAAAAAAAAAAAAAAAAAAAAAAAAAAAAAAAAAATGTAGCCTCTCCAACTGTCCCTTTTTACCGCTAGTCTTCTTATTTCTGACTAGGTTTTTCCGGATAGGTCACATTCTTTCTGGAGTGTTCTCCTCCAGGTTGTTCTTGGTCTTCCCACATTTCTCTTACCTTGTGGGTTCCAATCTAGGGCTTGGGATGCCACAAATGTTATTGGCCTTCTTAGAATGTGACCAATCCACTTCCATATCTTTTTCTGATTTGGATCCATATCGGTTCTTGTTTTGTAATCACCCAAAGCTCTGCATTCATTATTCGCCTAGGCCAGAATATGCGACATATTATTCGTAGACATTTATTCACAAAAATTTTCTTGATACAGCCATGTTTCGCTTCCATATAGCAGTATTGATTTTACACATGCTTGGAAAATTCTTATCTTTGTTCCGCGTCTTCCAGCTTTTGCTATTTTATGTTCTAGGTCACTGTTTGCACCACCATCTTTCGTTATTATAGCTCCCAAGTTTTCAAATTCTGCTACCTCAATTTGGGTATTGTGTATGAGTAGTGGCATTTTTCTTGTATTCTTTATTCGCATACATTTGTATTATTAAAGTTTATTTTCAAGCCTATATTTTTAGCTTTTTCTGCCAATTTATTGATGGTAGTCTGCATTTATTCTGCTGAGTGGGTTAGTAGAAAAATTTCATCCACATATTTTAGACTTCGCATTTTCTGTGAGAGTTGCCATCTGATTCCTTTGCGAGGACTGTTATGAAAAACAGTGACACAGACATCCTTGTCTTACTCCTATAGTTGTTGTGATTGGAGTACTCACCTTACCATTATGCGATGCAACTGTTTTTGCATTATTGTATAAAGCTTTTATCATGCCTATGATTTTTGCTGGAATTCTGTGTTTCTTAAGTGTGGCCCATATCGCGCTTCTTTTAATTGTGTCGAATATATATTTGCTATTGTTTATAAGATTGAATAGTTTAGCTGGAACATCATTATAGGTAAATTATTTATATTTATGGGTATTAATTATTATTTTAGTTTTTAGATATAAGATATTATATTATAAAGTATTTGTATATTGTGCTATATGAATATTTTGTTTTATGATTATTCTTATCCAGCCATGAATTGAACCCGATTTTGAAACGATCAAAAGTTTCAGAACTCGCACCTGCTTCTAGCTCGTTTTCTTTAGGCGGTTACAAACACCATACCAAAGTTAATATACCCCTTTACCTATTTCATAGGTGTAGGGTATAAAAATTAAATTAAATTCAATCAAAACTATATGAATATATAGAAGGATGGTAAAATAAAAAGGAGTAGCTCCGGTTCATGATAAAAAGACTATAAGGTAATAAATGACGCATGTTTGCTACTTTTGTATAATGCTATTTCATCTACTTACCCAATTCTCTTTCGATTTTCCAAACAAAGATCAATATAAATTATAAAGTTTTAAAGTTATCTACATATTATTTTCAGTTATATTAATTTTAGTTTGAAGTCTCAATTAATGAAAATCTTGGACTTTGGTTAAGTTTAATAAAAATACATGTAAAGCTTAAAGAATTAAAAAAGTTTCAAATAAAGTAAAAATTATTTTTTTTTAAATCTTACTTGATATAACTGTTAACTCACTTACATAACTTTTAATATATAAAAATTTAATTAAAACCAGGAAGATTATAGTTGCCCTTGTCAACTTTTAGATACCCGTGCGTCCACTGTTATGTATTATAACAGTGCACGCACGGGTATCTATATTAATTTTTTTTAATTAAATATAAAAAAACAAATATTTTGAATTTTCTGTGAATATATGAAATTCTTATTTACATTTTGTTTGTTATACCCGTGCATACATATATGACATCGGGTATATTAAAATTGCTCCTCCGTTTGTAACGCATCGATCTAAACGAGCTAGATATAGTGCCAAGGGTACGTATCGGCTCAGAATCGAAAAATTAGTCGATCTAGCTATGTGTGTCTGTCCGTCCGTCCGTCCGTTCGTGTGTCAGCACGATAACTCAAAAACTAAAAGGGCTAGAGTCTTGCAATTCACACAAAGTTATTTTTAGACAATTTCTAGGTTCCCTATTGTTTTTGGTTAAAATCGGACCAAGGCTTTGGGGAGCTGCCATACAACTTTTTTGCACCAATATGAATTTCTTCAAAACTAATTATACTACGGGGATGAAAATTACACAAGGTTAGTTTTATAATGACTCCGCCACTTATATGAAGTTTCAAAATGTTAGCGCCCCATTTTCGAGGGGCTGCCATACAACTTCTTTGCACCAATATGAATTTCTTCAAAACTAATTATACTACAAAGATGAAAATTACACACGGTTAGTTTTATAATGACTCCGGCACTTATATGAAGTTTCAAAATTTTAGGGCCCCATTTTCGGGGGGCTGCTATACAACTTCTTTGCACCAATATGAATTTCTTCAAAACTCATTATACTACGAGGATGAAAATTACACACGGTTAGTAATATAATGTACCGAGCACTTATATGAAATTTCAAAATGTTAGGGTCCAATTTTCGGGGGGCTGCCATACAACTTCTTTGCACCAATATCAATTTCTTCAAAATTAATTATACTACGAGGATGAAACTTACACACGATTAGTTATATAATAAATCGAGCACTTATATGAAGTTCCAAAATGTTAGGACCCCATTTTCGGGGGGTGCCATACAACTTTTTTGAACCATTATGAATTTCTTCCAAACTAATTATGCAACGAGGATGAAAATTACACACGGTAAGTTATATAATGCACGGGTATCTAAGAGTTGACAAGGGCAACTATAATCTTCCTCGTTTTATATTTGGTTTCTATTTAGTTATTATTTTGAAAATATTCATATAATTTCGAAAAATTTGTGTGGCAACTACCCGAAGCCTTTTTCCGATTTTAACCAAAAACAATAGGGAACCTACAAATTGTCTAAAAATTACATTGTGAAAGTGTCAGAACTCTAGCTCTTATAGTTTTTGAGTTATCGTGCTGACGGACGGACGGACGGACACACATAGCTAGATCGATTCACTTTTCGATGCTGATTCGATACGTACCCTTGACACTATATCTAGCTCGTATATTCGATGCGTTACAAACGGAGGAGTAATTTTAATATACCCGATGTTCATATATGTAAGCACGGGTATAAACAGGTTTGCAAAAAATTATTTAATTTCCTTTTGCTTGAAGCTAAGCCAAATAATTCAAACCAAACGAGAAATACCTTATATTTGTTGGAATTCAAGTCCGAAAAAGTAAAAACAGAGTTTATGGGAAAGAAAAAGCAATATAAACAGTTATTTAATGCAGCTGGGGCTGGCAAAGAACGAGAATAAGGAAATATTTTTTTGTCATCATTTCGTACCATTTCGAAGTCCTATACAGGTAGGCAATAGAAATTAAAATATCCAAGAATTTCCAATATCTCTGGATTAAAAATAGTCAAATTTTTATATGTGAAAAGAAGAAAAGAAGAAGATTAAATATCACAAAATTTCTTCACAAAGCGATATTAATTACATAATTAAGTTTTGATTTATTTTATATGCTAATATATTCAAACTTTATTTCCTTGGTCAATGTTTCACCTATGTGTTTTCTGGAATATTATGATTTACATCATCAACAAAAAATTTTAATTTATATATTTGATAATTTTTTATTTTTATTTTCAATTTTTAATTTTTTCAACTTTAAAACTCTTACAATATTACTCTATGCATACATTACTTTATCTTCAACAAAATAATTTACAGGTTTGGATCATATATTTTATTAACAATAATATTAATTTTTCTGAAATATTTATTATTGGAAAGGTGCTCATTATTTAAAAAAAAAAAAACTATTTTAATATGGTTATAAATTTTATAACATACAAAACATTATTTGTTTAAAGTGTTTAATAAACACTTATATTTTATAATTGCAACTTTTCAATTTTAATTTATTTAAAAATTAGTAACTTCAAAAACTTATTTCTTAAAATTTATTTTTAAATATTTTAAATTCGATCGACCACGTGCTTTATTATATACTTTTATATAAACTTGCCTGTGTCTATAGGTTTATTTTTCATTCCGTAAGTTAGTGATACACTAATATTAGAAATCTAACCATAATTTCTTAAGAATTGTATAGTGCAGTGGTTAGCGAAAATTTTTTAAATTTTTTATATTAATAAAAAAAAAATTGGACAGGTATTCAAGTTACAGGTTCTTAAAAATAGCAAAATTTCAATTTTGGACTCTTCCAGCTCTTAAACGGGGCCGCAACAAAAAAAAATTTTTTAACAACTCCTACTAATTTCTGAAGATCTAACATCTCCCAAAATTTCAAATTTCTAGCTTGACTCGCTCAGAAGTTATGTGGGACTAAAAAATTTGCAAAAATTAAGTTTTGGATAACGGTAAATTTAAGTACCGTATGGCAACCCAATGAATTTGTAAAGCTTATAAAAGCAGCTGTCTTTCAACGTTTACAGATTGAAAATATACCTCATAGAACTCTTGTTATAACGTTTTAAATATGGGGTTTCTTACGATTTTGAGGGGCTGTAACGGATGGGGCTACAGAATAAAGTTCTTCCAAGAAATTATCTTTTTTTTGCAAAACCTACCCGTGGTTAAAAGTTCTTCTCTCTATTTCAAACTTTTGTAAACATACGGACGGACGGACAAAGTCAAAATTAAGAAAAACCTTTGACACTTGTTGAAACTTTCGTTTTGTAGCTTTCAATTTTGTATTTACATAAATAAAAAAAATTTTGACATGTATTCAAGTTATAGGTGTTTAAAAGCAAAATTTATAGCAAAATTTCAATTTTCGAACCCTTACAGCTAAACAAAGGGGGTGACAAAAAAATGTTCTTATACAGAAAAAAGTTTTGTTGCTGATATTTTGTAGTCAACCGTAAGTAAAAAAGGACGGACAGAGTGAAACTATATAAGCAAATTTTTTTGAAAATGTGCTAAAAACACTATATTTTTAAAATTTTTTATATACCTACATAAATTGCTTGTTATAATAACTAATTTTAAATTTAATTTTACAATTTTTACAAATTTAATTTATACAAATATTACTAATATTACAATTTTAATAAAACTTAAATATTATATCTACAATTTTATATTAAAAATTTTATATTTTAACACCGACCGAATGCGTGCTTGTTTAAAACTAATTATTTTAATATCTAAATATAATAAAAGACAAACTGCTGCTGCTGCTGCTGCTGGCTAGCATGCCCTATGTTATGTTAAGTGTTATTCACACATGTAAAATACTTCTAATTACAAATACTTACATTCAAAAGAGAAAGAAAAAATGAAACGAGAATAAAATGTAAATTATGAACAGAAAAAAAAATCAAAACGTATGAGAAATCTGTTAACACGTAGATACAGAAATTTTTTTATAAATATAATAAAAGATGCTGCTGCTCTTTAATTATGTTAATGTTAAGTGTTATTCACACATGTAACATACTTCTAATTGCAAATTCTTACATACAAACAGAAAAAAAAACAGAATGTACAGAAAAAAAAATTCAAAACGAATGAGAAATCTGTTAACAGGTAGATACAGAAAATTTTAATAAAAACGTATAAAGAAATTTTTTACATTTCAGTATGTATAATTTTATTTAAATATCACTTACAGAACTAATAACTAACTACAATTTGTAGTTTTTATTTTTTATAAATATAATAAAAGACGCTGCTGCATTATGTTAATGTTAAGTGTTATTCATTGTAACATACCTCTAATTAGAAATACTTACATTCAAAAGAGAAAGAAAAAATGAAACTTATAAAATGTAAATTATGAACAGAAAAAAAAAATCAAAACATATGAGAAATCTGTTAACAGGTAGATACAGAAAATTTTAATAAAAAGAGAAATTTAAATTATACCTGTCGTCCGACAGGCTTTTTTACTAGTATAATATATATTGAAAATTATTGTTCAATACTTATTTTTCCAAAACAAGTAATTTTTATTTGTTTACGGCACAATGAGTACATATGATATTGACAATGAAATAAGCGAAATTAATGCAATTACAAGGCCGGTTAAAAATGTAGTGCACCTTTATAAAAAGAATATTAATATAATTTATCTAACAATTTTTTATATAAATTATACAAATAAATATTATATTATATACAAAGTTTTGAATTGCAGTTGCTTAAATTTGGTTAAAAAAGCAAGAAAATCAATATTTTAATCTCCCGTACTCACCATACTTCTCTAATAGGCAAACAGGTTATGGAGCTCTTGCTATATTTGTGACGTATTGCTTAAGCAGTAATAGCGTGCATAAGGAAGTATTTCAGTTATCAAATTTATTAATTGTTAAATTAATAAAACTGGTATTAATATATTTGCTTGTTATAGTGGCATTGCACTAAAGAAGGGGATTTAATTAATAAAATTGATGACCTCACTTTAATTTATAAAAAATCGTTAATAACTTGGTATATTAATATCAATTTTTTAAAACTAAAACAATAGAATTGTTCCAAGCTACTTCTGATACTTTATTTAGAAACAATTTTATAATTTGATATGAAAAAACTGAACAATTTGCTACAAGGGTTGGAATAATCTAAACAGCAACAGACCACTTTATTACCGATCTACTAAAATTTAAATATTCTTTACATATAATGGATAACATTTTATCTGACCATAAATGTTTTTTATTATTATTGACCAAAAGCCATATAAAGAGGATTTCACTAAAATTATTACCGTTCTATATTACGATAATGTCAGCAATAATTATATTTGGCAAAACTTAAATGAGTGCGAAAAATTTAGTGAGATTCCTCACAAATTAGTTCAGTTAATTACTTAGCACTCTAATACTTTTCGTATAAAATCTTAAAAAAAAAGGAATAGATAATGGAGAAATGGAAATATCTAAAAATATAATGATAAGTGATTCTTTTTATAAATTTTTTAAAAAAAAAGTGCCCAAATGATGAACATGTTAAAGACTATATAATCTGTATAAAGCAAGAAGATTAATCAAAACTAATAAAGCTAATTATTATTCCCAACAAATTATGAAAAACTCATGGCAACTCCAAAAACGTGTGGATAGTGTATAAGTATTTTATGCTAAATAAGACACCTAATGTTTCTGAAAGAAAATTGAACATTATTTATTACAATAATAAGAGTATATCTAATCCTTTTGATATAAGTAATATAATGATATACCAGACGGATAAATTAAATTTGCTTATTCTAATAACTTCACACGTAATATATATAATAATTTTAGTTTAGATTAAGTGAATTTAGGGAAGTAATGGTGCTATTGTGATTAACCACACTTTTTAGATGAGTTGAGCCATATTTACTAGACAAGGCTAAAAAAATTTTATTACCTACTTTCTCTCTTTTACAACTCTAAAATTAAGTACCTACTCTTACATATTTAACTTAAAGACAACTGGTTTAAACGTGTTGTAACTTTTAAGTTGTCTCAAACAACATAATTGTGAAGTGTTGTCATAATTGTGAAGTGTTGTCATTTTTTTTTTTTTTTTTTTTTTTACGAGGGAATGGAAAGCTCGAAAGCCACCCATTGAAACTGTGCGGTGTTTCGCTGGGTAGTGTATGATTTTAACACACCAAAACCACACCCTTTTTGAACCAAACTTTAGGAGGGAACCTGTAATACAAATGTACAGTTTGGTTACAGGGATGAGGATATGGAAGGATTTAGGATGATGGTGGAAGTTATTTGGAATATCTGGATTATGGGGGATGGGGAAAATTGGATGGGATATTTAGAAGAAAGATGTTAATGTTCTTCTTAAATTTGGTTAAATCGTACATATATACATTATCAACTTTGGGGAACACATTTGGTGGAAGATGGTTCCATAAACGAGATGAGCGCATGACAAACGAATTTCCATAAGCCGTGTTACGCCATCTGGCCAGTTCAACTGTGTAGGGATGAGCATCTGTTGACCTCCTTGTTTCCCGTTGGAAAATCTTGAATGGAGGCATAAGTTGTTTGATTTCTTTAGAACAGGTGTTAGTCCCTACAAGATATCTATAAAACAAGGTCAGTGACCCAACGGTGCGACGATGGCTGAGTGGAGTGAGCGTTGAGGTAACACTGGGATCATTTATAAGACGAATAGCTCTATTTTGCACTTTATCAAGATATCCCAGCGCCGTAATGGGAGCACCAGCCCAAATATGTGCATTATACTCCATTTTCGGCCTGATATAAGTTTTATAGATGTTAAGGAGATCAGAGGGCGAGAAGTAAGTTTTGCAGCGATACAAGAAACCCAAACATTTAGCAGCGTCCTTAGCTACTCCAAAAATATGATTTGACCAAGTCAATTTTTGGTTTAGCTCAATCCCCAAAATGTTCAAGTCTTCCGAATGGTGCAAAGCCTCTCCTTGAAAAGTAAGGTTCGGAATAGTTGTAGCTATTTTCCGCGAGACTAGACAGCATTGGGTTTTTTTGGTGTTAAACTCAACTCTGTTGATTTCACCCCATTTTTGGATTTTAATTAAATCTTTGTTTAATTCACTTATAGTGAAATTTTTTGCTGTTGAATTAATCTGGTGATTAATGTTACAGCGGCTATGAAATTCATAGGAAGCAACAAGGGTACTGTCGTCTGCGAAGCTATGGATTGGATTGGAGGTTATTGATAGTAGGTCATTTATAAATATTAGGAAAAGACTGGGGGATAAAACAGATCCCTGAGGGACACCAGCATTTATTTTGAAATCTTTGGATGAATATCCATCGACAAGAACACGAATCGTACGATTCGAAAGGAAATCTCCAATCCATTTAACGAAAACCCTACCTAGACCTAAAGCCCTGCATTTTGCCAAAAAAGCATCATGCCAAACTCGATCGAAAGCTTTAGAAATATCCAAAGCCACAACATCAGACTCACCAGAATGGTGAAGACTGATATTAAGCTTTTCGCACAGGTAGGTCATGAGATCACCAGTTGAACGACGGGCTCTGAACCCGTATTGTCGATCATGAAGCAAACCTTTACGATCTAGATATTTCAAAAGCTTATAATTTATAACTTTTTCCATTACTTTGGAGAGGACCGAAGTAATAGCAATAGGTCGGTAGTTAGAGGGATCGCTTTTATCGCCTTTTTTAGGAATTGGAAAAACATGTGCAACCTTCTATTGGGTAGGATGAATACCCGAAGTAAAGGAAAGATGGAAAAGGTTGCGCAGAGGTTTTGAAATGGAAGTATATGTGTTTTTGAGAACGGTAGTTGTAATACCGTCCGGACCGGCTGATTTTTTTGTATCAAGATTCTTCAAGATTTTCATCACTGCTCGCGTCCTAAAGTAAATTCTACCAAAGGAGCAGCCAACTTCTGGAATAGATGGAGGTCTTTGAGTTGGCTGAGGCAGTGATGAGTTAGAAGCGAACTGTTTGCCAAACAAATTCGCTTTTTCTTTTGAATCTGATACGATGTGGTTGTTTATATCAACAAGTGGAGGAAAAGAAGACCCGCTATTGTCCTCTTTTAGATTTTTTGCAAAAGTCCAAAAGGACTTGCTATTCTTTGGCATGTGTATGAGTTTTCGTTTCAACTTTTGGTTGAACAAGAATTTTTGCTTGTTGATAACTCTCTTACATCTGTTCCGAACCACTATATAGTTGGTCCTGTGAGCCACTAAACCACTGTCCCGGTACTTTTTGAAGGCCTCCTCTTTTTTTAGAATGGCTTCATTGACAATAACTATATTTTAACACAACTCAACTTAAAAAATAGGTTGTGCAATTTTGACAGATATTTAGGTTGTGTTGTCAATCACAATAGAAAATCACAAAAAAGTTGTTAATGGCAACCTATTTTTAGGTTGTGTTGTAAAACTCACAATAGCATTGTAATTCTTTAAAACTGTCTGCTGCGACAGGTTGCGATGGGATCTCAACCAAATCCATAAAAATATATTCAGATAGGTTAGCACTCATTTTAGTAAAAGTTTTTAACAACACTTTTGTAACACACACCTTTTCTGATTGTCCAAAAAAGCTGGGGTTACACAAATTTGTAAAATTAAAGATACCAAAAATTCGTCTAATTATAGGCCAGTATCGGTATAATAAAGTTTTATAAAAATTTTCGAAATGATTGTAAAAAAGAGACTTGACGCATTTATGCGGAATAATGGAATACTGAGCTCAGAACAATGCGGTTTTGAGGAAAACTCAAATAACATCATCACTTGTCCGGCCTTGGCTGAATTTATTACCAAAAATATGGATAATGGGAAATACACAGCCTGTGTTTTCATTGATATACAGAAAGCTTAAAATATTGCTCTATAAATGACCAAAAAGTACGTAGATCGAAGAACACGAAGACAATTTCAACTCTGAGATAGCCGTATGACCGTTATATAAACATTATATCATTATTATTATAAACATTTATTACTTTTGGCAAAATTTCAAACATACCAGCTTTATTAGGTGTAATGTATTGCTCATATAAAAGAAGAAGTTTTATGGCAGCTACTCGAACCCTCTGCAATAGACCATCCAAATTTTGCAGTAACTTTGGCCATTACACTAAACTATTTTTGGCAAAATATCAAACACCAAACTTTAATAGGTATAGAGTAATGCTCATGTATAATAAGAAGTCTCGAACTCACTGCAACAGACCAACCAAATTTTACAAAAACTTTGGCCATAAAACTAAACTACTTTTGACAGAACTTCAGACACACAGCTGTAATTGATACAGAGTAATTCTCATTTAAAAAAAGAAGACGTATGGCAGCTACTCGAACTCATGGACCCAAATGGCTTGATTTAAATAGTTATGACGGCTATTGCAAAAAAACGAAAAATTTCAAGATCCTAGTTCCTTTAGTTTTTGAGTTATCGTGCGGACGAAAGGACGGACGGACGGACATACATAGCTAAATCGATTTTCTGCGTCACAAACGTAATGGCAAATTTATTTTTTACTAACTTTGACCTACAGTAATACGGGTATAATAAAAAATTGTATAATGCAATGTATGGAAATGAAATTTTATAATATTTTTGTAATTTTGTTTTAAGATAATCTCTAAATAATTTTATAATTTATAATATTATACTAGTTTAAGTTAAAGTTAAAATAAAACAAGTGAAGAAAAAAACCAAGGGTTTTAAAAAGCACATTTTCAAAATTATATACGGTTTCTTACAATTTTATAAAAATAAATGATAATATTATAATTTAGTTATTTAATTAATTTATTTATTATATGACTAATAGTGAAATACTTAGAATATAACCCCAATGCACTCAAGAAAACCTGTTAACAAGTGCGAAATATAATGTTGGAGCTTCAATATTAACGTTTAATTTTGGAGAAACTTACACTGGTGAATAAGTTACTGTTTTATAAAAACATAAAAGTTCAAATTTTTAAGACCTGGTAGCCCTTCATTGGGGAAGCTTCCCAAAGTTTTGCTTTTATGATGGATCTGCCACCCCCGTCTTGTCCTCACCCTTCCATTTTTTTCGGTTCTAGGAAATCAATTGTGAACTTCACCAAAATTTGGAATTTTACCTAGAATTTTATTATCTATCCAAAAATGGTTAAAACTAAGAGACAACTTCTTCAATTTAACGAGACCCTTTCAAATTTAAGAAAAACCTTTAACATATGTTAAAATATAATGCTGCAGCTGTAAATTTTGTATATTTTTGAACAGGTTTTCAAGTTAGAGGTGTTTAAAAATAGCAAAATATTTCCGAGCCCTTATAGCTCCTAAACAGGGGACGTGACAAAAAAATGTTGTTAGCTGACTACTACTAATTTCTGAAGGTTTAACTTCCCCCAAAATTTCAAGACCCTAGCTTGAACCGTTTAGAAGATATGGGAGCCCAAAAATTTTTGGTAAATTTTAGTACCGTATGGTAACCCTATACATTTTAGCCTTATATTTTTGTGAAGCCTATAAAAGCAGCTCTCTTCTACTGTTTTTAGATTGAAAATATATTTAACAGAACTCTTGTTATACTAATTTAAATATAGGGCTTTTTTGCAATTTGCGGGGGCTGTAGCTTCGGCACCCTTTAAAATTAAGAAAAACCTGTGACACATGTTAAAATATAATTAAAGATCTTTCAATTTTGTATATTATTAAAAAAAAATGTTAACAGGTATTCAAGTTACAGGTGTTTGAAAATAGCAAAATTTCAATTTTCGAACCCTTATAGTTACTAAACAGGGGGCGTGACACAAATATTTTGTTAACCGACTCCTACTAATTTCGGATGACCTAACTTCTCCCAAAATTTCAAGACCCTAGATTGAACCGTTTAGAAGATATGTGGGGCCAAAAATTTTGCAAAAATTAAGTTTTGCATAATTGTAAATTTTAGTACCGTATGGCAACCCTAAATATTTGCCTTTTAAAAATTTATAAAGCTTATAAAACCACCAGCTATCTTTTGCCGTTTTCAGATTGAAAATACACCTACAGAGATTGAATATATACCTATGAGAACACCCACCTGTTAGGGAGCTACAGAAAAAAATTCTTCTACAAAATTATTTTTTTTGTAATATCTACCCGTGGTTAAAATTTCTTTACTCTATTTCAAACGGTGTAAAAATTTTGTAAACATACGGACGGTAAAAAACTATTTATATACACATATATATCAGCGTTGAATATCATATTCTAAAGTACAAAAAATATAGTGAATATTAAAATAATTTAAAAAGAAGTCCAAATGTTAAATAGGCAAAGGATTAATATTATCAGGCAATATTTACTATTGTCTGGTACCACAAATAAAAAAATAATAAATAAAGTACATTTTACACGTAAGCCGAATTAAAAAAAAAAATGTTCTGTTGTTTATTTCTATGTGCACATCTATTGAAGCAGATAAATCCAACAAACCTTAAATATAATTCTTACCAACTTTAAGTTCGTTATCTGTGTTATAATTATTAGCATATATTCTAATTAAACTGTTGAATAAAACCTCCGTTTACTCTTTGTAATCCTGCTTTTCTAATACATTGCATCCACGTATGTCCATATTTATTCGTTATTAAATCGTTTTAATAAATATCCAGCTAAATACTGCACAGCACCATATTGCAATTCAGAAATTTCTTATAAATCGGTATGTGTATTAAAATTCAGTTCTAAAGGATCCTGATTTAATCTGAATGAAAAAAGAAAATTAATAAGTCCTGGGACGTGAATCTATCCAAGGTACTCTGGAATTGCAGACATCAAACCAGTCTTTGACCTGTGAAATAAAACAAAACAATTCTTTCCAGTTTTCAGACTTACTAATTCTTAGAATTCCCATCCTTTCTAAGGCACAGGTAATTGAGAATGTTTAAGAAACAGTTTCTCATTAGTTTTTTTGTTTACATTTTTACATTGAAATTATAGATCTGCACAAATATATTCCTTTATTAACATAATCGAATGTATTCAAATACTGTATTCTAATTCGATACATTCGTTCTACTCAAACTACAACTTAACTATATTTATTCTATTCGTTTTATTTCAAATAAGAATATTGAAAAGCTTTTCTTTCTACTTTGATCTTTTGAAAATTTTTAAAACACAGCAAGTATACCGAGTACTCTAAATACATTGAAAAAGAAAAAAAAATAACAAAAAGAAGATAAAACAAGTAAAGAAACAGTCAGTCGGTGCAACCGACTTAGAAATACCCTACACCTATTTGGTTCAAATTTAAGGACATATCCATAAATCATTTTAACACCATAGAAGCTGTTATTAATTTGATCGTAAGACATAGCTAACCAAATTAACTGTATAATACTAAAAACATTTTCTAATTACCCTATCTATTAAAAAATACTACAAATTCTTACTAATTTATCTATTTAAAAATATTAAAAAACAAACAAACTTGAAATAAATGAAAATATATTTATTCCAATTCAATTACAAAATGAAAAAATTCTAATTATTAAATTTTGTGATAAAAAGATAATCAAAGCATAATATATTTAATAATCCAAATTTTTAAAAATTGCAATTATTTTAAATGGTTAGTTTATATACCTAATAGAAAAGCTTATAAACGCAAAATATGCAATAAATGTATTTCTAAAATACAATTAAAAATTTACACCTTTTCATATAATTCATTTAAATATAAAAATAAATTTTACATAAATGCAGCAAGTACCTTTGAACATAGCTGAACCACTACAATTAAGTCTAGATTTCGGAGACACATAGGACATAGGAAATATATTCTTTGGCTTCAACTCGACCACAACCAATTCCCATGGTACTTTCATTACTAGTAACCTACTGTTAAATTTCATCAAAATACCGGCATTATTTTTTGAGTTATGGTGTTTGTAAGATATATGTTTGTTAGTCCTTGAACTTTTCAAGGGTTCCAGGACCCGAAATTATGGTACGATTTCGCCCATATGCAGTCCCGTCATACTTTCAATACTAGTTAACCCTTGTACACAATTGGAACGCTCTATCTCAATTTTAAGTTACTAGTTTTATTAATTTCGATGACAAGCTTTTACACATTGGGGGGTCTAAGAGAGGTTCTGAACCACCACTCCAATTGATCCCAAATTAGGGGGGCACGCAAGATATAGTAAAGAACACCCTTGTGGCAAATTGGAAGCTTCTACATTTGTTTCAAGTTACTATCTTTATTAATTTCGAAAATATGCTTTAAGGGCCTAAGAACTGAGTGGCTGGTCCCCGATCCACTACTCCAATGGGGCCCAAATTTCAAAGACACTTACAAAATAGGAAGGGACACCCTGATACCAAATTTGGAGGTTCTATCTTCATTGGTTTCGGAATTATGCTCGTTTGGCCTAAATTCGATCAAAAAGTTCTAAGTTCCGAACCCATTGTCCAATCCTCACCGTACGTAATCACCGCCGTAGTTTCGCTGCCAATAACCTACAGCACAAATTTCATGAAGATAGCCTCATTAGTTGTTGAGTTATCGTGATTTTTTATATATGTTCCTTAGCCCTGACATCGATTAAAAGGTCCGGAATCCGAACCGTTGGGCTGACCTTATATAGTCCGCGCTGTACTTATAGTACTAGTTAACCCTTGTACACAATTTGAACGGTCTATCCTAATTTTAAGTAACTATTTTTAGTAATTTCGATTATAAGCCTTTAAAACTTGGGAGTCTGAGAGGGGTACAGAACCACCACTCCAATTGATCCCAAATTAGGGGAACACGCAAGAGATAGTAAAGAACACCCTTGTGGCAAATTGGAAGCTTCTACATTTTTTCAGGTTGTTATCTTTATTAATTTTAAAGATATGCTTTAAGGTCTTCGGAAATGTGTGGCTGGTCCCCGACCCACTACTCCAATGGGACCCAAATTCACAAGACACTTAAGAAATAGGAAGGGACACCCTGATACTAAATTTGGAGGTTCTATCTTCATTGGTTTCGGAATTATGCTCGTTTGGCCTAAATTCGATCAAAAAGTTCTAGGTTCCGAACCCATGGTCCAATCACGACCTTACGCAATTCCCGAAGTAGTTTCATTACTAGTAACCTACAGCACAAATTTGATGAAGATAGCGTCATTAGTTGTTGAGTTATCGTGATTTTTTATATTTGTTCGTTAGCCCTGAAACCGATTAAAAGGTCCAGAACCCAAACCCATGGGCCGATTTCGCCCATATGCAATCCCCGCCGTACTTTCAGTCCTAGTAACCTACAGTTAAAATTTCATCAAGATAGCTCCATTATTTTTTGAGTTATCGTGCCTACGGACGGACGGACGGACGGACGGACATGGCCATATCGACTAAGGCGGTCACGCTGATCACAAATATATATACTTTTCCATATCTAGCTCGCTTCCTTTAGGTGGTTACAAACACCATACCAAAGTTAATATACCCCTTTACCTATTCTATAGGTGTAGGGTATAAAAACAAACAAAGCAGTGAAAAGTTACATATTGACATAATACATACTGAATATGCAAACAACATATTAAATTATTATACCCTACACCTATAGAATAGGTAAAGGGGTATATTAACTTTGGTATGGTGTTTGTAACCACCTAAAGGAAGCGAGCTAGATATGGAAAAGTACATATATTTGTGATCAGCGTGACCGCCTGAGTCGATATAGCCATGTCCGTCCGTCCGTAGGCACGATAACTCAAAAAATAATAGAGCTATCTTGATGAAATTTTAACTGTAGATTACTAGGACTGAAAGTACGGCGGGGATTGCATATGGGCGAAATCGGCCCATTGGTTTGGATTCTGGACCTTTTAATCGATCGAAGGGCTAACGAACATATATAAAAAATCACGATAACTCAACAACTAATGACGCTATTTTCATCAAATTTGTGCTGTAGGTTACTAGTAATGAAACTACTTCGGGGATTGCGTAAGGTCGGGATTGGACTATGGGTTCGGAACCTAGAACTTTTTGATCGAATTTAGGCCAAACGAGCATAATTCCGAAACCAATGAAGATAGAACCTCCAAATTTGGTATCATGGTGTCCCTTCCTATTTCCTAAGTTTCTTGGGAATTTGGGTCCCATTGGAGTACTGGGTCGGGGACCAGCCACACATTTCCGAAGACCTTAAAGCATATCTTTAAAATTAATAAAGATAACAACTTGAAAAAATTTAGAAGCTTCCAATTTGCCACAAGGGTGTTCTTTACTATCTCTTGCGTGTTCCCTTAATTTGGGATCAATTGGAGAGGTGGTTCAGTACCCCTCTCAGACCTCCCAAGTTTTAAAAGCTTATAATCGAAATTACTAAAAATAGTTACTTAAAATTAAGATAGACCGTTCAAATTGTGTACAAGGGTTAACTAGTACTATAAGTAAAGCGCGGGTTGTATAAGGGCGAATTCAGCCCATGGGTTCGGATTCTGGACCTTTTAGTCGGTGTCAGGGATAACGAACATATATTAAAAATCACGATAACTCAACAACTAATGAGGCTATCTTCATGAAATTTGTGCTGTAGGTTATTGGTAATGAAACTACGGCGGTGATTACGTACGGTGAGGATTGGACAATGGGTTCGGAACTGAGAACTTTTTGAACGAATTTAGGCCAAACTAGCGTAATTCCGAAACCAATGAAGATATAACCTCCAAATTTGGTATCAGGGTGTCCCTTCCTGTTGCGTAAGTGTCTTTGAAATTTGGGCCCCATTGGACTAGTATTTTCGAAATTAATAAAAAAAGTAACTTGAAACAAATGTAGAAGCTTCAAATTTGGCCCAGGGTGTTCTTTACTTTTTCTTCCGTGCCCCTTAATTTGGGATCATTTGGACTGGTGGTTCAGGACCTCTCTTAGACCCCCGAAATGTGTAAAAGCTTATCATCGAAATTAATAAAACTAGTAACTTAAAATTAAGATAGAACGTTCCAATTGTATACAAGGGTTAACTAGTATTGAAAGTATGACGGGACTGCATATGGGCGAAATCGTACCATGGTTTCGGGTTCTGGAACCCTTGACAAGTTCAAGGACTAAAAAACATATATCTTAAAAACACCATAACTCAAAAAATTATGCCGGTATTTTGATGAAATTTAAACTCTAGGTTACTAGTAATGAAAGTACCATGGGAATTGGTTCTGGTCGAGTTTAATTTCAAAGCCAAAGAATATATTTCCTATGGCCTATGTGTCTCCGAAATCTAGACTTAATTGTAGTGGTTCAGCTATGTTCAAAGGTACTTGCTGCATTTATGTAAAATTTATTTGAATATTTAAATGAATTATATGAAAAGGTCTAAATTTGTAATTGTATTTTAGAAATACATTTATTGCATATTTTGCGTTTATAAGCTTTTCTATTAGGTATATAAACTAACCAGTTTGTTTGTTTTTTTATTTATTTCAAGTTTGTTTGTTTTTTAATATTTTTAAATAGATAAATTAGTAAGAATTTGTAATATTTTTTAATAGATAGTGTAATTGGAAAATGTTTTTAGTATTATAAAGTTAATTTGGTTAGCTATGTCAAATTAATAACAGCTTTTATGGTGTTAAAATGACTTATGGATATGTCCTTAAATTTGAACCAAATAGGTGTAGGGTATTTCTAAGTCGGTTGCACCGACTGACTGTTTCTTTACTTGTTTTTTATTTTATTTGGTGTACTCGGTATATAAATACTCTATTTTCGTGTACACAAAATTAAACAAATACACATTCATTCTATTCTACAATAATTTTGTATTTCATTTACTCTATTCTATAATAATTTTGTAATGTATGCATTTGGTTTAAAAGCTTTCAAAACAGAATATAAAAAGTTTTACTTTATATTAGAATAATATTAGAAGAAGAAATTGCCAGTCAATTATTTTTAAAAAGAATGGAATCTCCATCAAGTATATTTTTAGATGAATGAACCTATACATTTTGATTTATCTTCTGGAATTTATTCATCGTGGAAATGAAAATAAGTATAAATAAGTAGCAAAACAAAAAGTATTTATAGTCTTTCATGAATATATAAAAATTTTTAGGCATTTTTAAATATGAAAGAACCTTTTGCAGATATGAAATCTATATTTATGTTATCCGTAAGGAGGTATTTGATTTCTGTTTTAGATAACTTAATGTTTCCGAATTAAGAACTAAAAGGTTTTTTCTTTACTCTTTAATTAACTAAAATTTTATTTATTATTTAAAAATTTTAGCATTATAATATGATTTTCAAATTTGTTCTATTTAAATAAAGACAATTTTTGGTAAACTTACAGAACGGTCACTCAATAATAATAAAAAAGGAAAGCATGACTGAAGTAAGCCAACAAGTAAAACAAAATAGAAAAAAAAGAACTTTTAGAAATAAAAATTAAAAATAACATAAAATTAAAAATAAAAAATAATTTTTCATTGTATTAGATTTAGTTATAATTTATTATAAATAGTTTATGTCCTATCTTCATTTACACTTTTTGGTATTTAGAAATAACATTAGATTTAAAAACACAATCTTTAAAAAGTTTTTTATAACATATTAAACTATAAAATGAATTATATTTATAATTATTAAATAAATAAAAAGAATAGCTTAAATATATTTTATTTTGTTTATATATTACATGCATTTAATTATTAAGAGCTACATTGGCTTTTTGTTTCTTTTTCTAACTCAAAAGTTTTTTTAACAATATAAGGTAAGCTTTGTTTCCAATTTAATTTGTTACATCTGACTATTTTATGCTACGATCTGAAAGATATGAAGAAATCCAATTTATAAAGTACGAGAGAAAACCTAATTTCCTTAATTTAAAGATGATAATATTGTGAGGAAAAAGCTCAAATGCTTTACTAAAGTCGGTTTAAATTACATCAGTTTGAAAGCCATCCTCCATTTTTTTAAGAAAAATTGATGTTGCCTTAACAAGAACAGTTGACTTATTTTTCACAAAGCCGTATCAAGGCTATAAAAAGGTGACGCAGTGTAAATAAATAGAATCAAAAACTATTAATTCAAAATGTTTTGGAATCGAGGATAATTTTGCTATCGACCGATAATTAGTAATGTCATTTTTATGATCTTTCTTATGAATAGGTCTAATAAGAAAACTTTTCCAAGTAGATGGGAAAACCCCAGTAGCTAAAGAGCAATTAAATATGGTGGAAAGTGGGCCAGCCAAAGAGGCAGCACAGTTTTTTAAAAATAAGCTAGGGATACCATCAATTCCAGGATTAGAATTATCATCAATTTTATTTTAGAGTTTACAAATTTCCAAAAATGTTTCGGATTGGTTTTCATATTCGGTGACATGTTACGAACATAATTTGAATAAAGATTATCAGCCAATAATTTAAATTCATTAAACAGAGTCAGAAAAAAGTTATAATCATAATTCGAGTTTCTTTTAAGAAATTTACGCCAAGATTTATTTTTTTTATTTTTTAATGTTTTAAGTTTTTATTAAACCAGGGTGGGCTAGATACATTCGTAGTATCAACTAAAAGAGGAACAAATTGAGAAATAGAAGACCGAATAATTCCATAGAAATTATGAACTGAATCATTTAAATTAGAAGAAGGAATAGATGAAAAATTATGAGAGTTCAAAAAGTTATTAATATCATCACAATCGGCTTTTACAAAATTAAAACGATGTGGTAAAGTAGATTCAGCTTTCGCAGGGGATAAAGAACAAAAGAAAAAACAAATAGGGGGTGATAAGGATCGATTTCAACTAATTCAATAGAGCAGTCAAGAATAACCAAATCGCTCCAGTTCGTAGTGAAAATAAGATCCAATTGATTACCTCTATAATTGAATATCGAAGATACTTGTTGAAAGTTAAAGGAATTTAAAGAATCAATTACTAAGCACTCGATATTACTACTCATTGGTTTTGGTACGTAGTAAGGCTCTTCATCATGAGTAATCCAACTGATATTAGGTAAATTAAAATCACCACATAGGATGATATCATCATTTGCGGTGATTTTTCTAATATAAGACTCAATTACTGACAAATATTTAGAATAAAGAAGCTGGAGGAATATAACATTTAATGATGAATAAATTATTGAACTGCAATTTAACTTTAATGGCCATAATTTCAGTATTTTCAATTAATTCAGTTTGAGAGCATGTCAATTCTGAGGAACAAAGTGAATTTTTTATTGCGATTAATACTCCTCGACCTTAAGAAGTATTATCCATATAGTAGTATCCTTTTTATTATCCATAAAGTAGTATCCTTTCTAAAAACATTAAAAGATGAGGAAAAAAGTTCTAAACTGTTAATTGAAGAATTAAGCCAAGCTTCGGTTAAAATAAAGATATAAAGGTCTAAAAGCGTAGAATTAGAGAGAACCGTTTACGTTTTGTTGCGTAGACCTCTTACGTTATGGTAATAGATAGACAATTTAGATAAAGTGTTGCAAGAATTAACTAAATTAAGTGGAGATAATATTAATGTTAACTAGCTTTTCTCTCACTTGGGAGCGGACGAAAGTACTTATCATGATTTTCCCTTACCCTTTGAAGATAATTAATTCTATTTGATGAAATATGAGAAGCATATGACTTAAGATCATTCAAAACGTTTTCAGCAGAATTCCAAATGTGTCATGATTTCTTATAAAAATATCACACAACTCATTAACATCAGTTGGCAATCCTTCTTGTTGAATTGCAATTTCCAGTGATGTATTAGTTTTCCCACCTATACATACATCATTAGACTTATTATGAAGATAGGCTAGATAAAGTCTAACATTTTCAAAAACTCTACCATCCCTGAGTTTGGCTAAAACATACCTGCTATTATTATTATCTTCTAAAGATTTGAGTGTAACCTTAACAACAGGTGGCAAAAGAGGGTCTAACGCCGGTGGTAATGTTGTTATTGAATTAGAAAAACTTGAAGAATTTGAGGCTTTCAGCACTTGAGATTTTTTTGGTAATAATGAGGAATTTTTTTTTACATGAGGATTTAATGTTTCACTTTGAACAAAGTTTTGGTACTTTGTCAAAGTGGAAGAAAGAGTTTTTTTAAATTTAGAAATTTTTGTTTTAAGAGAAGAATCACTAACATGCTTATTTAAGGAGGATTTCGGATCTTTTGAAAATGAAGAATTACTTAATTTAGATTTAATTTGTTTTTTATTATTGGGAGTTATATGATTAGTACTCTGTAAAGAATTCTTACTATTATTATTGCTAGAGTTCAATTGATTAATTTTATCATAAGAAGTAGGAATTGTTATTGGAAGGTCAAGAAGACCATTAATGTTATTTACTTTAGAGTTTGTGTTAGCAGTGAAATTAAATGTATAAGTATCAGTACGAGGAACTATAGGTACATCGAGAAGATTTATTAAATCATTATCTATATTGGTTAATTTAACTGTATTAGAATTTAGGTATAGTATAATTTTTAGTATAATAATTATAATTATTTGTTTTGTTGCATAAACAAGTCTTCTCATTTTCAAATTCGGAGATTGATTTGTGAATATTGTCGAACATTCCGCGCAACAAACTATGATTTTTTGAAGTATGTTCACCTTACTTCAAAAAATCCAACCGTGTTGGAACTAAACGAAACTCAGGTTTTTTCAAACCAGGACGCGGTTAAGTTCAGTATTCCTGGTTACAAAACGTTTTATAGTCCGTATAGAGATATTGCTCTTTATATTCGTAACGATACGGCCTACCAAATTCTGGATAAATATAACATAGGCACAAATCCAGAGTTTAACTATGTTTGGACCAAATTTGTTTTTGGTGGCCATTCAACGCATTTTTGTTTTTTGTACAGAAGTCCAAATATTTCGAAGGAGAGCACAATTGTAGAATTTGATATTTTATCGGATTCTATAATTAGCATCCTTCAGGACAATCCCGAAACTGAAATCGTTGTAGTAGACGATTTCAATATTCATAATAAAAATTGGCTTCTATACTCTCCTCACACATCGGCAGAAGGCAAATATGTAGAACTTTTCAGCGATCTTCATCAACTAACACAATTGGTGAAAGAACCTACTCGCATACCAGATTGTTCCAGCCATAGTGCTTATACTCTGGATCTATTCCGAACTTCTTATCCGGTAAAATACAACATTTCTGTCATTAGCCCATTAGGCAGCTCTGACCACTGCCTCATCAGTTCTCAATTTCAAATCCAAAATTTAATAAATCAAAAAATTCCTCCCAAACATAAAATTTGGCTCTACAATGAAGCCAACTGGGATGGTTTAAACTCCTTTTTCAAAAACTTTAATTGGTCTCTTTTTTTCAACAATAGAAATGTTGATGTAGCTGCTAAAGCATTAACTAGCGTTATTCCCCTTGGCGTGAATCTTTTCATACCAAGTAAGCTTAAAAGTGCTCAACATCCCATCCATATATTTAATAATTCAAATTTTTCAAAATTGCAATTATTTTAAATGGTTAGTTTATGTATCTAATGAAATATATGATATAATAAAAAATTAAAAAACAGAAATGTAATAGTTTATTAAAAAAATATTTTGTTTTTTATTTATAAAATATTATACATAATATGTTTTCTGGTAAAATTCTTAGCCTTTTAAAAATACATATAAGTGTTAAAAAAAAAACGGAAATAGGAAAGAACCATCGTGTATCAAATTTAAAGTTTCTACCTTTATGAATTTCGAAAATAAGCATTTTAATTTTGGGATTTCCTAGGTGGCACCTGGACCACCACTACAATTAAGTCTAAATTTCGGGGACACATAAAAAATAGGTATTATCTTTGTTGGCTTCGAAATTATACTCATTTGGCCTCAAATCGATACCAAATCGATACCCTGATACCAAATTTGGAGGTTACATCTTCATTGGTTTCGGAATTATGCTCGTTTGGCCTAAATTCTATCAAAAGGTTCTAAGTTCTGAACCCATTCAATTCCCTTAGTCTCCTTGAAATTTGGGCCCAATTGGAGTAGTGGGTCGGGGATCAGCCACGCAGTTCCGAAGACCTTAAACCATATTTTTGAAATTGGTTCTGCTCGAGTTCGGACAATGTGTTCGGATTCTAGAAGCTTTTGATCGATTTGAGGCCGAACGAGGCCGATTTCCTAGGTGGCACCTGGACCACCACTACAATTAAGTCTAAATTTCGGGGACACATAAAAAATAGGGATTATCTTTGTTGGCTTCGTAATTATACTCGTTCGGCCTCAAATCGATCATTTAGGTGGTTACAATCACCATACCAAAGTTAATATACTCTTTTACCTATTCTATAGGTGTAGGGTATAACAAAGCTTTCTTTGAGTACAAGAGGCAACCAACCGACAGCAAAATAATGCAAAATAATTTTAAGGTAGCAAAAATATAAACATGATTTTTTACTAAGGCAAAAAGTTATTCGCTTCCCAAAAGGACTTTGGTCATTTGCCAAATCAGTTAAAAACAACTTCATCTCTTCTACAACTCCGCCACTGACTTATAATAATGCTGTCATTGCTGACTTTGAACAAAAAGCAGATTTGCTGCCTCAAATCTTCGGAACCAATTCAACACTGCCGGCAACAACATCCTCCTTCGGTCTATGCATCAACAAATTCAAAACTTAAAAAATTTTATTTTCGCCCACGAGTTATTGCTAAAGTTCTTAAGGGTCTGAATGTTCACAAATCTGCTGGTCCTGACGATATTCCACCAATTGTCCTCCCAAAATGCGCAAACACCCTAGCTGACCCACTAAGCAAACTTTTTCACATATTCTTTATTTCTGGAAATTACTCTTCTATCAGGAAAGTTGCTTATGTCCAGCCAATCCCAAAAAACGGTGCCCAGAGCAATCCTAAAAATTATAGACCAATTGCTTTAACATCAGTACTATCAAAGGTTATGGAGTTAATAAATAATTTCCATTTAAAAAGATATCTGGAGAGTAATGGCCTCAGAAGTGACCATCAATATGGTTTTAGGTCAAATAGATCAACAGGTGATCTGTTGACTTTTTTGAACGAAAAAGGGGTCGTTGCTTGGAAAAATATGGCGAAACAAACATAATCGCTCTAGATATATCCAAAGCCTTTGATCGCGTTTGGCATGCCGTGCTACTAAAAAAGTTAGAAGCATTTGGTCTAGGAAAAATCTTCAATTCATGTATAGAACCTTTCCTTTCACACCGTTTAATACAAGTTGTATTGGATGGTTTTACTTCCAAAAATTTTGAAATCAATGCTGGTGTTCCTCAAGGCTCGGTCCTATCACCAACCGTATTTCTAATATTTATCAATGACCTTCTATCCATGGTCTCCAATAAAATTCATAGCGTGGAACGACCACATATTTTAGGTCGCAAAAGATGCCGCGAAATGCCAAAACCAAATTACATTTAAAATAATTTACAAAAAATCAGTTTCTTTTATATTTCACTTTCAAAAGTAATTATTCGCGAAGAAACTAGTAAATACATACAAACGGAACACGTACTTATTTTTGAAATTTGTGTGAAAATTTTTTTCTATTACCACTAACCAGTGCTGCCGAAGTTACTCCGATCGGAGTATCTGCACTCCTCTCTAACTACTGGTACTCTGAAGCTCCCATACACTAAACTTTTGTTTTTTGAAATTTTTTTTTATATTTTAAAATTGTAATAAATTTTGAAGAAAAAAAGTTAAAAAACACTACCGAATTTTGCTTTATGCAAAATTCATAAAATGCTATTACTGTTCAGTAGTTTTGTGCTATTACATTTTATTAAGGTGAAGACAATTTCAAAAATTAAATTAACTGTAATTTTACCATGCTGTATTGCTGTACTGCAGTTTTGTTATGATGTATTGAATTTTCATAGTATTTTTTTCATTTCTTACTACATCTAATCTAAAATCTAATCTATTTCTTAAATAATAATTATGAACTTCATTTACATACAATAATTTTTCAGATAGATAATTAGGTAATAAACCATATTTAATTTTAAATACTTGAATTAAAACATTCATTATTACTTTTTGCCTTACGCTTAACCACTTTAATGTATTTAACATATATAATCTAGCTGTATATCTATTAACTTTTAATATAATCCTCATTGATTTATTTTGCAGTTTTTGTAACCTACTCATCTTACTTTGGTTTGACATAAAAATTATTGAAGAGCAATACTCAAAGTGGGGTTTTATAATAACATTATATAAATTAATTGCACAAGCTAATGTGATATTCTTTCTAATTTTTGAAAAAAAGTAAATTTTTTTAGCAATTTTTTTACAAATGTAATCAATATGCGATTTGAAATTTAAACTATTATCAACAATCACCCCTAAATATTTTATTTCATTAACTATTTCTATATTTTCATTATTAAAAACAACAAGGTTATTATTTAATTTACTATTAATTATCAAACATTTAGTTTTATCAATATTTATTTTTAGTTTGTTCATTTGGAACCATTCATTTAAATTTTGTAAATCTAAGTTTATTTTATTAACGCAATCATTTACATTATCACCTTTTATATATAAAAGAGCATCATCCGCGAAAAGTGCAATTTCATTAAATTTAATGCATTTCTGAATATCGTTGATGTATATTAAGAACAAAAATACTCCTTGAATTATTTTACTGTCAAATCAATAATATTTAAATTGGAGTTGATCGAAGTAAAAATAAAAAAAAGAAGTTCCTACCTACTTATTTGTTTATTTTAAAAAATATTAAAAGTGCAATTATAATGGATAAGTAAGTTCAGAAAAGTTTAATTAAAAAATGTGTATTTATTAATGTTATCTTGTTAAGATTCCTTACTAAATTGAAGAAAAAACTTTTTTATATGTTTGCAGTAGCTTCATTTGTTGTGACATAATACTAAACTTTATTTAATATTAATTTAAAAAAGACCGTTATGAAATGAATTGAAAAGGCAATATTTAATTTTTTTTATACTATTTTGTAATTAATTAAAAAGAATGTTGGTATAAGTGATTGAATTTATATATGACTTATAAACTATTTTTAACACTTCTATCAAATTTTTCTGGTTATTTTCAACTTTTTTTTGATAATAACGTTTCTTTTTCTAATAAATTATCTGTGTACTAAATTTAACGTTACTTATTAAGTATTAATTTAAATGTTATGCCATGAATTAAAATGCAAAATGTAATTTAATTTTATAATATTTTATAATGAATTAAAAAAAAAATGTTTGTTTATTAAAGAATTTAAATTTTAAATTAATTACAATTGAATAAACTGCCAAAATTCACAAAATTTAAGTAATTTTATTAATAACTATATTAAACATTTTTTTTACATGGTACTCCCCTGGTACCCTGAAAACTTCATTATTACTCCCCTGAAAAATCATGAAACGTCAGCACTGCCCCTAACTATAATAGTCATATAATGTCATATGATCTCATATAATTTTATACGATTGTATGACTTTTTATATAACTATTAACATTGATTAAGAATTATATATAGATAAAAATTTTCATGTTAAAAATTTGTATGAAACTTTTTTCGCATATTTTTTAAAATTCTCTGAAAATCGTTGGCACAAAGATAAATGTATTGTAACTATTTCTATTTTATAGTATACCCTTTATTTTTATTCTCTACAACATGATTCAAGAATATGAATACTATGACACTTTTCATTCATAAATTCAGTTTTAAAGCAAAACGTTCTTAAAAACAAGGAAGATTTAGTTGTCCTTATAAACTTTTCGATACCCGTGTGTACACTATTAGTATTAAATAAATAAGAATTTCATATATTGGCAATTGAACTTCTTGACAGAAAATTCAAAATATTTGTTTTATTATATTTAATTAAAAGAAAAAATTAATAAAAAAAAAGATGAATTAAAAAAATTTTTTTTTTGAAAATAATTATAGTTGATATGGTATCAATTGTTTGTTTTGAATAACTGTTTTGAATTTTTTTATAAAAATATTAAAAAAAATTAATAATTTTTAATATAAATGAGAGTTTTCTGTCAAATTTTCTATAAAATTAAATTTTTCATACATAAAATAAATATATATATTTTATTAAAAAAAAAATCGAAGAAAATAGATAACAAAAAATGAATTGAAAAAAAAAAAAAATTTGCCCTTGCCTTAGGGCAACCTACAAATTGTCTAAAAGTTACTTTGTGAAAGTTTCGGAACTCTAGCTCTTATAGCTTTTGAGTTATCGTGCTGACGGACAGACGGACGGACACACATAGCTAGATCGATTCACTTTTCGATGCTGATTCGATACGTACCCTTGACACTATATCTAGCTCGTCTATTTCGATGCGTTACAAACGGAGGAATAATTTTAATATACCCGATGTTCATATATGTATGCACGGGTATAAAAATTCCAATTGTAGTAGAGATGCATTGTGTGTACAAACAATTTTGTTTTTCTTTTTTATTTAATTCACAAAAATTTTTTAAAAATAAAAAATTACAAATTTTTTTCTTTTTAACCCTTCAGTGCATAGTGTTGCACATAAGGAACAATAAATTCAATTTACGATAAAATTATTTTTTTAGAGCAAATACTTTTTTAAAAACTTTTTGTGTTTAAATGAATTGTGTGCTTAACCTTAAAGCTTTTATCGTAAAAGTTTCAAATTAAAAATTTGAATTTTCAACGTTTATTCCAACTTGTCTTTTTGTGCATGCCTTAGCATTTTTTATTACATTAAAGAAAATAATTATTTTAATCAAATATAAACATGTATTAGTAAGTATTTATCTATTTAAATTAATTCTAAATTAAATATTTTGTAAAAAACATAGTAAAAATTTTTGATTTTTGTTGCTTCAAAATCGATTTGAAATATTTTGCAACTTTGTGCAGTAAAGTTACTTAATGACTGAAATGTTCCAAATATGCAACATTGTGCAGTAAAGATTTTTTTCTCAATGACTGAAAAATATGTCAACTGAAAACAAATTACAAAAAATTTTAGAAAGTTGATTGGACAGTGAAAAAAAATTTTTTGTACCGACGAAGATATGGATAATTGTGATTTGCAGTTTGAACTCGAAAAACAAGTGGAAACTAAAAATATAGATGATATGAATGAGACGATTGAAAGTTCTATTGCTATTCAATTGGGAAACTATTTGGAACATAAAAGATTTTTCTGTCAGTTAAAATGAAATTCAATTTTATGGGTGACGACAAATTTACAATTTCTATATTGGTATTAGAAACTCCTTATACCTAGTTTTTTTTTAAATATTTTGTAAATGATGATACATATATTCAAATTAATAATTAATGAATCGAATTTATATAATTGCCAAAAAACTCCTGAAAGGCCAAAAATGTTAACAACTTTAGAGCTTCAGAAATATATTGGAATTTTTATATTAATGTTCGTCATTCAAATTCATAATTTGCGTCGGTACTGGCATTCAATTGCAGGTAATTCATTAATATCCGAAACATTATCCGTTAATGCCTTTGAAAAAATAAAGGAACAACTTAATTTTAACAATAATGACAATATTGTTCCAAAACAACATCCTGACCATGATTCATGATCGTCTTTTTAAAATTCGTCCTCTAATAACAGCTTTACAAAACGTATTTAGAACGGTTCCACTTTAAAATTGCTTATAAGTTGATGAACTATGTTCAACGAAAATGAGGAGCTATTTAAAACAATATTTACCTGCTAAACCCCATAAAGGGGTTTCAAACTTTTTGTTTTATCCGGTATAACCGGGTTTTCATATCATTTTGAAATATACACCGGGGACGAAAACAATGCCAGAAAAAGGTTGTCTCATGAAAGAGATTTAGGATCCAGTGTGAATACAGTAATCTTACTTCGAAATGTTCCTTCTAATCAACATTACAGAATATTTTTGGACAATTATTACACTAGCCTTTGATTGCTGAATTGTCGAAAATGCGATTTCTTTGCCTTGGTACCGTACGCCGAAACAGGTTGCTAAATTGTAAGTTGCCCAGTGAAAAAGAAATGATGAAGTGTGATCGTGGTACAGCTTTTGAAGTTGTTGATACTATTGACGACGTTGATGTGATTGCAGTTAATTGGAGAGACAATAAAAGTGTGGCACCTATTTCTAATTTCGTAGGAAAAAGTCCAGTTCATAATTCAGAAAGGTTCGATAAAAACAACTTAAAAAAATTAATATTAGCTGTCCTAATATTGTTAAGGAATATAATAAATTTATAGGAGGGGTATCCAATATAACTGGACCGCTTTTTAGCAGAAATAAAATTAAAATTCGCTCCAAAAAATGGTAGATATATTGGACAGCTTTCAGACAGAAATAAAATTAAAATTCGCTCTAAAAAATGGTTTTTACCACCTACTTGACATGACCATTGTGAATTTATGGATACTATATCGGTGGGTATTGGAACAACGTGGGGTTGAAAAATCATCAATTCTAACTTTACCAGATTTTCGCTTAGAAATTGGTGAAACTTTATGCAAGCTTGGTGAAAAAACAAAAGGTCGGGCCGACCTTCAACCGACTGAAATAAACACATTGCTTTGAAACAAATGCATCACCGTACTTCGCCTTTACCACTAAAAGATATCCAAATAGATAAAACTGATCACTTGCCGGATTGAATGAAGAAAAGAACGCGATGCAATGGTTATTCTTTCGTGGAGTGTGAAAAATGCAAAGTTTGCTTATGCTTTAACAAAGAGAGAAATTGTTTTAAACATTTCATACTCAATAGCACCAAAAATACCAAAATATTAATTTTGTTATTTTTTTAAGTAATGTGAAATACCAAATTAATTTATTACCGATTTTGTTTATTTTTATGTTATTTCAAATTAAATAAGGAAAGGAAATCTTTTTTTGTTTTAATTTTTAAGGTTTTGTGTAATGTGTTATAAAATATTGCAAAAAAAATAAACAACTTTGTACTTTTATTTCACAATGTTGCATATACATATACAACATATAAAAAAGGGCTATAAATCGGCATTTTATATACATATCGGCTATATAAACATTTTTTTTTAATATTATTGAGTTTTTCACTTATATTTTGCTATTTCACATCACCTAATAATTTTTTTTTAGAAAAGGAAAAATGTATGAATCGAAGGGTTAAAACATCAGCCTCTGAAATGTAATGTATCCTAAATATAAACTTTACATTATCTAATAATCGTAAATTCATTTTACATCATTTTCATGAGTTGTATTAAATTGTGTATAGAAAATTTTTTCGATGTATCGATACATACATACCTATATAAAATTCAAAATAATTTGAATTTTGAAGTTTTTTGATATAAATTTAGTTTTTGGTAGAAGTTTCTAATAAAAAAAATATATATATAGGTATTTATATTTTATACATTTTAAAATGTTCTGGATTTTAACAGACAAAGTGGATTCATATACCTATTTTACATTGTATTTATTTTCGCATTGTACATTTTTTTTTTTTAAATCGGAGCAAAGATCTCAAAGAACACGCTCTGAACAAAACGAGCACGCTCTGAGCTGAGCATGAACAGAGTAAACTCAGAGCGTTCATATTTAATAAAAAAAAAACGACTTGAAAACACTATCATTTTTATTTTAGTTACGTTTTAAATTGACAAAAAATTAAATAAAATTTTTAAAATTTAATTAATAATGGATAACTTAAAATAAACAAAACATTAGGACTTATTTTACAAATAAAATCTTAAACAAATGTCAAAATGCCTTTGTATTTTATTTTGTACAGCCGTGCTACCTAGATATATTTCCACTGAGCACGTAGAGAACGCTCGAATGCGCTGATTTAAAAAAAAAAAAAAAAAAAAAACGAATCACGATTCACGAGCTCTAAGCGCTCGGAGATTAAAAAAAAATTTTTTTGACAGTTCATGTTCTACTCAGATTTCAAAAATAAAAACGCGTATTATCATCAGATAGAAGTTTTTTTACAACTTTTTAGGAGGATGTCATCAGAAATTCTCCGAGTTCCGACAATTGTCTAAAGTCGAATGAACACAATTTCACAAATACATACATCAAAGTACTTTGGCAAAAATTATACATATATAGATAAAGCAAGTAGAACAAAAAATCTCTCACTATATTTTGTGAAATCCAATGCCCCACGAAAGAGAAAAAACGATATTATACATTTGTAAAAACATATACCTTTCTCATCCTACACATTGTTTTATATTATTATTATTTTCTTAAAAAAAAAAAGAAAAAAATAGTAAAAAAAAGTTTAGAGTTGGTAAATTCATTTTATTTTTTAATGAGTTTGTGTGTTTCAATGTAATACTGATAAAACCGAATGCCAATGTGTGTATATACATATAATAACTACTGGCTTAACTAACCAAATATAAATAATACACTATATTATGTATGTATGTATAAATATTTATTTTTCTAATTTTCAATCAAATTTATATTTTTAAAATATTCATTAACCTACGGTGACCATATTTCTTGAAAGTGAATGTGGTACAGAAAAAATATTTTTTTATATAAACACATATAAAGTATTTTTTGAACATAAATTTATTTGAATTTAATAAAAATTTAAAAATAGTCAACAATTCATTCGACTAACTATATAAAATAGAACATAAGTTATATGTTATACCGTTACAACAGTATAATAAATTCAAAATAATATTATTAAATAATAAAAAATTTAATAAAATTGAATGTTTAACAACATTCAAATTCACAGATATTTTTCGGCAGAATTTATCTTTTTCAAAATCTGATCATTTTTTATAATATTGCCATAAAAACTTTCACAATCATTAGAAAAATGGCATTTCACAATTAGTATTGCTTTTAACGTTTCTACTGTAGAAAACTGTGTTTTTTCGGAAGTCCAGATATTATTAACTAAAAAAAAACTCTCTGTGGCTGCATTTGTACCTGGCAAACACAACGAATATTCTTCCAATTTTGAAACGTTATTAAAAGGAACGCGTTCACACTCATAATGCTGAAACATTTCTACCCATCTCATATCTGTTGTAACATTATTTTCAGTCCAATAATTTATTTTCGTTTCAGTTACAAATATATCGATTTTCTAAAACTACCGGGTAAACAAAACTAGAAACTTTTATAAAAATAAATTTTTTAAAGATTTTGAGTTTTGATTATTGTTTGGAAATAATAATTGAAAATCGATATATTAATAAATTGCATTAAATCGTAATATTAGTGAAACGAATTAAATGTGGTACAGTTTACAATGTGGGACGTATGTTCAAAATGTTGTACTGTACCACACAATGTGGTACGTATGGTCACCGTATTAACCTCTTTACGTATTGAAATAATATAGAAATAATAAGAGCAGACAAACGAATTTGTTTTTTGCTTTCAAATGACTTTTTTAGAATAGACTAAATTTAGGAACTTTAACCATAAAGTAACATATATATAGAGTATTCACGTAGAACAAAATTCGTTAGTCATTTCTTTTTAAAAATCCCGTCCCATTTTACTCAATATCCCGTCCCATTTTTACTCAACACTCAAAATTCATTTTAAAACTCAAATATTTTTACTTAAAAATTGAGAAGAATTTTTTTAAGCTCTAGAAAAAAAAAAATTCTTCATAATTTGAATATTATGAATTATGATATTATATGAAGAGTAAATGTATATGTATGTACATATTCACATATTTACATTTTTATGCATATTTTTATAAATGTTAAGAAAAATGTATGTGTGTACATATTTTTTTGTAAATGTAACTTTTTTTATGTGATATTTTTCTCTATTTTTTTTCTGAAAAATAAGTATTTTTTATGTATTCTTATTTTGATATTAAGAATTATAATCAATTTAATAAAGGCGCGCATTTTTAAAAGTGTCAAGTGTTTATTTTGTTATGAACATATTATTAAGTATTAAAATTTGAATTAAAAAAATTGAGGAACAAAATTTACATGTATAAGTATTAATTTATAAATTTTCTATTAGAATAAGTATTATATTTTAGACAAAAGCAATTAAAAAAGAAAAATAACATTCGCTACATGACAAGTTATCACTATTAAAGTAATTACATATTTTTACGAAATTTTTTTTTTTACAAAATTTGAATTTCCAGTTAAAAAATTTTTTTCATATCCCCCAAAATTTCGTGTAATTACGAGGTATAACTTGTCACATCATAGCTTATTGCTTTTACTATAGCTTTTCTCTAAATTTCATTGCATTTTTCTTATAACTTATCATGCAAGATGTAACATTAGAAATAGTAATCATAATAATATGTATGTACCTACATACATGTAAAAAAAAATTTGGATTATGAATTTTAAAAGATAAACTTAATTGCTGCATGTATTTAGGAATAAAAAATACTTTACCTACTCATGAAACACCTTGCATTTTTATACGTTCTAATTTTCTTCATCTGAAACAATGCGGTATATTTTTATAAAGCCATGTAAAAATTTTGTCTATTAATCTTCTGAAAAATATTATAATACTTTATGTTTTTTATGTAATAATCTTATGATTATTATGTATTTGATGTATTATTATAAAATAATAAACTTTTTTTTATAAATATACTTAAATTTGGTTAAATTCTGAACATCAAATTAGCGTTTCGGCCTGATAAATATATTCCGCATTGTCAGAAATATCTATTTTCTCTGCTTATTCCTTTTGTCATTCCTTCATTTTCTTTATGCATGTATTAAATGAAGAATGTTTAAGGACGTAAAAGCAGATTACCGTAAGAATGGTACCCCTTGCATAGTGTGCAATAGAAGTAGACGTAATTTTGACGGTAGGCTGTATGAATTTCCAAAAGAGAAAAATTTATCCGAAATTTGGGTATCGGCATGTAGTGTAAGTATAGAAAATTTAAAAACAAAAAAATTATTTATTTGCGGAGACCATTTCGAGAAAAAATTTTTAGGGAGAAAACTAAAAAAGGGAGCTTTTCCAAGTTTGTATTTGCCACATAATAATATTGAAATCAATCCTATAACTCCACTATCTAATTTAAACTTTCAGTCAAAAGAGTTTTCAAATTTTAATAAAGAAAATACCTATTTTTTCTAAAACATTTAATAATAACTCAAATATTAAAGTTTATAGTCAAAAAAATCTAGAAAATTTAAAATTACCCTTAAAAAACATTCGAACGGTGTCTCCAAATGAATTGTCGATTAATTTTTGTAGGCATTGTTTGAAATTCCAAAAAAAAGAAAATTTTTATTTTAAAAAATTTTCCACATGTCATAAAACATTAGGTCATATAAAAAAAAAAATGTTTATTTAAAAAAAAAAATTATGTCTTTAAAAATTTTATTAAATTTTATATTTTTACCTTTCATGTCCATTTAAATTTTAAAAAAAAAATTTGAGTCAATCAAAATAACGAACTAAATTCTTCTTAAACGTAAAATTCTTATATACCTATACTTATTAAAATGATAAGATTATTTATGACTTTACAAGCCATACAACTTTTAATAATAAGCTTGCCTGTCGCACATTCATTCAACATTAATATCAAAAGTTACAAATAATAAATATGAAAATAAATTTTTCTATTTTGATTTACAAGAAGAACGAAAAATACACTTAGCTGTTTTAATTTCATATTTCACACATGCATCAATAAAAGATGTAAAATCTCTATTTAGTTTTTTTAATTTCAAATCAAAGTAACGAAAAAAAGTAAAAAGACCTTAAATATTTTATATGTGTTAATATACCTATACACTATGCATGCAGTATAGATTTAGCTTTTCATACTTTTATATGGAATAAGAAGAATAATGTATAAAAATAAATATGTATGTATGTATGTATATACCCTTCAAATAGTTTTTTAAAGGTATATTAATAAATACTCAAAACAAGAAATTGAGAAGAATTTTTTTTTTTTTGAGAATAATTTGTTTTTTTTTTATGAGTTTAAAAACAAATTATTCTCAATTTTTAAGTAAAAATAATTGTCATGAGAATAATTTTTGAGTACTGAGTAAAAACGAAAAATATTTTTTAAAAAAATTGGTAAAAACATTTTACTCTACGTGAATACTCTATATTATATGTTACTTTATGCTTTAACAGAATGAAAATTGGATATTTAGTGTGTACAATTAAAATTCCGTACATCGTATATAAAATTGAATACTTGTTGAGAAATAAAATTAAATAGATGAGATGGGAAAAGTAAAATAATATCTGGAAAATTTGGTTTGATTAAAAAATAAAAACACAATCAATTTAAAAATTCAATTTTAATTTTATATTTTTAGAAAAAGGAAAAGGCCGAATTGAAGTTATATAATAAATAAAATGAATAACGTTCAATTTGGCATAAAAAACCCTTTAAAAAAATGAAATTAAAAAAATTATAAACATGTAGCTACTATGTTGTATAAAACTATAAGAATAAAACAAAGGTAAAACTATAATTCTAGTAAAACATAACCAACCTAATATGTAATAAAATAAACAAAAATAAATTATTTAATATTTTTTATTGTTTAACAAAAGCTGATCCACCTGTTCCACTTCAAGATTCAATGCTCTGGTGACAAGTTGAAGAGTGTGGAAAAAAAAGATAAATTAGAAATTTTTAAACATTTTAAATGAATAAAAAGATAAATTAGAGTAAAATTTTAATTTTATGGCTCTGTATAAACTATTGAAAACCTAATCTACTAAAATTTTGTTGAGAAATTAATAATTTATTAGTTAAAATTTATGAAAATAAAACGACAACTTACCGCTCAAATTAGAATTTTTCTTTAATAACTTTTTGGCTTTAACTTTTTAACCCCTTTGAAACTAGCAACCGCAATGTAATACGTAATTTCACAATGAAACGGCAAGCCACCAAGGGTTAAAATATAAAACCCCAGCCATTGAAAATAATAATATGAAAAAATTCTTTACACCATCTTTCAGTGTTTTTTTATCCCGTATGACTGTAGGTCAAAGGGTATAATAAATTTGCCATTACGTTTGTGACGCAAAGACGCAAAGAAGAAGAGGGGGTAGATATAGATTCAAGTGTATGGATCGGATCAGAATCGGAAAATAAATTGATTTAGTTATGTATGTCCGTCCGTCCGTGTGTCCGCACGATAACACAAAAACTAAAGAAGCTAGGATCTTGATATTTTCGGAAATTCGGTTTTTTGCAATAACCGTCATCGATATTTAAATCCAGCCATATTGGTCCATGGGTTCGGGTAGCTGCCATACAACTTCTTTTTTCAAATGAGCATTTCTCTGTACCTATTACAGCTGCGTGTCTGAAATTTTGCCAAAAGTAATTAGTGTTTATAATAATGATATAATGTTTATATAACGGTCATATGGGTATCCCAGAGTTGACAGAGTCAGTCTACACTACTACACTCTTCCTCGTTTTAACATAAAATCATATTAAAATATAAACACATTTAAATGAATACAAACATAAATTAAACGTTTTAACATAAAATCATATTAAAATATAAACACATGTAAATGAATACAAACATAAATTTCAATACACTTGACTTGATCAACACGTCTATTGATCATATTGTAAATTAAAAAGTTTATATAATTTTTGGTGTTGCCATATTGAAAGACTAATGTAATTTCCTAATTTATCAACATAGGTATAAGATTTTAAAAACTTACATATAAAAACTTTAAAGAATTACTTTTTCTAAAAGTTATGTAAGATTTGGAAATTATTTTTTGAATATATAAAATAATTATAGTATAACTTATATTATAATTTAATTATAATTCATATTATAATATAACTTATATTATATAAATATTATAATTTAAAATATAAAATATTAATACAACAACGAAAACTATTTGTTAAAATTCTTAAAACTACTAATCAGTTATAAATTTATAAAATATATTTTTTAATTTTATTTTATGATTTAAAGCATTTTGGTAAGATATTTTAAATTTTTATTTTTAAAAAATTTGAGTACCCAGTTTCCTTCTAATTTAACTAAATTAGCTTAACTAAACTGATACGCGTATTTCGTCTACTACTTGCAGACTTCTACAGTGTTTTTACTCGAATGACTAATCAGTTGTACTAATCAGTTTTAAATTTCTAAAAAATTAAAATTGATGTTTTTTTTAAATATTCAAGTTTTAAAAACTTAAATTAAAAAAAAATTTATTTTTTAATCATACAAATGATATGGCAATATTGCATTCAATTACATACACATCTTCATAAAAAAAAAAAAAAATTAACTCAAATATTGTACGACGATATTTATAGTTTGATACTTGGTTAAATGGTTTGATACAAAAAAAAAAATTCTATATTGGGTATAAAAAATTATAACATAACTAGTAAATAAGTTTTATTTGAAAAAAGTAATAAAAAATAAAAGAAAACAGAGGTTATTTTTAAAATTTTTCTATTTTATCATTAAAATTTAATAATCTTATTATTTTTATATATGATACATATTCCACATATTTTTTGATACCTAGAAAAACTATAAAGGCAAACTCTATGAATAGTGTAAAAAAGCATTAGTGAGAAAGAGATAGCATATGGGGCAATGGTTTTAAGAAAAAATTTAGAGAATTCTTATTGACATTTTTTGTTCTACTTGCTTTATCTATATATGTATAATTTTTGACTTTGGTAAAACAAATATGGATTCGAAAAACATTCATTTTGCTCTGCACCACTTCGAAAATGCAGTGACGTCGTACTATCGGATGCGTTGACTATATTATATTACCTTGTTAATGGTGAAACCAGAATCATGTCGAATATTCGCCGCGGCTGGCGAATTTCGCCATTGACCCACAATGATGGCGGCGGCGGCTGGCGGAAACAGCTATTTTGAAAACAAAAAATAACAAACATTCAGTTTTCAAAATTTTCAAACGGTTCGGTTCGGTCGCGGTTTTAAATTTAAATCCAAAAATTAATTATGAATTTTGACGAAAAACTAATAGAGGAAGTTCGGAATTATACGTTCTTGTTTAACATAAAAGATCCTCTATATAGAATTGTAAAAAGAAAAGATGTGGTTTGGATACAAATAGCGGAAAAACTTGGAAGCACAGGTAAGAATTTTTGTACCTACTTAGAAATATAAATGCAGAAACCAAAACTTTTATAATTTTAGATGAAATATGCAAGAAGAGGTGGAAAAATTTAAGAGACACCTATAAAAAACATAAACGTAATATTTCCTTGCCATCTGGATCGGGGGCAGACGATCTTAAGAAAAAAAAATGGAAATATTACGAAATGCTTTGTTTTTTAGATGATTACGATTGTAATCGAATGTAAGATAAATTTAAATATGTACAATATGTAAATTTCATAGTATTTTATTTTTACAGAGGTTTGGAGAGCTCGTTTAGCAATGAAGTTGCAATGGATTTCCTTTCGGTATCGCCATCGGAAACAGAAACAAGTATGTATAATTATTATAAAATATAATTTTAAACTTACAAATTTTAAACTTGTTTTTTTTTGTTTTAGATTCAGAACACATTATATCCACCAATAATGTAGACGACATACTACAAACTCCAACAACATCGGTGAGATCCCAGCCGTTAAAAAAAACAAAAACAACGAATGAGAGTTTTGAAAATTTTTTAAAAGGAGCTAACGAGGCAATAAATAAAATTGCCAATAGCTCGTCATCACCTACTCATTCCCCACTTCAGACACATTTTATAACTCTTGCTCAAAAAATAGAAGGTTCAAATATGTCAGAAAGGAATAAATTGATAATTGAGCAAGAGGTGTCTCAGTGGGTTTTTCAGCGGATTTTAGAACTTGACAACGAATAATTTTTATATATACTTTTTAATTTTAATTTAATTACTTTTTTTTTAGGACCTGTAATGGATGCATCAATCCTGGCTGTATAATTTTTTTAGGCAATAAGAGGCGCAAGAAGCAATTGAAATATTTTTTTATTTTATTTAGTTTTTTTATTATATGTTGAAAAAAATGTTTTGTTATATAATTTTTATTTTTGTTCTTGTATATAGTTTTTTTTATTATTTGTTGAAAAAAATGTTTTGTTATATAATTTTTATTTTTGTTCTTGTACATAGTATTTTTTATTATATGTTGATATTTTTTTACCTATATGCATATAATTATATTTGAATATTATTTTTATTATACCTTCAACATTATTTAAAAAAAAAAGACTGGTTTCCATTTTAACTATTATATTTTATTACAGTTTTGAAAATTTATTTTACTTTTTTACATATCTAAATAAAAAATTTTATAAATTCTATTAAATTTGTATCGTACTTTTCTTTTCTATAAATTATAAATCTTATATTATAAACAAATAATTTTTAAATGAATATTTTTTTAAATAAATAACATCTTATGTTCTGAACAAGTAGTTTTTTAATTTATTTCTCAAAGAAAATGCCGACTCTGAACTTCTGTTGTATAAATTTAAACTGGAGCTTCGTAAACGGCGATTGCATGAACCTGGTACAACAACTCCATTTACTTCTCTGTCGATCATAGTTTCATCAAAGTACATCTCATCCTTACGTAACATCAAAAAATTGTGTAGTAAAACTACTGCCGATATTATTTTATTTATATTGTCTGGACTGCAATATATCGCGGTATGCAAAATTCTCCATCTAAAAATGATATAAAAGACAAAAGAAACCATTTACCTACAATTACAAAAAACAAAAAAGCAAAAAGCCTTTTCTCTATCCTATCCACCATCAAAGGAGCTCCCTTTTACTTCCATCTACTATCAAAGAAGACATCCCTTAGATAAAAGAAAAGAAGCAAAAAACGCAAAAAAATATTTAATGAAAATTAAAAAGTAATTGCCTGTTTGCCAAGATACCAAACGTATTTTCTATAAAGACACAAGCTTTTGAAATTTTGGTGTTAAATCTTGATTTATCTTCGGATAACCTTTTCCCTGGATACGGTCTCATTAAATTTTTCCGTAAAGGAAAAGCTGCATCTCCCACGAAGTAATATGGAAATGCTATATTTGAATTTGGTAAAACTGGTGCCTCTGGTAAATCCAACGAATCTGTCATTATTTTTTCTCCAAACGTGGATTCTCTAAAAACACCAGAATCGCTTCGATGTCCCGGTGAGCCTAAAAAAAAATTAAATTTAGCATTTAAACAAAAAATTTGTTAAATTTATTAAATATTTACCAATTTTGTAAAAAGTAAACGTATACGATGCATCGCAAATTCCCAGTAAAATAATACTATAATATTTTTTATAATTATAATATTCTGAACCACTATTCCTTGGGCAAACAACTCTAATATGTTTACCATCAATTGAACCAATACAATTTGGCAATTTGGTTTTGTTATAAAAGTTTGAGGCTATTTTGGGCCACTCATCTTTATTAGGAATAGGTAAATAAATTTCCCGCAATTCAGAATATATTACCTCGCAAGTTTCATACACAATTTCCCTAACAGTTGATACACCGATTTTGAAACTCCACGCCAAAATTTGTGGACTGCAACCATGTCCTAAATATCTAATAAGAAGTTTTTATATTAAAGCATGAATAAAAAAAAGTCATAATAAACTTACATTAAAGTTATGGCCAAACGTGTTTCCGGATCTATCGGCTTACGCTGTGAATATTTCTCCAACTTGCTTGATACTAAGGTAAGAAGGAAGTTAAATGACGAAATATTCATCCTCGTTAATTTAAAAAAGTGTTCCTCGTCTTTTTCCTTAATATCTGTAAAGCTTTTGTTGAAAAAGCCATCTTCTTCCCTATTCACGTTCACTTCTCTTACCCACCAACGCCTTCTACATCTTCTTTTTACTTCCACCACAATGGCAATTATCGAAATAATTTTAATTACTTTTAAAATTTTTTCCATTGTACTTTTTTATAAATTTAATTTAACTTTGACTTTTTTATAATTTTATTTTGCCTTGTTTATTTTTAACTTTGATTTTGATTGATAATATCTGTTGATATAATGGATTTTGATTAATTTTATTCTTATGTCAAAAAAATTCGTGGCGGCAAAATTAAAAATTTAGTTCATTTTTTCGCCAACGAATAAACCGCCACGAATTTTCGCCATCATTGTGGGCAGTCTCATTTAAATACATGGATGGCGAAAAAAATTCTGACAGCCGCTGCGAATATTCGACATGATTCTGGTTTCACCTTAATTCTTTATATCATTACCGTCGACCCATAGAATTACTAGTACTAGAATGGCAATAGAGAAAAAATTTTCAGACAAATTTCAAAATTTGGTACGTGTACCGTTTGTATGTATTTACTAGTTTCTCCGCGATTCATTTCATTTTGAAAGTGAAATATAAAAGAAACTTTTAAGTACGATTCAAGTAAGATTTCAAAGTTAAAAGTAAATGATAACAAATTAGAAAATATTATATTCAAAAAATTTGTCTGTTGTTATGCTTTTTGAAGTTTTTTAAAAAACATTAAATTAAATAAAGGATTATTAAGATGGGGAAAAAAGTGTTGCTTAAAGAATTTTTGTTATTTCTTGAGGTTTTACAAATTTCAGCCAATTTTTTTTAAATTATTTTAAAGGTATTTTCCTTTTGGTTTTTGCTCTCCATTTTTCATTATTATAAAGTGACCGTTCTGTAAATTTACCAAAACATTGTCTATTTTTGAATAGAATCAATTTGAAAATCATATTGTAATGCTAAAATTTTTAAATAATAAGTAAAATTTTTATTGAATAAAAAAAGGGTAAAGAAAAAACCTTTTAATTCTTTATTCGGAAACGTTAAGTTATTTGAAACAGAAATCAAAACCCTCCTTACGGTTAACATAAATGTAGATTTCATATTTGCAAAAGGTTCGTTCATATTTAAAAATGGCTAAAAATGTTTATATATTCACAAGACTATAAATACTTTTTGTTTTGTTCAAAAAATTATGATTTGTTTTTGATTTACTTATTTTCATTTCCACGATGAATAAATAAACCTACGATAAACCTTAAGATAAATCAAAATAGATATGTAAGTTAACTAAAATTAAACTAAAAATATACTTGTTGGAGATTCCATTATTTTAAAAATAATTGACTGCAATTTGTTCAAATATTATTCAAATTTTTTTCTTAATGTTTTGTTCAATTATATATTTAATATTAAAAAGTAAATATTTAAAATAAAAGTAAATTAAATAAAATAGTAAATATCTTTATTCGAAATAACTTACAATATACAAACTGCCTAATCCAAATGTATTTCTATGTAAAATATAAACAAAAAAACTAATAAGAAACTGCCTAATAAACATTCTCATTTACTTAAATATAAGCAATGACAGATGAAGTAGCCGTACCATTTGTATACGCATACGAAATTGCATATGTATTTTTTTGTCTGAATACCTCAGGATAGGAAATCACATTAGAAGAAAAGAGTCGGGAACATCCTTTTGCCATTCTAGAACTAGTAATTCTATGCGTCGACCTAACAATATTTCGGATCAGAGCCGACCCGCAAAAAAAAATCGGAAACGTTGCTTATTTTATTATTTAAAATTTTAATTATGGATTTTATCTTTACATAAATATGATGGTTTTATAAGGAAAAGATATTATAAATTGTAAAAAAGTAAAAGAAAGGAGTAGATATTTCAAAAATTTGTCAAATGGCTTGAATTTAAATTTTTTATAATAAATGGATTTTCATTTGAATAGGTTATTTTAAATCATATGTTTATTAGATTTTCAATAAAAACTTATCATGTCTCTTGCATTTTAAAAAATATTAATTATAAACATATATCAGCAATAAACTTAAATTTTTTTACTTTATTTTTAATATATTTAGATATTCTTTATTATATATTAATAAACTTCTCATAATTTTAAAATGTCAAATATAAACAACGTTCCATTTATAAGCTACTCCTAAAAGAAAAGCATGCACTTCCTAGTTTTAACTTGATGCATGATTTTCTTAAACTTAAAATGAGAACAACCCTAAAATTACTTTTCAAAATTTATAATGCAACGTTTTAAGACTTCTAACTGCAACAAATCCATCCGAGGATCGTAAAAATAACACAAACACCACATTTTTGGATTAGATGTAATAAGAACTATATAAACTACATTTATATTTATTTTGTGATTAAAATTAAATTACGATAAATACCTGTTTTATTTCTTTACATTTTTTCTTAACAATTATTTTATAATTCACATTGATAAGTTATAATATCAAAAATAAAAGGTACAAATTTTATTTGAAATTTATACCTTCATTCTTCAGTCGTAATAGAATCTTTAGCCTTAGATACTATATCCTGTTTTATACAATATTCCTTTGCATAACCCTTGATTGAACAACTGTTGGCACACGTAAAAATTGCTATTACTCCCCAATCAATTTTATCGTCTTTTAAATAATTTAACATTTGAGGCATTATTTGAAACTCAAAACATCTTTCACTATCACATAGCTCACATTTTGGGATATATTCACTTTCGTTTTTCACACTTATCCAAAGCGGGTTACCTTTTCTCCGATAACGCACAATTTGAGCAGGTTCAGTTTGAATTGTTTGCTTAAAAATTTTAAATTGTTTATCTTGTGCTTCAGATCCCGCAAATTTAGATAATTCTTCATCGGATATATCATTAAATTCACCGAGCTTTCCTGTTGTTTTTAACTCTTCAAATTCTTTAAGACGTCGATTGTCTGCTTCTTCTTCGGTTTCTATTTTAGAGTCACTTTGCCCGGGTTTATCAATTGTTAATTCTTCGGGTTCGATTACCATTTGATATTCTGGGAAAATTGTATGTTTGATTATTTGATTTGTAATTGTTGACTCGCCACGACAAGTTTGTTTATGATTTTTCCAATCAGCTCTTTGATGTGCGCTACTGCAATAAGTGATACCTCTGCATCGAGAACAAATTAAAGGACCATGGCAACCACACACAGAGCATAAACTTTTGAAGCAATTTAATTCTGGCTATAGAATATGTTACAAATTGAAACTAAAAATAATCACATAAATAAAAATATACCAATTCTATATTTTCGTCTGGTGGCTCATAAGGATAATATTCATTATGCCTTCTTAGTTGACTTCTTAATATGAGGATATTACTAGAATATTTAAAAATTTAAAAGGGCATTACGTAGTCTTTATAACTTACTCCGAATTTTCTTGAAAACAAGCTTCTGTTTTACACGTGAAAACAAATATTGTTCTATGAAAACATTCTTCTTTTTCATCTATTGGACAATAAACCTAGAATGGCATGTTTTATTCATTTTTTTTTGTTAAATTAGTTTTGTTTTTACTTGACATAATAAAATCCTAGGTTCCGTACATTTGGGACATTTCATTTCTTCATTTGTTGGAAGATTTTCTAAATCTAACCAGGCTGGTTTCCCGCCTATTTTACTAGGAAAGTGTCTATTTAATAATAGCCATGGTAATTCACATACTTCGGCAAACCCTAAATCAAAATGATTTTCCCAATTTATTGTTTCCATTTCGTTTCGATGAAATTTTACTTTTTGATATTTATTTTTTTTTTGATATGCACAACCAAGAGTCAAAAGTTATGATTTTCTTAAATCTGCTTACTTTGGATATGAGTTACGCATTGACGTGGATGACATTAAAACTGAATGACATTTAAGAGAGAGAGATTTCTATCTTAAGGTATCAACAGAATGTTGTCGTTTCTTCGCGGCGGAATTTCAATTTTGAGATCACTAAAGTGAATTTAATGAAATAGAACTGCTCAAAATGTGAATTTACATGCAACAAAATTGTTGGAAACCTAATAATTCTAATTTCGGCCATCCGGTGTTCTTCATCGCTGGTAAGTCTATATTCAAACGCCTATGATTTTTTTGTCTGCATACCTCAGGTCATAGATAATGTATAATATATACTTCGCATTAACAGATGGCAAAGTAACAAAAATAAATGTTGGCGCCGCCATCGGTGTAGAGTAGGCAACTTAATATTTCAAGGTGACAGTAGCAATTTAAAGTCAATAGACATCGTTAAACTTCATAGAATTATTAGTACTAGAATGTCAATAGAGAAAAATTTTTTCAAAAATAAGTACGTGTACCGTTTGTATGAATTTACTAGTTTCTCCGTAAATAATTTCTTTTTGAAAGTGAAAAAGAGACTGATTTTTTTTTTTAATTATTTTAAAGGTATTTTCGTTTTGGTTTCTGCTTTCCATTTTTTATTATTATAACGTAACCCTTCAGCAAACTTACCAAAAAATTGTCGTAATTTAAAAAGAAATAACTTGAAAATCATAATCATAACGAAAAATATACTTGATGGAGATTCCGTTATTTTTTAAAATAATTGACTGCAATTTCTTCTACTAATATTTCTTCTACAAATATGTTTTTTGATGTTTTGTCCAATTATATATACCGGGTTTTTCTGACTCGATGGTCTTCCTTGAAATGGGTGATCGGGCATGTCGAGACGAACAAAAAATTGTATTGAAGGGGGGGTCTATTTTCACTCCTTTAGAAGTTATGAGGCCTTAACTGTTTTTATACCCTACCCCTAAAAGGGGTATATTAACTTTGGTATGGTGTTTGTAACCACCTAAAGGAAGCGAGGTAGATATGAAAATGAATATATATTGTACCATGGTTTCGATTTCTGGAACCTTTGAAAAGCTCAAGGGCTAACGAACATATATCTTGAAAGCAGGTTAACTCAAAAAATATTGCCGCTATTTTGATGAAAGTTAAACTAGTAACTTTCTAGGTTACTAGTAATGAAAGTATAATGGGAATTGGTTCCGGACAATTAGTCCGGATTCTAGAAGCTTTTGATCGATCTTAAAATTTGATACGCAAGGGTTTTTCCTCTTTCCGTTTTTATTTAACACTTATATTTTTAAAAGGCTAAGAATTTTACTATAAAACATATTTTGTATAATATTTTATAATTATTACCATAGGTGATATATAATTAAGACATTGTGTACAATACTTAAGCTATATATAAAGGCATTTATGTAAAATTTATTGTTATATTTTAATGAATTATATGAAAAGTTCTAAATTTGTAATTATATTTGAGAAATACATTTATTTCATATTTTGCGCTTAAAAGCTTTTCTAATACGTAGATAAACTAACAATTTAAAATAATTGCAATTTTAAAAAATTTTAAAATATATCATGCTTTGATTAGCTTTTTATCACAAAATTTAATAATTCAAATTTTTTCACTTTTGTAATAAATTGAAATAAATATATTTTCATTTGATTCAAGTTTTTTTCTTTTTTAATATTTTTAAATTGATAAATTAATAAGAATTTGTAATGTTTTTGAGTAGATAAAGTAATTAGAAAATGTTTTTAGTATTATAAAGTTAATTTTGTTAGCTATATCTTGCGATCAAATTAATAACAGCTTTTATGGTGTTAAAATGACTTATGGATATCTCATTAAATTTGAACCAAATAGGTGTTGGGTATTTCTTAGTCGGTTGCACCGACTGACTGTTTCTTTACTTGTTTAATCATAATTTAGCTGTTTTTTGCCATTCTAGAGGTAGTAATTCTATGCTAAACTCAAACAACTTTTTTTGTCCCACACCCCTTTTCCTCTTCTACATTTACTCTTCCATTTTGGTTTTAATTAAAAGAACCTATTTATATTTGAAAACTCTTCATTTATTTAAATTAATGTACACAAAAATTATATTTTTAATTTTTTCATATTCCAGACATGTTTTTAACAAAATTTTTTTTATTGTACATTATCATTTTTTTCTTTTTTTAATATAATATTTTAAAATTTTTCAAACATTTTTTATTGTTACTTAACATTATTTGAATTAATATCGCATGGTAATAAGAAAGTTTCTTTAACTTCCATTAAATTTATGTCGTTTTTTGTTTTTTTGATATTCAGAGTTCTTTTTTTTTTCCAATCGAAAATGAAACGAGAGTTACTCTTTTTTTGTTTGTTTGATGTATGTATACACTTTTTAAAATTTTAATTTATTTGTTATGACATTTTCATAAACCTGACGAATGTCGAACACATCCATAGAAAAAAAGAGTAAATCTGAGAAAAAATCTAGATTTACTCTAAAAAAAATTTACTCTCTTTTTTGTGCCAATCGAAAATAAAACCACTATAGAGTGAATCTAGGGTAAAGGCCAAAATATAATGCCGCTTCAATACTACGCTTGTTTTATTGCGCGCGGAGCTACATGCAGATTTTTGTAAATTATAAAGGCGCGACAACTACACGCTTGACGTTTAATAAAAACATAAACAAAAGTAAACAAAAAGTATTTACAAAGTTTATAAGTGAAAAAATTTTGAAAAAATTAAAATGGATAGAGATTTTGAAGACTTCTTCGATATTATCTTGGCCGTTATATATGCATATAATGCATATAAATATTCAAAACGGCTAACAAGTGGCCAACGTCGATTTGGTGTGAGAGAATTGTATGCTGATCGAGAAATGAATGGATTTTTTGAAAGGAGTTTCGAGCTGCTAAAAAATAAGGATCCTGATCAATTTTTTAAATCGATTAGGATGAGTAGCCAAACTTATGACGTGTTACTTAATCTACTTCGTGAAAAACTGGAGAAATTTTCAATGAGAAAGCCTATATCTTCAGAATGTCGGCTCTTATTAACACTCATGTAAGAATTTATATATATGTATAATCATTTAACAGAAAGCTAAACTCATAAAAAAAATTACTAAACTTTTTAGATATCTTGCTCATGGTGAAAGTAGACAGTTCTTGTCTCTGACGTTCAAGATGGGTGTAAGTACAATAAGAAATATCATCATGGAAACTTGCGATGCTATTTGGGATAATCTGGCGGAAATTTATATATCGTCACCGAATATGGATGAATGGGAACGAATAAGTCAAGACTTCGAAAATATTTGGAATTTTCCAAATTGCGTTGGTGCTGTTGATGGGAACCACATTGCAATAACTTATCCCCCCAATTCAGGCTCTATGTATTATAATTATAAAGGTAAGTGCTACTAGTATTTTTAATATTATTATAAAAAATTATTTTTTGAAGGTGGATATAGTATTATTTTATTAGCCGCATGTCATGCCAACTACACATTTACAGCTCTCGATATAGGAGCATATGGCAGCCAGAGTGATGGTGGAGTTTTTAAATTTTCAAAATTTGGCAAGGCTCTCATGGAAGGAAACTTGCAGTTACCAAAAGAAAAAAACCTAAAAAATACAAACAAAAAGTTTCCATATTTCTTTGTTGGAGATGCAGCGTTCCCATTAAAATCGTATTTAATGAGACCGTACCCAGGCAGATTCCTAGATGAAAAGAAGGATTATTTTAATGCGCGTTTATCGAGAGCTCGTCGAACTATTGAAAATGCTTTTGGGATTTTAACGGCCCGATGGCGTATTCTATTAAGCTCATTAAATATGAGCCCAGAGTCAGCTGAAAAAATTGTTAAAGCCACTGTGGTGCTTCACAATTTTTTAAAAATGACAGATGGAACGTACTGCCCGATGGAATTGGTAGACAATTATAATGGAGATGAAGTTATTGAAGGTTTGTAAAAACTAAATATTCTTAATAAATAATAGTTATTTTTGAAAATAATATTAATTTTTTTAAAGGTTTATGGAGAAGAGAGATTCAACCCCTGCAAAGTTGTTCAACTTTATCATCAAATAATGCACCTAGGAGAGCTTTCCAATTGAGAGAAGAATTATCAGAACATATTTTTTTTGCATAAAATTTAAACTAATTTTAATATATAATTTTTATTATTTATTTTTTGTAGATTAATAAATGGAATCATTTACACTATTTTCAAGGAAAATTTAGGATTAAGGAATTTGCAAGCATGTTTGGAAAATATTAAAAATTATGAACTTGGGTTTTTTGGATTAATTTTGGATTTTGGATTATTATATCATAGATTAGATTTAGTTCCGGCCAAAAATCTTATTTGTAGACATTTTAGACAACTAGTCTAAACTTGTACAAATCTTATTGAAGGAAAAAACTGAATAATGTATTTTGTATTTAATGAAAAATTTAATTAATTTTAGTAAATATTATTTATTTTTTTGGTTTAATTAAAAAACATCCATTTTAAACAAAACAATTTTAATTCTTTTATAAAATAAAATTATATAAAAAACATAAAATATATTCATTTTTCAATTTAAAATAAAAATAATAAAGAAAACATAACAAAAAAATTTTTAAATTAGGTAAAATTATTAAGTTAAAACAAGTAACAAATAAATTATGTACAAAATAAATAAAAACATAACAAAAAATATTCATTTAAAATAAAATAATATCTTATAAAAAACGTATAAAATATGCATTTTTAAATTAAGTGTTCTAAGCTCCATTTAACTAATATCTAAAAGAGAAAATCTAATTTAAAAAAATTTGTAAAAAAGGTAAATTTTTTGCATTAAAAAATTGGAATACTTAGCCTGTACGTCATTTAAGATTGATAGCCTCACTTCGTCCCTTAAGTTAAGGGGAATTTTTTTTAGCTTGGCTACCAATAACTTTACAAACCCGTCCATTTCCTCGTCTTCTTCAACATTTGTTGTTGAACTGAACCGCTTTTCCATAAAGTTTTCAACTTTTTGCAAAAAGTTGGAAAAGCCTTCATCAACGCTGTCTTGGTTATTTCTTTTCCTTTTTTGTGGTGGTGTTGGTGTTGATGTCGGTGTTGGCGTTGGAAGAATTTCTTCAGGTGAAAATTCGATTATACTTTCTGTTTCCAGTATTGGTGTTTCTTCAACATACATTGAATTTTCACCTGGAGATATTCTTCCAACCCCAACGCTGATAGTATGTACCTCCTCTGCTGTTGACGAAGCTGCTCCAATATTAGAAATGGTCCTAAAAAATTTTATTATTAAATTACATATTTAAAACAATCGTTATATTTTATATATGCATTCCTACCTAATCTAATACGTATGTATGCACATATAATGTTTATATAAATAATTATTAATATTTTATTATTTACCTTCGATGAGGGTTCATATGCTCTTTCAAAAAGAGCATGCTGTGGAAATATTTCCATCGTGGCATATCGTCTCCCCCACTTCCTGACTTGGTTTCTTTTTTTATTTTTAGAAGATCCCGCCCAAAAGCATCTCGCAGGCTCTTCCACCTGATTTGACACTCCTCGGCTAAAAATAATTTAGTCTATTAAATTACTAATAATTTTTTGAAAATATTAAAGTAACTCACCTGAAACCCCTAATATTTCAGATATTTTTTTCCAAATCCTGTCCTTCAGGATCCTATTCCGGTATTCTTTTAGCCCTTTATTGTAAAGGGCTGGGTTATTTTCTATTTCATTAATTAAATTTTCTTCAAAATTATCCATTTTATTTATTTTAGTTAAAGCAATTAATTAACTGATTCCTTGTTTTCTTTTTGATTGTTGTTTTTTTTTATTTTTGACAACCACGCGCGCAAATTTAGAACAATTTTCTATTTTTGAAAAGCGTGGTGCGTTGCTACAACTTTGCTATATCATTATAGCTTGTTCCATTTAAACCTGTGTATTCTACTTTAAATGTCATCGCGCCGCACGCGTGTAGTTGTCGCAACGCGTCATTATATTTTGGCCTTCTTGTTTTACTTAACTCTAGATTCACTCTAGATTTACTACTTTTGCCAATCGAAAACGACATAAGTTATTTTCATTTGACATTCAAAAATAAAAAGGATTAGTAATATTTGGCAAATTATCAAATAATAATTTTTTTTGTTTAAAACACGCTCATATTTGTTAGCTTATTAAAATTTATAATTTTGCTCAATAAATTGTGTAATGTGCCAACACAAAAATTGAGCAATAATATTGTGTGTGAATATTAATTTAAATTTAGAAAATATTCTTAAAATGTTGTATGATTTATGTCTGTTTTAGAAAACAATTTCAATCTATGTTAAAAATTGTAAATGACAAAATAAATAATATATATTCAATAATTTAATAATAGCACACATTTAAAAAAATATTTTTACATATAAAAAAATATATAAAATCATAATTTTAATAGAAAAAAGTTAAATAAGCAGTACTATTAATTTAAATAAAAACTTAAAAATTCAAAATCAAAATTGTCAGATGCTTTTGACATTTAGCTTATCAAAACATAATTAAAGGATGTTTCGAAGATAAGTTGGACAAGTGTGATTTGTAACCATGTCCGCGTACCAATTTGAAACCTGGTCCATTGTCTATGGCAGGAGTCGGGAACTTGCGGCTCTTTTCCAGTAAATCTGCGGCTCTTTAAATCTGTTATTCTATGAAGAAACATTTTTAAAGCTTATTCAAATTTTAAATTTTGATTCCCAAAAAAATATTATTAAATAAAAAATTTCAAAAATGCAAATGCATAGTAGGCATGATTTTAATTTTTTTTCTATATATTTTTTTTCTCTATTCTCCGAATTTATAATGTTATGTAATGTATACTATTTATTGCATTTGTCATTTGATTTTGCTAATATCGACGGAAACGGTTGTGTAAAATTTTATATTCTTTTCAATAATTTTATTCATTTTAAATATTTTTTATTTTGTAAAAACAATAAAAAGAAAAATAATGAGTTCAAAAAAAAGAAAAATAGCTGAAGAAAACAGAAATTTTAATAAAATGTGGACCGAGAAGTTTACATTTGTGGAAGTTAATGGCACTCCACAATGTTTAATTTGTAATTTAAGGCTTCAGAACAATAAATCCAGTAACATTGAACGACATTTCCTTGGAAAACATTCCGATTTCAATGAGAAGTATCCAGATGGCGATATTAGAATAAAAGCTGTTGAAGAATTACAAAAAAAAACACTTGGTCAGCAAAGTTTTTTTTCAAGTTGGGTAAAGTCTTCATCGTATACAACAGAAGCAAGTTTTTCATTATCCTTGGAAATTGCAAAAGCAGGAAAGCCTTTTACAGAAGGCGAATTTGTTAAAAATTGTATGTACAAGAGTTCTAAAATTCTTTTCAAAGATTTTAAAAATAAGGATGATATTTTAAAAAAAGTTAAAGATTTACCGCTCTCAGCCAGAACGGTCAAAGATCGAATTACCGTTATTGCTACAGAAATATCAAATATGCAAGTTACTGATATTAATTCGGCTGAATTTATATCTCTTGCTGTGGATGAATCCACTGATATCACTGATATTGCACAATGTTGTGTGATGGTTAAATATGTAATTTATTCTGGTGTTCAAGAGGAATTACTGGAATTATTAACAATTAAAGGCCATACTCAAGGGGAAGATATATCAGAAAATGTTCTAAAACTCTTGGAGAATAAAAATATAAATATTAATTGTGTCGTTTCAATTGCAACTGATGGAGCACCTGCTATGTTAGCAAAAAATAAGGGGTTTGTTACATTGGGCTCCAATCACATTTCTCATCAAATTATTTTATTCCATTGTACAATACACCAAGAAGCTTTAGTTGCCAAGTCATTGGAAATAATACCAAGTCTGAAAAAAGTAATGGATGTTGTAGTACCAGTAGTAAATTTCATAAAAGCTAGAGCGTTGAACCACAGACTATTTACTGCATTTTTAGAAGAGCTGGATATTACATATAAGTATTTAGTAACTTTTACATCTGTACGTTGGTTGGCAAAAGGAAAAGTGCTAAAACGTTTCTCTGAGTGTTACTAATCATGAATGGCTTCAAAACTTCTATTTTTTACACCGAACATTTTAATAAATTAAATTTGAAATTGCAAGGAAAAGGAAATACAGCCCTACAGTTATTAGAAGAAATTCTTACTTTTGAAAAAAAAACTAGAAATGTTTTTTGAAGATATTTCTGAAGATGAATTTGTTTATTTTGAAAGTCTAAAAAATTACCGGACAAATTTAAATTTAGAGGTTACAGATTGTAAAATATTCGCTGATATGATCACTATAATTTTAAATTAATTTACAAGCCGGTTCCAGGATTTTAAAAAGTATCAAGAAACATTGAAGTTTCTATTGCAGCCTTTAAAATGTAATTTAAAATTAATAGACATTAAAGCTTTTCCTGGAATACCTTTTGCAGAATTACAATTGGAGCTTGTGGAAATACAAAATAAAAGTATCTGGGTAGAAAAACTGGAAAACATGTTAAAGGAAATAGAAGTAAATCAATCAACTATGCAGGAAACACCTCAGGACATAATATTTAGATGCTGGAACTCATTTCCAGCTACTTATTCAAATAGCAGGAGGCTTGCTTTTGGTCTATTAACAATTTTTGGTTCAACGTACAATTGTGAACAACTTTTTTCCTCAATGACTTTTATTAAAAATAAGTACCGAAGCAGGCTTAATGATGAATGTTTAAAATTTTTGTTACAACTAAAGAACACTAAATACGTTGCAAATTTAAATAAGCTGGCCAAGAAGATGCAAGTGCAAAAGTCACATTAATAAACTATAAGATACAGATCATATTTTTAAACTATTATATATTTAAAAAAATAAATAAAAGATTAATTTTGAATTACATATAAATAATAAATCTATTGCATTTTCATTAATATAAGTTATTATTATTAATACTGTTTGTAAATGTGCTTTTTATCTATTTATATAACAATAAAAAATGGTGTTATAATATGTTTGCGGCTCTTTTTTTTTATTTTTTCTTTTTATGATTTGGCTCTTTATATGGAAAGGTTCCTGACCCCTGATCTATGGGATGCATTATTAAGATTATTTACTTAATTCTTTGTTATTTTATAAATTATAGTTTTATAAATTTTTCGAATCGGAATATCTTAATGTACTTTCGTGTCAAAAATGAAAAATACAAAAAAATAAAATGACATTAAAGCTATTCAACTTGCAAATACACGATACAACTCAAAATGCAAACCAAACACCGCGCCCACAAAAATCAAAATTTTTCGATTTTCTTTCAACAAACTTTTAAAACTTTTAAATGGTCTTTCAACTTGTCCATACACGATTTTAACTTTGCGAGTACTCGTACTAAGTTAAAATCCTGGTCATGTTTTTTCTTTTTCGCCAACTATGTTGAATATTTCAAATTGCAGGGTAGTCAAAGTTCAAAATTATTATAATTTTTTTTTTGCATGATTTACGCAAGCAGTTTAAAACAAATTTTCGTTTATGTTAATGTTATTTTTGTATTTGTTAGCCTTTTCGTAATCTCTTTTATGTTACTTCCTTATTTTAATATCGTGTCTAGTTTCACCTATATAGATTTTATCACAATTGTCGTTATAGCATGAGATTTTGTATACGGCTCCTGTGCACGGGACATTTTCAAGTTTAATTTTAGTTTTGCTATAAATTGTTAATTTTATGAATGGTTGAAACCCGATCCCTATATCTTTATTTATATTTGATAGTTGTCAGTGATATTTGGAATATATGTCAGTTCAGTATGTGTATTTTTTTCTAATATATCTTTAATCGTCCTGAAATTGTCATTATGGAATTGTTTGTCACTTAATCTAATTACTCTTTGTGTGAAGGACAAAGTTACATTGTATTTCATTATAATGCAATCTGCTAGAAGCTATTTCTTTTTTATACCAGTTCGTTCAAATTTTATTTTTGTTCCTAATTAAAGTCAAATTTAAAAACGGAATCTCTTTCGTTTGTCCGTTTTCTTTTTCTAATGTAAATGTAATTTAATTATGATGTGTTGAAAATTTCGAGCATTTCTGCTTCTCTTTCTATTGGTACTATTGTTACCATAGAATTACTAGTACTAGAATGGCAATAGAGAAAAAATTTTCAGACAAATTTCAAAATTTGGTACGTGTACCGTTTGTATGTATTTACTAGTTTCCCCGCGATTGATTTCCTTCTGAAAGTGGAATATAAAAGAAACTTTTAAGTACGATTTAAGTCAAAAAATTTGTGTGTTGTTGTGCTTTTTGAAGTTTCTTAAAAAACATTAAATTAAATAAAGGATTATTAAGATGGGAATAAAGTATAGCTTAAAGATTTTTTTTTATTTCTTGAGGTTTTACAAATTTCAGCCGATTTTTTTTAAATTATTTTAAAGGTATTTTCCTTGTGGTTTTTGCTTTCCATATTTCATTATTATTAAATGACCGTTCTGTAAATTTACCAAAACATTGTCTATTTTCGAATAGAATCAATTTGAAAATCATATTGTAATGCTAAAATTTTGAAATAATAAGTAAAATTTTGATTGAATAAAAAAAGGGTAAAGAAAAAACCTTTTAATGTTTTATTCGGAAACGTTAAGTTATTTGAAACAGAAATTAAAACCCTGCTTACCGTTAACATAAATTTAGATTTCATATTTGCAAAAGGTTCGTTCATATGTAAAAATGGGTAAAAATGTTTATATATTCACAAGACTATAAATACATTTTGTTTTGTTCAAAAAATTATGATTTGTTTGTGATTTATTTATTTTCATTTCCACGATGAATAAATACCTTAAGATAAATCAAAATAGATATATAAATTAATTAAAATTGACCTAACTATACTTGATGGAGATTCCGTTATTTTTAAAAATAAATGACTGCTTTTTCTTCTAATATTATTCAAACTTTTTTCTTGATATTTTGTTCAATTATATATTTAATATTAAAAAGTAAATATTTAAAATAGAAGTAAATTAAACCAAAATAGTAAATATCTTTATTCGAAATAGCTTACAAAATACAAACTGCCCAATCCAAATGTATTTCTATGTAAAAATGTAAACAAATAACTAATGAGAAACTGCCTAATAAACATTCTCATTTACTCAAATTTAAGCAATGACAAATGAAGTAGCCGTACCATTTGTATACGCATACAAAATTGCATATGTATTTTTTTGTCTGAATACCTCAGGATAGGAAATCACATTAGAAGAAAAGAGTCGGGAACATTCTTTTGCCATTCTAGAACTAGTAATTCTATGATTGTTACAATGTCATCAAAGTATTTATATGTAAATTTAAGGTAAAAACACAATTCCGACCACCGACTATCCACCACCAGCTAAATCCGTTCCGCTCAACTATTTTTGAATAAAAGAAACATAATTGTAGCGAAGCGAAAAATAAAAGTTTCAATAATTTAAAAATGAATTTGTTAAAGTTGTAAGAACTGTACAAATTGGTCGTAAAGTATTTACGGTATATAATTGTCTAAAAATCGTATAAGAAATGATGGTGGATACGTGAAGTAAATTTAACCCGAGATGCGTTTGGGTTTTTTTAAAATAAAAGAGATCGTTCTTGACTCATAAAACTTATAAATATTCTGTCAAATTTTAAAATTAGTTTTTAAATTTAAAAATGTTGTCAAACTCGACTACAGCGAAAAAATTAAAAAATAAACCTATGTCGACGACAACGAAAATTTACTTGGCGATAATCGTCACAATTATGTGCAAATACATTAAAACCCATATGTCTTAAAATTTTTGCTGCAAATATTTCGTCGGTGGTGGGAATTGTGTTTTTACCTCTAACTATAATAGTCATAGTATGGTTGAGTTCATGTTTGTAGTTCTAAGATTGTAGTTCTTAATCATGCAAGTACTTTCTGCCGCAGAATAATAGTTACGCTGCAAAAAAAAGTGCTAGATTCAAAAACGCTTAGCTGCACTAAATAATTTTTGACATTTCTCTTTAGCTTTATGAAAATTTTGTTTATATTTCCCATATAAAAATGAGCGGTAAAATAATAAATAAAAAAAAAAATTTTTTTTTAAGTGTTTTTCTTAACAATTTTATAAAAGAGAACAAAAAAATAATGAAACATTTAATACATTTAGAAATTAACAAAAAATTTCAAATGTACATAATATATATATGATATATTTTATAAGCATCTCAGAATGCGTCCAGATACGTTTTCGGTAAAATTAAATTAACTAGTTACCTACTACAGTATAATGTAGGATGTATAGATGTTTTTTCTGAAAATATTTTTTTACCTGGAACAAAACTTCCTCTGGACAAAGCGTTCAAAATAACAATTTGGAAATTGGCAACTCAAAAGTCATATAGGCAAATAGCAGATCGATTCGGAATTTCAAAAGGGTACTCTTACATTGTAGTTCAGAGAACATGCAAAATAATTTGTAACAAAAGAAGAACGTTTATCAAAAGGCCTTCCAGAAGTGAAATTGATATTATAATTCAAAAATTTGAAAATTTGCGAGGTATAAAATTTAATAATAATCATTTTTTTTACACTTATCTTTTGTCACATCTATACAGATACACACAGCTTTGCAGGTGTTGTTGGATGTGTAGATATGGCACAGCAATTTCTATAAGTGCGCCAAAAATTGACTCTACTGCATTCTACAATAGAAAAGGCCGGCATTCTATAGCCTTACAAGTACATAAACAATCATTTTTTTAAATAGTTTATTTTTTATTTACAAAAAATTTGAGTTACAAAATGTTGTACCTATTCTTTTAAATCATTTTTAGGGAATTTGTGATAGCCAATACGTGTTTACTGACATTTTTTTCGGTTGGCCAGGTCGGGCACACGATGCACATGTGTGGGCTGAAAGTCCTACAGGTAAAGCTTTGGAAGAAAAAAGACTAGTGATTCCTTACAACGCATATATAATTGGCGATTCTGCTTATAAACTCGCACCTTATTTATTAGTCAATTATCGTGACAATGGTAACTTATCCACAAACTAACGAAGATATAACAAAACTTTAAATTCATCAAGAGTTGTTATTGAACAGGCTTTTCGTTTTCTTAAATCAAAATTTAGAAGCTTACACCATGTAGAAGTTCATAAAATAGAACATTTAAAATCATAGAATTACTAGTACTAGAATGGCAGTAGAGAAAAAATTTTCAGACAAATTTCAAAATTTGGTACGTGTACCGTTTGTATGTATTTACTAGTTTCTCCGCGATTCATTTCATTTTGAAAGTGAAATATAAAAGAAACTTTTAAGTACGATTTAAGTAAGATTTCAAAGTTAAAAGTAAATGAAAACAAATTAGAAATATTATATTCAAAAAATTTGTGTGTTGTTGTGCTTTTTGAAGTTATTTAAAAAACATTAAATTAAATAAAGGATTATTAAGATGGGAAGAAAGTGTTGCTTAAAGATTTTTTTTTATTTCTTGAGCCGATAATATACGATACAAATATCAGCCAATTTTTTTAAAATTATTTTAAAGGTATTTCCTTTTCCTTTATTTAAATATTTTTAAAGGCTTTCCATTTTTCATTATTATTAAGTGACCGTTCTGTAAATTTACCAAAACATAGTATATTTTCGAATAGAATCAATTTGAAAATCATATTGCAATGCTAAATTTTTTAAATAATAAGTAAAATTTAATTTAAATAAAAAAAGGGTAAATAAAAAACCGGAAACGTTAAGTTATTTGAAACAGAAATCAAAACTCTCCTTACGGTTAACATAAATGTAGATTTCATATTTGCAAAAGGTTCGTTCATATTTAAAAATAGCTAAAAATGTTTATATATTCACAAGATTATAAGTACTTTTTATTTTGTTCAAAAAATTATGATTTGTTTTTGATTTACTTATTTTCATTTCGACGATGAATAAATACCTTAAGATAAATCAAAATAGATATGTAAGTTAATTAAAATTAAACTAAAAATATACTTATAGAGATTCCATTATTTTTAAAAATAATTTACTGCAATTTCTTCTAATATTATTCAAATTTTTTTCTTGATGTTTTGTTCAATTATATATTCAAAATTAAAAAGTAAATATTTAAAATAAAAGTAAATTAAATTAAATAGTTAAAATCTTTATTCGAAATAACTTACAATATACAAACTGCCCAATCCTAATGAGAAACTGCCTAATAAACATTCTCATTTACTCAAATTTAAGCAATGACAGATGAAGTAGCCGTACCATTTGTATACGCATACGAAATTGCATATGTATTTTTTTGTCTGAATACCTCAGGATAGGAAATCACATTAGAAGAAAAGAGTCGGGAACATTCTTTTGCCATTCTAGAACTAGTAATTCTATGTTTAAAATACATTGTGGTAGCATGTGTATGTGTCTACAATTTTATTATGTTAAATGAAAAACAAAGTTTTAATTTTCCGGATAATTCAGAAAATAGAGATGTGGAAGAAGAATTAGATGGAATTGGAATTTCAGAAACAGAGGAAGCTAAATTAAAAAGGGGTTTGATTTGTAGAAATTTGACAGAAAACGTATGAACGTAGACCTAAACTTTTTTCAAATGAATTTGATAATGAAGGTTTTTTTATTTTTGATTTTGTAAAATTTTATATGTACCTAAAAACATATATACGTATGTATTACCTATTTCATATTACTTTCGTTTATAAATTATTATACAAATAAAAAGCAAGTATAGTTATTCATTTTTTTATTTTACTTTATTATATTTTAATATTAAAAATATTAAACAAAAACCTCTTTATGCACTTAATAACTAAAACATTTTAAATGCATTTAACATTTCGTGACACAAAAATATGAAAACTCAATAACTTAAAGCCTCTTCGTGGCAGATTTTACATATATTAAATTCCATTTTTGATATCACATTAAATCATCATACATAATATATTATATAAGAAAACAAAAATTATTAGAACATTTACCGAAATTTGAAGTTGTTCGAATGTAGTATGAAATTAATATTAAGTAAGGCTTTTTAAAATATCTTTTAGTTCAATTAGAGTTTGGACTTTTCTTCTATTTGTAAACTTTTGTTTTCTATTTCTACCAGCTCCTCATTTTCCAATTTTATTAAGTTGTACAAATCATTATGGTTGTCTTTTCTTGATCTTTTGGAAGTGGTTCCATCTTCAATAATATCTGATACAATTTCAATAGTATTAGTTTCATTCGATTCGTCTTCTAAAGAAAAGGTTTCCATTATAGTATTTGGAGGCGGGTCTATTGCTGATGAAGTTTCATAGACTTCATCAAACATTTAAAAAAAAATCCAAAATGTTGCACCTCTACCGGCTTTTTTGTTTCGTTTTTTTATTCTTTGGAAGGTTATTAGAAGAAACTTTTTAATAATTTCTTCTCGCGAAAACGGAAACTCTAAAGAAATTGCTTTAATGTTATTTAATACTGTTCCCCAAATAACATTCTTCTTCCGACGGCCTGAAACAAATTGTTGTTCTAGTTTTAACCTTTTTCTATTAATAATTTCGTATCATCATGATTCCACTTTTTTTCGAGTTCAAAATTTTCAATTCTAAAAAATTCCAATTACATATATGTTATTTTTTTTTTAAATAAGACATAAAATATTAAAAAAGTTTTAAAGTTACTATATTAAAAAAATTATTTAAAAAATTTACTTACAATAAATCTTCTGATGACATTTTTACAATAATATTGTTATTGAATTTTTATAGGTTATGTTATTATTCTGCTTAATAGCAGAACAAATTTTAGTCATAGCCACCATTCGATATCATTAAGAAATCATTCGTCAAGTCATAGGCATACGAAACGAAGCGTACGTATTATATGATATCATACATACAAGCAAACTTAATTGAAAAGGAACTAAAAATAACTTAAACTAAAATTAAAAAAAATTAAAAAATTTCAAAATCCAACATAACAAGGTACATACATAAATTTTTAAAAATTAAATGTTAATGTTTTACATTTTATGCGTATGATTGGTTATGTTATGACTATTATAGTTAGGGTTATTATTTTGTATACCATATGTAATCATATCGAATATTTATCGAAAGTTTATATGACATCATATGTCTATTATAGTTAGTTTAGTAGCGGTATTATATTGTCTAATAAGTCATCCATAACAAATTCTGCTAATATGCTGCATAGACTGCTACCCCATGCAAGTCCGTGAGTTTGCTTATAATATTTATTGTCGAATAGAAAAAAGTTTCTTTTATATATGCATAATTGGAATGCTAGTATGAAATGTTATTCCGATAAACGTGTATGTGACTTTAATTTTGGCCATCTTCCCACAATGGCTGCTATTTGTTCATGTTTGTGTATAAAAGATTAAACGTCAAGAGAGATTAACCTGTCATTGTCGTCAATTTTTATATATTTTATTTTGTCTTTGAATTCCAAAAATTTTTTATTTTATATTTGGTTAAGAAATTTAACTAGTTACTTGGCCAGTGTGTTAAGAGTGGTCACGATGGGCCTTACTTTATGCACTTTTATTCTTCCATATATATTCTTGATGTAATAGCATTGTTACATAATCTCTCATCTAATTCATTTATGTATTTTTTTTTCAGATATTTCATTTATAAAAATGTTCACATCTTTATTCAGTTTGTTGCAAATATTATGTGTTGTGTGAAGGAGTTCATATGTAGTTGAGTTTGATAAATGATCTTATACCTACGTACAATTTTTTTTAAAAATATGCAGTATTTAATGAAATGGAATTATAGGTGCTTATTTGAAATATAATTTTTTATTTAAACTGTTTATAACCCCTGGATCATAAGAATCGTTTTTTCCAAAATTGCAAAATGTAACGGGAATTTTATTATTGTTTACTTCTCCCTTGTTAATCCAAATTACTATAAGTTCTACCTTTTTCAGAACAAAAAGAGCTATTCAAAATAATTAATAACTTTACAAAACAATTACAAAACATTGAATTTAATTTAATACATTACAAAAGCATAATTTTTGATATCAAAATTGCAATAGATGACCTACATACATTGAACCAGTTCAATATTCTTGAGTTCAATGTAGGTACTGGTTGCAATTTTGTTACATTTTATGTTGTTTAATTATTTAAAATGAATAAAAGAATTATTATTGTTATAAAAAATATATTGGGTTATTACACCTCTCCTAATATGACTTTACATTAATTACATTGTCGTAACTGGACAGTGTTTGTTTTACAATGTTTGTTTTTTCGAAGACGCTGTGGAAAGTTGATACTCTGGAGAGTTGACTGTTGTTTGTTGATTTGCTTGTTAAATGCTATTTTCTTTTTTTTTTCTTGATTGTTGTTGTTTTAACGGCGTTCTTGGCCCGTTTATGTAGTTGAGATGTTATGTGGATAGATGTTACGTAGATAGATGCTATGTAGATAAATATTATGTAGCTACTCTCATTTGGTTTTATTTTTAATTTTTATTTTTTTTATTAATTAATTTTTGGTACCACCTACCAGACTCAGTAGGTATTAAGCAGAGAGGAGTCTTCTTTTCTACAAAAAGTTTGCAATATCAAAAATTTTTTATTATTATTATTAAATTATAAGATAAGATTTTTTTTTTTAATTATTAGATTTTATATTATAAAAATTTTTTTTTTATTATTATTTTTAGATATAATTTTTATCGGATTTTGTTTTTTTAAAGGTAGAAGAAATTGTTTTTTTCTACACCACACCTGACATCAATGTAAAGTTCAAACTTTTCCAAAATAAAAATAGCTAATAACATCTTTTCTATTATTTGAATGCTCTTTATTGACTGCCTTGTATTTTAAAATTATTAATTACAATTTTAATTTAAAAAAACAATTACAAAACATTGAATTTTATTTAATATACTACAAAATCATAATTTTTCATGTCAAAATTGCAATAACTGATCTACATTGAACCAGTTCAATATTCTTGAGATCAATGTATTGTTTATCTTGCAATTTTGTTACATTTTGTGTTGTTTTAAAATTATTTAAAATTAATAAAAGTATTTATTTTTGTTATAAAAAATATATTGGGTTATTACATTTCACTTAAAACTGCTATAGGCATATTATTTAAATTTTCTAAATGTACTAAAAACGTATTGAAATTTTCTCTGAGACTGCGATTTTTTGGTGTAATATAAAATGTTTAGATATGGAATATATTGAGTTATATGAAGAGAGATATTTGAATAAATTTAATTACTTATATGAGAAGATTAAATTACTTAGATTGAAATGACTCCAGATTAGTTATTAATAAGCGATCTTTTCTTTGTTTTCCCTTAATATATTCCCATTACTTATCGCTTTCTTTAATTCTAGAGCTTTTTTATACAGCATTCTATTATAACTAATATGCTTAATAAATATATTATTTTAGTATGTAATAACGTTTTGAATTTTCGATTTTACCTATTGTTATGGAATAAATTTATAAATATATTAATAAAACTCTTTATTTAAAATTTAGTTATTTAATATAAGTTCTTTATTGTTATGAACACTTAGTAATTGTAATCTGTTAATTCTTAAATATATTTTAGTATATTCAGTCTTAACTGAATGACTATTAAACTCTGACTGACTAGTGCATTTCTTTTAACATTGTTAGGTAGTTTTTTAAAAATAAGTAAAAGAAAATAAAAGAATGCCAAGCATTCCAGTTTTTAAGTGGTACGCTTGGGTTAAAAGATATTATTTTTAATTTTGTCAATGTGCATTGCACATGTTAAATCAATAAATTTTCAAAATCTTATTATGCATAAAATTTTCTAAAATAATTATTTTAAAATCTAATTTAATAGATTTCAATAACTATTGATATCATTTTTTTTATGCTTTATTAGGTATATAATTTTTCTCTGAATTTATTTATTTTAATACCTACTTATAAGAAGTTATTTTCTTTTTTCCGCACCACCTCGCCATACAGGTTAAGTATTTTTTATACTTTTTTGTTATCAATGCCATTTTGAAAATTTAGATAATTTAGAAATTTTCAGTTAAAACAAAATTACAATTGATCTCAATTCAACAAAAAACCTCTAAAGATTATAGATATAGACTCAAGTGTATGGATCGGATCAGAATTGAAAAATATATCGATTTAACTATGTATGTCCGTCCGTCCGTCCGCACGATAACTCAAAAACTAAAGGAGCTAGGATTCTGGAACTTTCAACAAATCGGATTTTTAAAAAAAACCGTCATCGCCATTGAAATTCAGCTAGTTTGCACAACGGGCTCGGGTAGCTGCCATATAACTTCTTGTTTTATATGAGCATTACTCTGTACTTATTAAAGCTGGGTATCTGAAATTTTGCCAAAAGTATTTAAGTGTAATGGCCAAAGTTACTGGATAATTTGGTTGGTCTACTGCAGAGGGTTCTAGTAAGTGCCATACAACTCCTTCTTTTATATGAGCATTACACTACACCTAATAAAGCTAATTAATCGGATGATATTATAATGTTTATACTATGGTCATACGGGTATCCCAGAGTTGACACAATCTACTCTACTACACACTTCCTCGTTTTTTTTCTTATTCGATTTTTTTCTTTTCTTTAGTGTCATAGTATTCATATTCTTGAATAATGTTACATGTACTATGTAGAGTGAAAAATTTTTGAGAGAATAAAAATAAAGGGTATACTATAAAATAGAAATAGTTATAATACATTTAAATCGTGCCAACGATTTTGAGTGAATTTTAAAAAATATGCGAAAAAAGTTTCATACAAATTTTTAACATGAAAATGTTTATCTATATATAATTCTTAATCAATGGTAATATATAATTAAGACGATACTTAAGTTGTGTTCAAAGGTACTTGTTGAATGTATTAAGAAAATTAATTTCAAATATTATATCCTTCTAATTATTATTTTTAAAGTAACGTGTATTAATTAAATACTTACTAGTAATTGATTAAAACATATAACTCAAGTAAAAAACAAGTAAAGAAACAGTCAGTCGGTGCAACCGACTTAGAAATACCATACACCTATTTGGTTCAAATTTAAGGACATATCCATAAGTCGTTTTAACACCATAAAAGCTGTTATTAAATTGATCGTAAGATATAGCTAACCAAATTAACTTTATAATACTAAAAACATTTTCTAATTATACTATCTATTAAAAAATATTACAAATTCTTACTAATTTATTTATTTAAAAATATTAAAAAACAAAAAAACTTGAAATAAATGAAAAAAAAAATTTTCCAATTCAATGAAAAATGAAAAAATTCTAATTATTAAATTTTGTGATAAAAAGCTAATCAAAGCATAATATATTTAATAATCCAAATTTTTCAAAATTGCAATTATTTTAAATGGTTAGTTTATATACCGAATAGAAAAGCTTATGAACGCAAAATATGCAATAAATGTATTTCTAAAATACAATTACAAATTTAGACCTTTTCATATAATTCATTTAAATATAACAATAAATTTTACATAAATGCAGCAAGTACCTTTGCACAAAGCTGAACCAATACAATTAAGCCAAAATTTCGGGGACACATAGGAAATAGGAAATATATTCTTTGGCTTCGAAATTAAACTCGACCAGAACCAATTCCCATGGTACTTTCATTACTAGTAACCTAGAGTTTAAATTTCATCAAAATAGCGGCATTATTTTTTGAGTTATGTTATTTTTAAGATATATGTTTGTTAGCCCTTGAACTTTTCAAGGGTTTCAGAACCCGGAACCATGGTACGATTTCGCTTATATGCAGTCCTCGTAATACTTTCAATACTAGTTAACTCTTGTACACAATTGGAACGTGTTATCTTAATTTTAAGTTACTAGTTTTATTAATTTCGATGATAAGCTTTACACATTGGGGGGTCTAAGAAATGTACTGAACCACCACTCCAATTGATCCAAAATTAGAGGGACCCGCAGGAAATAGTAAAGCACACCCATGTGCCAAATTTGAAGCTTCTACATTTGTTTCAAGTTACTATCTTTATTAATTTCAAATATATGCTTTAAGGTCTTCGGATTGCTACCCGAATCTACGCCCCAGGAATTTTGGCCCCAAAAAAAAAGAAAAAAGGCCCCAAAATGTTGTATGAATCCCACACATACACATATATAAATATTCTGGAAAAAGCGTCAAACCCTGCATTCATATGAATTTAGGCCCCAAAAAATAAAATTAAATTGGGGTCAAAATTCATTTTTTTTGGGGCCAAAATTCATATGAATGCAGGGTTTGACGCTTTTTCCAGAATATTTATATATATATTTATATATCCCCACGTTTTGGGACCTTTTTTCATTTTTTTTTTGGGTCAAAATTCGGAACTGAGTGGCTGGTCCCCACCCACTACCCCAATTGGGCTCAAATTTCAAGGAGACTAAGGAAATCGAAAGCGACACCCTGATACCAAATTTGGAGGTTCTATCTTCATTGGTTACGGAATTATGCTAGTTTGGCCTAAATGCGATCAAAAAGTTCTAAGTTCCGAACCCATTGTCCAATCCTCACCGTACGCAATCGCAGCCGTAGTTTCATTACCAATAACCTACAGCACAAATTTCATGAAGATTGCGTCATTAGTTGTTGAGTTATCGTGATTTTTTATATAGTTAGCCCTTCGATCGATTAAAAGGTCCAGAATCCGAACCCATGGACCGATTTCGCTCATATACAATCCCCGCCGTACTTTCAGTCCTAGTAACCTACAGTTAAAATTTCATCAAGATAGCTTCATTATTTTTTGAGTTATCGTGCCTACGGACGGACGGACGGACATGGCTATATCGACTCAGGAGGTCACGCTGATCACAAATATCTATACTTTTCCATATCTAGCTCGCTTCCTTTAGGTGGTTACAAACACCATACCAAAGTTAATATACTCTTTTACCTATTCTATAGGTGTAGAATATAACAAATTAAGAAACAGTCAGTCGGTGCAACAGACTCAGAAATAACCTACACCTATTTGGTTCAAATTAATGAGATATCCATAAGTTATTTTAAAACCATAAAAGCTGTTATTAGTTTGATCGTAAGACATAGCTAACCAAATTAACTTTATAATACTAAAAACATTTTCTAATTATTTTATCAATTCAAAAATATTAGCAATTGTTACTAATTTATCTATTTAAAAATATTAAACAACAAATAAAGTTGCGATAAGTGGATTCGTAAAATGCAATTACAAAATTACATATTTAAAACTTTTATCCAATTCAATAAAATTTTACACACATGCAGGAATTACTCCTTTTTCAGGATTTTTAGGGCTAGTAGGGCTAATACTGTTGAATGATTAGTACCCTTGGTTAATTATTTCAATTTTCAATAATTTTTAAATTTATTCTTTTACTTATTTATTAATGTTCTATATAATTAAACTCAAAGTTATTCGAAAGAAATATTAATTTGTAATAATATAAATATAAAAGTTTATATAATTTCATGGTTTTTATTGTTAGTTAAAATCATTAATGCTTTCATTAGTTTTTTATCACAAAATTTAATAATCAAAATATGCAATATTTCTATAAATGTATTTTCTATATATGATAAATTTAGAACTGTTCATATAATTATTTTAATACAAAAATAAATTTTACAACTTAAGTATCGTACACAATTTCTTAATTATATATTACCTATGGTAATAATGCAATAAAATATAGATATGATATAATAAAAATTAAAAACAAAAAAAACTTCGTCGTTTATTAAAAATATATTTAGTTTTTAATTTATAAAATATAATACATAATATGTTTAATAGTAAAACTCTTAGCCAAATTTCATGATTATAACGCCATTAGTTGTTAAGTTATCCTTAATTTTTTTTACATGTTCCTTGGCCCTTAGAACAATTAAAAGGTCTAGAATCCGAACCCATGGGCCGATTTCACCGGTATGCAATTCCCGCCGTACTTTAAGTCCTAGTAACCTACAGTTAAAATTTCATCAAGATAGCTTCATTAGTTTTTGAATTATCGTGCCTACGGACGGACATTGCTATATCGAATCAGGAGGTCACGCTGATCACAAATATATACACTTTTCCATATCTAGCTCGCTTTCTTTAAGTGGTTACAAACACCGTACCAAAGTTAATATACCTCTTTACCTATTCTATAGATGTAGGGTAAAAAAATGTATTCTATAAAAAAAAATTAATTATATATATCATTTTATATCCATAAATAAAAAAAAACTTTAACAACAAAAAATATTTTCTGAAAATTATCATATTTTTTATTACAAAAGAAAAAAAAATAAAAATATAAATTTATATATGTTCTAGGATAAGCCCACAAATTGCTACAATAAAGGAAAACATTTGCCGTTATACATAGGCTATGTCACATTTTTATAAGTCAACAGGTTGCGGCTCCAGAGCCGTTTTAAGCTTTTTCGTTTTTTGGATGTCGAGTCAAAATGGTTTGACCGATTGACTTGAAATTTTCCACAAATATTCCTCTTAGCAACCGAAATTAGTTGTATAAATTTGGTTGGAATAAATTAACCCATTTCGGCCTGGCGGGCTTCAAAAAAAATTTGTGTTTCCGAGTTGTGTCCAATTTTACAGGGTGATTTTGCAGTCGAAAAGAGAGGCTGACACAAGTTTTCTTTGAGTTCGGTTAACCAGTTTGGGCATGAGGACCCAATGAAGCTTTTTCAATGTTTTTAATGTCGAGTCAAAACGGTTTGACCGATTGACTTGAAGTTTTTCACAAATGTTCCTCTTAGCAACCGGAATTAAATTCGATTAACCCGTTTTCCACGACGACGCCATGAAGTTTTCTATAAATTTTATTTGCTTAAACGATTAAAAGAATTTTATTGAAAATTTTGTACGAAAATTTTAATTATAAAAACCCACAGGATTAATTTGGTTTTGACCTGTTTACGCGTTTTGCGATACGAGATAATATTAATAATAATAAAAATAAAGCTAATAAGGAATCCGAATAATAATATCTTTAAATTAAATAACGTAACATTTTTCTTCTCTATATTTTTTCGTAAGTCTTTGTTTTTTATCTACTTTGCAGTTGTTGCTTTTTAAAATTAGATTTCCATGTAAAATTGCAGTTTTCTTCAAATAAAGTCTAAAAATCAAAAAAAATCAATTTCGTATATATTATGCTTAAATACATAGTACTTTAAAATAGTTTTTCCAAGAAAGAAGCCTACATTTCTCTCATGAATCATAAACAAACGAGGAAGACCGTAGTAGAACTTTCAGGTAAGTACAAAACAAAATATAAGTTGAAAAGCAGATTTTTAAACCTTTTATAAACCATCGACTATATTTTATTTAAACGCTGGCAATTCAAGCAAACTACTATTTACTAAGTATAATGACACAATGGCAAATTTGGTATACCCTTTTTCCTCTCAATGGAGTTTTAATTTAAGTTGATGTTATTGAAAAAAGATAATTTTAATTTTAAAATGTAATAAATCAATTTTTTTAAAACGAGTTTTTTAGGGATTATTCTAGCATTTTTTCAACAAATTTCTCAAATTTCACTTGAAACTTTTCATAATTATTAAATAATAACAATAAAAATTCAAGGAGGACCAAATTGTCAAGAAGCAGAAGAAAAACGTATAGAAAAATTAGAGATAATCGTTCAAACTGTTTTTTAAAGTTTTTGTTTCACAATCGGTTAAAAGAACTCGACAAAACATTTTTTTTCAAAGAAGTTTTACCTACTTTCAAAAATTGGACGTAATTTACTTACAAAAATTTTTTTGGAATAATCGTAGGAATGATAAGTATATACATGTACGCATACAAAATTTACATTCAAGTGGTGAAACCGTTTCTGCTTAAGAGTAAAGTAATGAAAAAATCTGTAAAAAGCTGCTGTGTCGCAATGGGTTAACGGAACTCAACAAACCTGTTTTTGAAACTTTGACCAAGTAATATTTCGCAAAATTGGACGTAATATCCTTCCCAAATTTTTTTTGAAAAAATTGTCGGGCGGCAAGGGGAAACAAATTCCAAGTCTGTTAATAGAGTGAAATCAATTCTCAAAGAGGAACACATATACAAAATTTGAAGTCAATCGGTTAAACCATTTCTAATTTATAGCAAAGTAACGAAAAAACCTGCAAAAAGCTGTTGCCTCCACAACGGAACTCCACAAATATTTTTTTGAGGCTTTCTTTTTAACCAAAGCAGTACTTCAAAAAATAGCCGAAACTTGCTTTTTTGCAAATTGCATGCGCCCGGGAAAGGCCGAGTAAATCTGCTAGTGCTATAGATGTAAGAAACAAGGACATATTGCGACAAATAGTTCACAAAAAGGTTATGATGTCAGTTTAAAAATTGAAGAAAAATGTTTAACATATCAAACGAATTAAAAAATATATGGTGTTTGGACAGCGGCTGTACATTACATATGTGTGCAGATGATTGTGTTTTTCGAAATATTGAAAATTCAGATAAGATTGAAAGTTGAAACTTGCATCAGAAAATCGAAAAGTAAATATAGATTGTAAAGGCACGGTAAAGATAACATTAACAAACGAAAGATCGTTTAATGTTGAAAATACATTGGACCCTATCGTGAGTGTCAGTTATCATATATATAATGATATGTCAGTAATCATATATATCATGAACTGATTCTGATAAATGTTTTTTAAAAATTGTTAATTATTGAAATTGACATTAAATTTTTTTTTTGAATTTTTTATTTGACAACAAAATAATAACGTTTTAAGTTTCAAATTTGAAATAAACAAATAAACAAAACATAAATTTTAAAAATCCAAATGAGATAAATATTAATTTTTAAATTTGAAAATTATTACTTGTTTTGTTTTTCTGTTATTTTTTTCAAAACTAGATATGACATCAGTGGAGTTATATTATTATTCAGACGAAGAACGATTACAAGAAGCTTTGTAAGTCAAACTAATACGAAAAAAATTGAGGGACAATTCTAACCCAATGCAATTGGATATCCAAACATAATTAAAAATAATAAACTAATGAACTGTAACGGGTTTTATACAATTTTAAATTGCTTCCATATTTATTAAATATTTTCGTTTATCTAAAACTACTTTTCAGTATGTGCTAGAAACCAATGAAAGCAGTTTAAAAGTTAATGTAAGGAAACGTGCTGTGCCCAACATTATTAAACTTGTAGCAACCTTAAGATTCTTTGCACATGGTAATTACCAAATTATCGTGTGGACGATACCCATATTAGAATTGTAGGTCCAAGCAAAGACCTAAGGTATTTATATTACAATATTTACACTATATGCTATTGTAAAGCCACTGTTAGACTTCAATGTTTTATGTATCACAAAAACTTTTGCAATACATAATTTAAGTTTGGCAAAAGTTTTTATTATGTTTGAGTGGTTAGACAGAAAAATATGAAAACTTAAAAAGTTGATGCATCTGTCAAATTTTATATAGATCCGTTCATAAATAAATTATAAAAAGTTGAAGCGTTTAAAAATTAAATTAAAATAATAAAATAGTTTATAAAATTGTAAGTAGGCTATTTGAACTAAAGTAGTAATACAATTTGGCGGTTAAAAATTTGTCATTTGTAAAGACAATAGATTGTTGAACTTCTATTTTAAAAGATTATTATTAAATATAAATCAAATATAATATTGGATTGGATTAAATATAAATTGGAATAATAAAAGATTATTAAATTTAAAGATAAGTGTAAATTAATATAATGAATAGAATAAATAAAAATGTTCGTCTTGGTTTAGCTAGCGCCCTACTTTGCCTCATAGAAGAGAAAATGGACGAACCAGAACAAATAACTTTGTAAAAATATTTAAATCAACAACAAAATAAATAGGAAAAATATTAGCTAAACATAAATTAATTCAAAATAATTTTTAAATTCAATATTAATTTAAAATAACTTTGTAAAAATATTTAAATCAACAACAAAATAAATAGGAAAAATATTAACTAAACATAAATTAATTCAAAATAATTTTTAAATTCAATATTAATTCAATAAATTAATTCAAAATAATTTTATAATTCAATATTATTTACAATATTTTTTTTTTCCAATTCAATTCTTCTCTTAAACAAAATCGAACTGATTTCAAATATGACTTCTTACCTATCCAACGAAGTAATTTTAATTGTATTAAAAATTCAAAATACACTCCAATTTAATTTCAAATGAACTGCTAGTAATTTCTATAGAACCAATCAAAAATTCAAATAGCAAATTCAAAATATTAAATGCGCCAAAAGAAAAAAAAACATAAACGTCAGATCAAAATACAAACTATTCCCAATTTAATTTAATGACATTGGGAAATTTGAGATTTGACAATAAAATGTTTTGAGAATTTGACAGTAACATGTTTGAGATGACAGAACTGAACTTAATAAATTGAAGACCTTTCAATTTTTTAAGTTTTGGAAATTTCGTTCGATTCTAACCTATTACATGATTTAAGTTTTGCAAAGGATATGAAACATTGAAGAAACATGTACCAAACATTGAAGACTAACCGCTAAGTAAGATTAAAAAAAAAAATTTTAGCTTAAAAATTACAAAATACTTATGTTTTAGGTAAGTGATCATTTGATAAGATTAAGGTTTATCAACGCAAAAAATCCTGGAGCAATACATAATACTACTGTCTGGAATATGTCGGCTTTAAAAAAATAAATTCACGAAGACTATCGTAATCAATGTAATAATGTTGCACTTCTTGGTAAAATTTAAAGTATAGCATTTTGTTGTGACTCAATTAATTAATTTTAGGTAACGGTGGTACATCTTACCTTCTTACACCTTATCGTAATACTATGAAGGGTCATTACAAGCTGATTCAGTACGAAACATTGAAGAGCAGGAAATATTGTCGAAAGAACTATCGGGCTGTTAAAAAGTAGATTTAGGTGTTTGGTTTCAGCTAGAGGACTACATTATAGCCTAGAAAAAACTACACAAATAGGAAATATATGTACAGCATTACATAATATTTGCTTAAAATACAACCTTGATATTGTTGAAATTGAAGAAGATACCAATCATAATGTTACGGAAGACGGTGATCATGAAACATTTAATACAGCTTCAACTGATTTGTTTAACGAAGGAAGTCGAATTAGAGACAGAATTGTATAGGAACAAAAGCAAAACTGAAAATACTGTCATCAATATATTAACGTCACAATCGATACTTTACTGTTCTTTCAAAGTTTTGTCTATTCATGTTAAATTTGTAATAGATATATAATTTATGATTAACTTTCTAGAAGTTAAAGATTAAATAAAGATATATTATTATAATAAAATAAATAGGAGCTCGGGATATTAACTAAAAGTAGTTAGCTTATTCAAAACTTTGATCGATCTACCAATACTATAACCCCGGGATATATCTTGATTGCGTTTACTTTGTTTATTCTAATATTTAATATTAAAAATCCACTTATTATACCCTACACCTATAGAATAGGTAAAGGGGTATATTAACTTTGGTATGGTGTTTGTAACCACCTAAAGGAAGCGAGCTAGATATGGAAAAGTATATATATTTCTGATCAGCGTGACCGCCTTAGTCGATATAGCCATGTCCGTCCGTCCGTCCGTCCGTCCGTCCGTCCGTAGGCACGATAACTCAAAAAATAATGGAGCTATCTTGATGAAATTTTAACTGTAGGTTACTAGGACTGAAAGTACGGCGGGGATTGCATATGGGCGAAATCGGCCCATGGGTTCGGATTCTGGACCTATTAATCGATCGAAGGGCTAACGAACATATATAAAAAATCACGATAACTCAACAACTAATGACGCTATCTTCATCAAATTTGTGCTGTAGGTTACTAGTAATGAAACTACTTCGGGGATTGCGTAAGGTCGGGATTGGACCATGGGTTCGGAACCTAGAACTTTTTGATCGAATTTAGGCCAAACGAGCATAATTCCGAAACCAATGAAGATAGAACCTCCAAATTTGGTATCAGGGTGTCCCTTCCTATTTCCAAAGTGTCTTGGGAATTTGGGCCCCATTGGAGTAGTGGGTCGGGGACCAGCCACACATATCCGAAGACCTTAAAGCATATCTTTAAAATTAATAAACATAACAACTTGAAAAAATGTAGAAGCTTCCAATTTGCCACAAGGGTGTTCTTTACTATCTCTTGCGTGTTCCCTTAATTTGGGATCAATTGGAGAGGTGGTTCAGTACCCCTCTCAGACCTCCCAAGTTTTAAAAGCTTATAATCGAAATTACTAAAAATAGTTACTTAAAATTAAGATAGACCGTTCAAATTGTGTACAAGGGTTAACTAGTACTATAAGTAAAGCGGTGTATAAGGGTGAAATCAGCCCATGGGTTCGGATTCTGGACCTTTTAGTCGGTGTCAGGGATAACGAACATATATTAAAAATCACGATAACTCAACAACTAATGAGGCTATCTTCATGAAATTTGTGCTGTAGGTTATTGGTAATGAAACTACGGCGGTGATTACGTACGGTGAGGATTGGACAATGGGTTCGGAACTGAGAACTTTTTGATCGAATTTAGGCCAAACTATCGTAATTCCGAAACCAATGAAGATAGAACCTCGAAATTTGGTATCAGGGTGTCCCTTCCTATTGCGTAAGTGTCTCTGAAATTTGGGCCCCATTGGACTAGTGGGTCGGGGACCAGCCACTCAGTTCCGAGGACCTTAAAGCATATATTTTCGAAATTAATAAAAATAGTAACTTGAAACAAATGTAGAAGCTTCAAATTTGGCCCAGGGTGTTCTTTACTATTTCTTCCGTGCCCCCCTAATTTGGGATCATTTGGAGTGGTGGTTCAGGACCTCTCTTAGACCCCCAAATGTGTAAAAGCTTATCATCGAAATTAATAAAACTAGTAACTTAAAATTAAGATAGAACGTTCCAATTGTATACAAGGGTTAACTAGTATTGAAAGTATGACGGGACTGCATATGGGCGAAATCGTACCATGGTTTCGGGTTCTGGAACCCTTGACAAGTTCAAGGACTAAAAAACATATATCTTAAAAACACCATAACTCAAAAAATAATGCCGGTATTTTGATGAAATTTAAACTCTAGGTTACTAGTAATGAAAGTACCATGCGAATTGGTTCTGGTCGAGTTTAATTTCAAAGCCAAAGAATATATTTCCTATGTCCTATGTGTCTCCGAAATCTAGACTAAATTGTAGTGGTTCAGCTATGTTCAAAGGTACTTGCTGCATTTATGTAAAATTTATTTGAATATTTAAATGAATTATATGAAAAGGTCTAAATTTGTAATTGTATTTTAGAAATACATTTATTGCATATTTTGCGTTTATAAGCTTTTCTATTAGGTATATAAACTAACCATTTAAAATAATTGCAATTTTGAAAAATTTGGATTATTAAATATATTATGCTTTGATTATCTTTTTATCACAAAATTTAATAATTAGAATTTTTTCATTTTGTAATTGAATTGGAATAAATATATTTTCATTTATTTCAAGTTTGTTTGTTTTTTAATATTTTTAAATAGATAAATTAGTAAGAATTTGTAATATTTTTTAATAGATAGTACAATTAGAAAATGTTTTTAGTATTATAAAGTTAATTTGGTTAGCTATGTCTTACGATCAAATTAATAACAGCTTTTATGGTGTTAAAATAACTTATGGATATGTCCTTAAATTTGAACCAAATAGGTGTAGGGTATTTCTAAGTCGGTTGCACCGACTGACTGTTTCTTTACTTGTTTTTTAAATCTTTGTCGTTTGAAAACTTGTAAAGAGATGTTTTTCAAAATATAAATTTAATCAAGATTTACATATAAATTATACATTTTGTTTTTTTAATTTTTATTTTTTAGCAAACCACTAATATATAATGTCAATGTTTTTAATTTTTTAAACAATTGTTTATTATTTATAATTTGTTTTTTATTATTTATGATTTAGAATCACTGAATTTTTTTTTACTTTTTACCTTTTTATGATTTAGAATCACTGAATTTTTTTACTTATTAACAAAACTTAATATTGCTCCCACAAATAATGCTAATGCTTGAAATTCAATTGATATTTTATTTTAAATTAGTGAAAAATTTCTATTTTTTAGCGGGTACTATTAGAAATCAAATATAAACAAAAAAAAATTAACACAAAGTTTAATGAATTTTTTTTTGTCGCTGCCGTTCTATCTCACTCTAATCTTAATTTTATGCAAAAGAAGCAAGCGTGGACCTACGGTTCAGATGTCAATTTGATGTAAATTCTCCACAGCGTTTTTTTAGCAGCCAATACAAAATTTTTCAAATTATCATTTGTCACCTTTATTTGCCAGTTTTTCAAATTCCGATAGGATATAAAGACATGTGAATTTGAAATTTCTACTAATATGAAATACATTAGATTCAATTAATAATTAGTTAATTTATATAAGTATATTAAATAAAGATGTTGATTAAACTTTGTATTCAACTGGAAATAGGTTAAATTCATAACATATTAAGTAATTAGGAAGTAATCTACGAACTAACATTTTTTTTTGATAATTATTTATATTTTTATTTTTATAATTTCCATAATTTACATAAGAAATAAAACTTAGAAACATACTATTCTGTTTTTTGACTAATCAGTATCAGATTTTAGAAATTAACATCATAATTTTAAACGGAAACTGTGAAAAAAATTGTGAAATGTGTTGAATATAAGAATGAATAAACTAACAACACCTAAATTCAATTTTTGAAAATAACTAATATGGCTACCATTTAATAAATTGAAAAATAAATTAATTTTATATTACTATTTCCACATTAATGTACAAGTTTTAATTTGTAATTTAAATGCAAACAAATTTATTTATGTACAAGAATACGATACGGAATTTAATTAAACCTGAAATTAAAGGTTTTACTACATTTTGACTAATTATGTTACATATAGAACAAATTCATTCGCTGAAAAAAAAGAACTGTTTCATAAAAAAAAGAAAAATAAATTGTTCGCTGAACAAGACTCAAAAATTATATCTCATTTCTGACATAATTTCTTTAAAATTCTTTACAACATTATTATAAAATCCTTTTATTTAAAATTATAGGATGTAATATTCAAAGTTCATATTGTTAAATTTAAATTACAAATTTTTATAGTTTTTATTTTAGGTAGATTTTAGGACAAAACTTACGGTGGGTCCAAGGTTTATGATTTCTCATGTTGATTTTCAAACAACAAATATTTTATGTTAGTGTACGTTTTCTGAAATATTTATTATGCCACTATGAATTATTTTAGTATTTATGTAATTGTTATATGAATTAAAATATATAATATATGCTAATTATTTTTATTAATTCTTTTATCATTTGTTTTTTAGGAGCCCCATCCCGCTGGCTTAATAACACCATTAATTATCATTTTCTGTCAATGCGTTGTTTATCACAACCAAAAATTATACATATATAAAGCAAATAGAACAAAAAATGATAAAGCAAGTAGAACAAAAAATGTCAATAAAAATTCTCTTAATTTTTTCTTAAAACCATTGCCCGTTATGCTATCTCTTTCTCACTAATACTTTCTTCCACTATTCATAGAGGTTGCCTTTGTAGTTTTTCTAGATATCAAAAAATATGTGGAACATGTATCAAATATAAAAATAATATGATTATTAAACTTTAATGACAAAATACAAGCTTATATAGAAAAATTTGAAAAATAACCTGTTTTTTTTATTTTTTATTAATTTTTTCAAATAAAAAAAAAAAAACTTCAACATTTTAAAAAACAAATTTAAATTATAATTTTTTTAAAATTTAAAACTGATTAGTACAGTACAACTGATTAGTCATTCGAGTACAAACACTGAAGAAGTCTGCAAGTAGTAGACGAAATCAGAAATTATAACGAAATACGTGTATCTGTTAAGTTAAGCTAATTTGGTTAAATTAAAAGGAAACTACTCGATATTTTAAAAATAAAAATTAATATTCTACTAAAACGCTCTATATCATAAATTAAAATTAAAAATATACTTTATAAATTTATAACTGATTAGTAGTTTTAAAAATTTTAACAAATAATTTGATCAAATTAAGTGTATTGAAATGTATGTTTGTATTCATTTACATATGTGTTTATATTTTAATATGATTTTATGTTAAAAAAACACTGAAAGATGGTGTAAGTAATTTTTTAAAGTATTATTTTCAATGACTGTGATTTTATATTTTAACCCTTGGTGGCTTGTCGTTGCATTATGAAATTACCTACTAAATTGTTTCAAAGGGGTTAAAAAGTTAAAGCCGCAAAGTTATAAAAGAAAAATTCAAATTTAAATTTGAGCGGTAACTTGTCGTTTTATTTTCATAAATTTTAAGAAATAAATTATTAATTTCCCAAACAATTTTTAGTAGATTAGGTTTTCAATACTTTATACAGAGGCATAAAATTAAAATTTTACTCTAATTTATCTTTTTATGTACCTATTTAAAGTTTTTAAAAATTTCTTATTTATCTTTTTTTCCACACCCTTCAACTTGTCCACGGAGCATTGAATCTTAAAGTGGAACAGGTGGATCAGCTTTTGTTAAACAATGGAAAATATTAAATAATATATTTTTGTTTATAATACATATTTAATTTTGTTATGTTTTAATAGAATTAAAGTTTTACGTTTGTTTTGTTTTTTATAGTTTGTACATAGACACTTAGTTTTAAGAACCTACATACCTAGTAGCTACATGTTTATAATTTTTTTAATTTCGTTTATTAAAGGGTTTTTATGCCGACTTAAACGTTATTCATTTTATTTATTATATAACTTCAATTCGGCTTTTTCCCTTTTCTAAAAATATAAAATGAAAATTTAATTTTTAATTAAACCAAATTTTTCAGATATTATTTTACTTTTCCCATCTCACCTATTTAATTTTATTTCTCAACAAGTATTCAATTTTCTAAGCGATGTACGGAATTTTAATTGTCCTACACACTAAATATCCAATTTTCATTTTGTAAAAATTCCTAAATTTAGTTTATTCTTAAAATTCATTTGATAGCCAAAAACAAATTCGTTTGTCTGCTCTTTGCTATGATGTTATATTATTTCAATACCTAGGTAAAATAAATATTCTAAAAAGAAAAATTTGATTAAATATTAGAAAACAAAATATTTATACATGCATACATATTGTATTTTTTATATTTGAATAAGTTAAGCTATAGTTAAATATATATTTACATTCGTATTTGGTATTATCAGTATTGTATTGAAAAACACAAATACATTAAAAAATAAAATGAATTTACCATCTCTATAACTTTTTTTTTCTTTTTTTTTAAGAAAATAATAATAATATAAAACAATGTGTAGGATGAGAAAGGTATGTTTTTTCTAATGTTAATATCGTGCTTACTCTTTCATGGGGCATTGGATTTCACAAAATATTGTGAAAGATTTTTTGTTCTACTTGCTTTATCTATACATATATGTATAATTTTTGTCACAACGTAATTGATTTGCAAGAATAATATTTATCGAATTAAGAAAAGCTGCTGAAGTATTGTAATTGGAAAGATATTAGACTATTTCATATCCTATTTGAGTATTTTTCTTTTTGTTGATTATTTGCATCTTTATCATAGAATTACTAGTACTAGAATGGCAATAGAGAAAAAATTTTCAGACAAATTTCAAAATTTGGTACGTGTACCGTTTGTATGTATTTACTAGTTTCTCCGCCATTCATTTCATTTTGCAAGTGAAATATAAAAGAAACTTTTAAGTACGATTTAAGTAAGATTTCTGACAATTCCTCTTATTTTCTGACAATTCCTCTTATTCGGAATTTTTCGAGATATACCAGCAGGTTATATCAAATATGAATGAGGATGATTCAATTATAATTTTAGGGGACTTTAACCGTCCTTCTTTATCTTTTATTGTTGACGAATCTGATAATTTGTTACTACCAATCAACTTTCAGGACGAAATAGATTTCGATCTAATTAATGTATTTTATGGTAATGATTTACAACAAATTATCAGCTTTCCGAATAATTATTACAAGTGGTTAGATCTTGCATTCACGAATGCATATGATAAAGTGGTGGTAAAGCTCGCTGATGATTCAGAAAACCTTTTTACAAACACTCCGCATCATAACGCAATCATCTTCGAATTTTCCACTGCTATACCTCTTTTTACCAAATCTTACAATAATACTTTTGTATATGACTTTCTTAATGCTGATTATCAAAGCATTAATAATGCTTTATCAGTCATCAGTTGGGACGACCTGTTAATCGAACAGGATATTGATTTGATTATCTCTCAATTCTATGCAAAGTTGTTTGAGATAATTAACTCCTTTGTTCCTAAAATTCGCAAAAAGGACAAGACAACCGAACCTTGGCTGAACAGTGAACTTAGGACATTGCGTAACCAACGCAATAAACTATACAAAATAATTAAAAATTCAAAAGAACCTAATAATGACTTATTAAACAAGTACAAGGATCTTGCTTTTGAATTTAAACAAAAATCTAATTTGGCTTATGATAGATATCTCACTAACGTAGGCGACAAATTAATTACAGATCCTAAAAAGTTTTTTGACTTCGTTAACACAAAACGTAAAAGTTATGGTTATCCAAGCGTAATGTCAAAAGACAATACGTTTTCTAATTGTCCTAAAACGATCTGCAATTTCTTTGCTAAGTCTTTTCAAAAAGTTTATCGTCCACACGAGTCTCCAATTAATTTCGATTTCTCTAACTTAATTAATAATTCAAATCCTATTATTACGGACTTATATCTTACCGAAATTGAAATATTTGAAGCAATCACTAAACTTGATACTAAAAAAGGTATAGGACCTGACCTAATCCCACCGACTTTTTTATACAACTGTGTTAGTTATCTAACTTATCCACTTCATTATATTTTTAATAAATCTCTTTCTTCAGGTATTTTCCCTCTTGTTTGGAAATCTTCTTATCTTACCCCTATTCATAAAAAGGGAGATAAATCATTCGTCGAAAATTACCGTGGCATTGCTATTTTATCAACTATTCCAAAGTTGTTCGAAAAAATGGTTGTTAACAAAATTACGCCCATCATTAATACAAAACTAAACGAACAACAACATGGATTCAGAAAAGGTCGTTCCACAACAACAAACCTTTTGGTTTATACTTCTGAAATCCTTAATGAAATGGAAAATGGGCACCAAGTTGATGCTATTTACACGGACTTTAGCAAAGCATTCGATCGTGTTGATCACAAAATTCTACTAAACAAACTTGCAACTTTAGGTATTTCGGGCTCTTTTCTTTACTGGATATTCTCCTATATTTCAAATAGATCGCAAAATATCAAATTTCAAGGATTTTTGTCGGACCCAATTAATGTTACATCAGGAGTACCACAAGGTAGCCACTTAGGACCACTCTTGTTTAATATATTCATTTCCGATCTTTCTAGTAAACTTTTCGGTGTGTCACATGTTGCATTTGCTGACGATCTCAAGATTTATCATGTAATTAAAAATAGCTCTGATGTTGCATTACTTCAGACAAATCTTAATTCTCTACAAGAATGGTGCTTCTCTAATAAACTAGAACTAAACATTGAAAAATGCAAGGTTATAAGTTTTACACGTAAGAGATCTACCATTTCATTCGGTTATAATATAAATAATGTAACCCTTGAAAGGGTTAGAAGCATTACCGATTTAGGGATTCTGTTGGATGATAAACTGAACTTCCATCTCCATTATGAGTATATGATTTCCAGGGCAAACAAAATGCTCGGCTTTATAAAAAGAAGAGCTAAAGAATTTAGCAGCATTGCTGTAACTAAAGCTCTTTATTGTTCTTTAGTACGTTCTATTCTTGAATATGGTAATATTGTGTGGGATCCTGCATTTCAAATACATTCTGATAGAATAGAATCCGTACAAAAGCAATTTCTTCTTTTCGCTTTAAGAAATCAATATAATCCTAGAGATTATTCAATTCTGCCTAGCTATCTCGTAAGACTTAATTCATTGAATATGTTAACGTTATCCTCACGCAGGCAAATTCTTTCTTCCTGCTTTACTTTTGACGTCTTAAGAAAAAACATTGACGTTCGGTATTTATTGGATAACTTTAAAATAAACAATGGTGCGAGAAATACGAGAAGCACTAAATACTTAGTTGAAAATACTCATAGAACTGAATATGGAAAAAATGAACCAATAAATAGATGTTGCAATACATTCAATAAACACAGTCATCTTTATTCTACACAAATTTCTCGATACACTTTTAAACATAAATTAAACTTAAAATTCATTCATGACCTAAGACAATAATTTTAACCTTCATTATATCATATTACACTTCAAGTTCATATTATTTTTTTTAATTTAGTTATTTTATACAGTTAGTTAACACAGTTAGTATTCATAAATTTAATTTCAACTGTGTTTTTGCTTTGTATGCATTTTCTACAAATAAACAAATAATTATACTTTTGATTCTTAATGTATTTAAAATTTTTTTGGCTATGTAATCAAATTTCATGTTAATTATAAGTTTTAGTTTTAAGAATTTTTTTGTAAAAACCTTGTTTTGGTTCAAATAAATAAATAAATAAAAGTAAATGAAAACAAACTAGAAAATATTATATTCAAAAAATTTGTGTGTTGTTTTGCTTTTTGAAGTTTTTTAAAAAACATTAAATTAAATAAAGGATTATTAAGATGGGAAGAAGTGTTGCTTAAAGATTTTTTTTTATTTCTTGAGGTTTTACAAATTTCAGCCGATTTCTTTTAAATTATTTTAAAGGTATTTTCCTTTTGGTTTTTGCTTTCCATTTTTCATTATTATTAAATGACCGTTCTGTAAATTTACCAAAACATTGTCTATTTTCGAATAGAATCAATTTGAAAATCATCATGAAAATCAATGCTAAAATTTTTAACTAATAAGTAAAATTTTGATTGAATAAAAAATGGGTAAAGAAAAAACCTTTTAATTCTTTATTCGGAAATGTTAAGTTATTTGAAACAGAAATCAAAACCCTCCTTAACATAAATGTAGATTTCATATTTGCAAAAGGTTCGTTCATATTTAAAAATGGCTAAAAATGTTTATATATTCACAAGACTATAAATACTTTTTGTTTTGTTCAAAAAATTATTTGTTTTTGATTTATTTATTTTCATTTCCACGATGAATAAATAAACCTACGATAAATCTTAAGATAAATTAAAATTAAACTAAAAATATACTTGCTGGAGATTCCATTATTTTTAAAAATAATTGACTTCTAATATTATTAAAATTTTTTTCTTGATGTTTTGTTCAATTATATATATATAAAAGTAAATTAAATCAAATAGTAAATATCTTTATTCGAAATAACTTACAATATACAAACTGCCCAATCCAAATGTATTTCTATGTAAAATGTAAACAAAAAAACTAATGAGAAACTGCCTAATAAACATTCTCATTTACTCAAATTTAAGCAATGACAAATGAAGTAGCCGTACCATTTGTATACGCATACCAAATTGCATATGTATTTTTTTGTCTGAATACCTCAGGATAGGAAATCACATTAGAAGAAAAGAGTCGGGAACATTCTTTTGCCTTTCTAGTACTAGTAATTCTATGATCTTTATCAACAAACGAGAGTACATATTATAACGTTAATAAAAAGTTGTGTAAGTTTAGCTACATCTATTGACCTTAAAGTTAAACTGTCACATTGAAATATAAAGTTGCCTACCATCCACCGATGGCAACGCTACCGATTAATATGAATGCATGAAGACTGGGAAAATAAATGTTCTCATAATGTCTCATGCTTTGTTTTTTAAGGTTCCATGATAAAACAGAACAAGATAAAACAGAACATGATAAAACAGAACAAGATAAAAAAGAAAATGATCAAACAGAACGATGATAAAACAGAACAATGATAAAACAGAACAGTGATAAAACAGAACATCTTAAAAAAAAATATATTATATATAAAAACGAGGAAGAGTGCAGTAGAGTAGACTGTGTCAACTCTGGGATACCCGTATGACCGTAACATATACATTATATCATCCGGTTAATTACTTTTGGCAAAATTTCAAACATTCAGCTTTATTAGGTGTAGAGTAATGCTCATATAAAAGAAGGAGTTGTATGGCAGCTACTCGAACCCTTTGCAGTAGACCAACCAAATTTTGCAGTAACCTTGGCCATTACACTAAACTATTTTTGGCAAAATTGCAGACTCCCAGCTTCATTTGGTGTAGTGTAATCCTCATATAAAAGAAGGAGTTGTATGGCAGCTACTCGAACCCTCAGCAGTAGACCAACTAAATTTTGCAGTAACTTTGGCCATTACACTAAACTATTTTTTGCAAAATTTCAGACACCCAGCTTCATCAGGTGTAGTGTAAAGCTCAAATAAAAGAAGGAGTTGTATGGCAGCTACTCGAACCCTCTGCAGTAGACCAACCAAATTTTGCAGTAACTTTGGCCATTATACTAAACTACTTTTGGCAAAATTTCAGACACGCAGCTTCCATAGGTATTGAGTAATGCTCATATAAAATTAGAAGTTGTATGGCAGGTACTCGAACCCGTGAACCAAAATGGCTGAATTTAAAACTCGATTCCGTTTTTTGCATAAAAACGAATTTTTGAAAATTTCATAATCCTAGCTCCTTTACTTTTTGAGTTATCGTGATGACGGACGGACATACATAGCTAAATCGATTTATTTTTCGATTCTGATCCGATCCATACACTTGAGTCTATATCTACCCCCCCTCCTTCTCTGCGTCACAAACGTAATGGCAAATTTATTATACCCTTGGACTATATAGTCATACGGGTATAATAAGATTTTATTATTTTTAACTAAAAAGGCACGAATTAAATTAAATTTTATTAAAATTGTTTTATTATTTAATAAAGTGTTTATTATATTATATTTATACGTAATATATGAAATATATTATATATATTTTTTTAAATATTTTGCGCATAAATATATTTAAATAAAAACGAGGAAGAGTGTGGTAGAGTCGACTGTGTCAACTCTGGGATACCCGTATGACCGTTATATAAATATTATATCATTTTTAAACATTAATTACTTTTGGCAAAATTTCAAACATACCAGTTTTATTAGCTGTAGTTTAATGCTCATATAAAAGAAGGAGTTGTATGGCAGCTACTTGAACCCTCTGCAGTAGACCAACCAAATTTTGCAGTAACTTTGGCCATTACACTAAACTATTTTTTGGCAAAATTTCAAAGACCCAGCTTCAATAGGTATAGAGTAATGGTCATATAAAATAAGAAGTTGTATGGCAGCTACTCGAACCCACTGCAGTAGACCAACCAAATTTCGCAGAAACTTTGGCCATAAAACTAAACTACTTTTGGCAAAATTTCAGACACGCAGCTGTAATAGGTACAGAGAAATCCCCATATAAAAAAAGAAGTTGTATGGCAGCTAACCGAACCCATGGACCGAAACGGCTGGATTTAAATAGCGATGATTGCTATTGCAAAAAAACGGATTTGCGAAAATTTCAAGATCCTAGCTCCTTTCGTTTTTGAGTTATCGTGGTGACGGACGGATAGACGGACAGACGGACGGACGGACATACATAGCTAAATCGATTTATTTTTCGATTCTGATCCGATCCATACACTTGAGTCTATATCTACCCCCCCTCCTTCTCTGCGTCACAAACGTAATGGCAAATTTATTATACCCTTGGACTATATAGTCATACGGGTATAAAAATTATAAGTACTTGCTAACAAAGGCGTTATAAGTGTACCTGGAAAACAAATGGGTTTTTAATTTGAAGTTTTTGGACGAACGTTTTTTGTGTAAGTTTACCTAATAAATGCCTCTGTAAAATGCAATCATTATTTTCATTTAATTTTACCTCTACCTATTGGTTTTTCCACTTTGAAAAAAAATTTACTAGTTTTTGTATATTAAAATAGTTTAAAATTAAATAAATATTTAAAACTTATTAATTAAATAATATATTTATATACATAGTTTTTTCTTATTAAATTAAATAATGAAATTTAATAAATATGAATTAATTAACTAATAATATTCTTTTTTTATATTATTTTACTCTCTTATTATTTTTTAAATTATTTTATTAATTAAAACTTATTTATGTTTTGTTTTTAATTATATGTTTTTTTTTTTGTTATTTTATAATTATATATTTATTTAAATTACATTTTAATAGTTTAAAATAACTTTAATTGTTCATAATTGTTTTAATTTAAAGTTTTAGAATTTATATATAAAATTATTTTAAAATTCAAACAATTGATATCCAATTTTATAAAAATAGTTTCGATTTAACTGTTGAAAAGTTTTTGCATCAAAATTTCTTAAATTATTTTCCAAATGTTCTGTTTTATCATTGTTCTGTTTTATCACTGTTCTGTTTTATCATTGTTCTGTTTTATCATTGTTCTGTTTTATCATCGTTCTGTTTGATCATGTTCTTTTTTATCTTGTTCTGTTTTATCTTGTTCTGTTTTATCATGTTCTGTTTTATCATGTTCTGTTTTGTCCGGTCACCGTTTTATAAAATTAGAAAAAATAAAAATAGAATGAAAACTTGGTAGGAAAATTTAAAAATAAATTCTATCAAATCATCAAGTGTAGTTTGCGAAAATCATTTCGCAAGTCAAATGACCAATTATGAAAGTTTAATTTTATTTAAAAGAAAAAGGATAAAAAAGATCAAGCACGGCTGAGCAAAATAAAATACAAAGCCATCTTGACGTTTGTTTAAGATTTTACTTGTAAAATAAATATCAAGATGTTTAGTTTATTTTAAGTTATTCATTTTTAATTTAATTTGTTGAGAATTTAAAACGTAGCTAATATAAAAATGACAGTTTTTTATAATCGTGTTTTTTTATTTAATATAATTGCTCTGAGCGTACCCTATTCATGCTCTACTCAGAGCATGCTCAGATCTATGCTTTGATTTAAAAAAAAATGCCTTAAGTCTCCCGCGAACGATTTGGTATAGGTTTTAAAAAAAAATTTGACAAATGTGAAATCATTTCTAAGAACGTGTCCGAAACTATCTATCGCACTTCGCACCAAAAACTAGCTTGTCACACTCAATTTTTTCCGATAAGCTCCGAATAGCACCACTTGGCATTAAAGTATACTTCTTCTACTCTTATTCTAAGCGTTCACACTTTGTTGATGTCGTCAGTTGTTATTTCTCCTTTTTCTTTCTCACTTCATTTCTCAAAAAAAAAAGGTTAAAAACGACTTAAAACGACGAAAACGCTGTTAACACCCGAAAACCTTGTTATCACTATTTTAAACAAAATTTCGTTGTTTTACAAGTTGCATGTCACCAATAAATTTATAACAGCCATAAAAAAATTTTTAGGTTAATCATTTTTTTTTTTTTTTCTTTATTATAAGTATTCATAAATTACAGTAAATCAATTAAAATTTAAATAAATAATATAAACATTAAATTAGCTACTTGGACCGTGGCTTGGGCTATATGGTCCTTAAATTCAAAATTTAGGAATCTCTTTAACGAGTTCCTGTACAAAATTAAAATCAAAAGTATAAAGAGTAAATTAAATTTTTTTGTTTTTTTTTTTTTTTTTTCCTTATATTTAATAAAAATAAAACAAAAGGAAACAAAAACATAACAAAAAAGAAAAAAAAATAACCAATAACATTCCCTTTAACAAAAGTTATAAAATTAAAGTAGTTTTAAGTATTTAACATAAGTAATTAATATAATAAACAATTCATCAAGTTATTGAATTAAATTCATTTAATTCTCCCTAACAACAAAACACATTCAATCCAAGATGCTAACTTTGCAACACAAATGTTCTAATCATTGATTTAAACTTAGGTAGATTTTCAATCCGTTTAAAATTTTCTGGCAGCTCATTATACGCTTTTAGACAATTATATACGACATTATTTGTTTGGTTATTAGTTCGGAATAATGTAAGGTAGTAATTTGCTTTGTTACGAGTATTGCGGTTGTGAATATCGATCATTCTGTTTAGAATAAAATTATGCTTAATTTCATTATTAATAATCTTAAACGATAAGACATATAGTTCAAATTTACTTATGTTTGCTAAACTAATATATTGTCTACAGTATAACAAGCTTGTCGGATGTCGAATGGGGTATCGATTAATTACCTTTATACTTTTTTTATGTACGATATCTAGTTTGTTTAGATAGACATTCGCGGCTCTACCCCAAATTGGGTTGAGATAACAGATGTGTGATTTTATATAAGATGTATAGATCGTATATAAAGCTTCCTTAGAAAGAAAATTCTTTAATCTATGTAGGATGAATATGTATGGCCCTATTCTTTTTATTACATTATCAATGTGATTGCACCAGTTTAAATTATGGTCTATATTTAATCATAAATAATTAAAGTTTTTGACAATTTCAATATTCTCATTTTCGAAAGGTATATTTGTTCCTAAGTTCCACGATTTGTTTTGAAAAATAATTATTTTTGTTTTTTTTACATTTAAACTGATCCTATGCTTATTTAGCCATTCTTGAATTATTTCAAGATCATTTTGAATTGAAAGCTTTACACTTTCTTCACTAACTTCAGCGTATTTTAGGTCCGCATCATCTGCGTATAATTGCAGATCTCCCTTTAAGTTGAGACGAGCTAGATCGTCAATATATATCTTAAAAAGATCCGGTCCTAAAATCGAGCCTTGTGGTACACCTTTATAAATAACCTTTTCCGAACTATATGTGTTATTAATGCGAACTCTTTGCATTCTGTTTTGTAAATATGATTTAAAAAATTGTAGTTGTATACTGGTAAAATTAAAGTTAGCAAGTTTAAGCAATAATATTTGGTGGTCAACACAAACAAATGCTTTTTTTAAATCAAAAACAACTGGTATATTTTTTGCTGTCAACAATTTTCGATATAAAGTCGGTTAGATTCAGACATGCAGCTGTAGTATTAGATTTCATTTGGAAACCAAATTGTTGCTCACTTAAAATATTATTATTAGAAAAAAAATTATTCAATCTATTCTATATGATATTCCCTCTCTACCATGTCAGTTACAAAATAATCAATTATTGTTTTTGATTGTGATCCAAATCTAGTTGCAAATTTTTTGGATATCTTATTGCAAATCAAGAAACCATTACTTAGCAACATATTTTTATACGATATTATTTCAGAATTGTTAACATTTAATAAGTCTAGATTACAATCACCTACTATTATAGTTCTTTTAAGGTTTGAAGTTAGCTCATCAAATCTATTAATAAAGTTCATCGGGTTTGTCTCGTGTGATCTATATATGCCAATAATATTAAAATTTTCCTTCGTTAGCTTAATTCCCAATATTTGGCTAACTTCAAATTCCTCACTAATAATAATATTACTAGCAAAGTGATTTCTTATGTAGATGGCAATTCCACCGTAAGGTTTGTCTCGATTAATGAAATACGAATTATACCCTGGTAGATTAAAAAAAAATATTTTCAGAAGAAAGAAGCCATATCTCAGTTAAAACAATTATATCTACATCACATTTAAAACTTTCAATTAATGTTTCTACTTCAAACAATTTTTTTCTTAAACTTTGTATGTTTAAGTACAATATATTAAAGTTATTTTGATATTTTAAGCTCATTGAATTTGAATCATAATGTAAGTAATGTTCCACTCTAAAATGGTTTTCTACGTTCTCTGTTTCATCTAGGTGCATTTGTAATAAAAAAAAACAATTTGGATAATTTGGATAATTTGGATAAACATTGTCAGCTGTTCAATATGATCAAGATTGTATGTAAAAATTAATATTATTTTTAAATAATATTTGACATTTGTTCTTGATTTGTCAAAATTTGTTTGAAACTTGTTTTTATAAATTGTTATTGTTATTAAAAATTTTTTAAATAAAAATAATAAGTAAATTAAATTATTAAAATAATTAAATAATGTGAAGCAAAGTGAAATGTATAAAGTGAGAAAAAATTTAATATGTAATTTATCAATGATTAAAATCAGTATGTCAATCACTATGAAATTGTATAATATAGATAAAATTAATGTTAAATTTAATCGAAGAATATTTTTAATTCTATTCATATTGATTGGAATTATTATAAAGAATATTAATAAAAGTGTATTGTTGTAAATTAATTTTAGAAAAAGAAATATTGTAATTAAAGAATTAAAGTATAAATTTGTTTTAAAAAATAAAAAATGTTTCGAACGTATTGCTTTGTATACATAGTAATTATTTGCATAGTTTTGTTTTAATAAATCAATAAGGAAATATATATGCAATTTCATAGTGAAATTTATTGAATAAATAGTAGATGCCAAAGAGAAACAAATCAATATTTGATGAATTATATTGTACCATGTTAGTAAGGGAATGTTATAGATTAAGTTAATTTTTGCTATTGATTTTATTAAATTGTTCAAGATTAAACGAGAAAAAGAAATTAAATTTAATATATGAATGTAATAATTTTCAAAAGCAATGTTATAGGTTATGTTAAAAGTTAGAATTGTTACAAAATTGTTAAAAAATATTAAAAAGTGTAAATTTATAGTTAATTTTAAACACAAAATAATAATATAAATAAAATAAATTTTTTTTTTTAAAAATGCAGAAAGTTTTGAAATGGTTATTATATGTAGTACAATGTAGTGATTTGCAGAGTTTTGTTTTAATAAAACTAATATCATAAAAATTTTCAATTCTAAATACCTTGGAGTTGTCAGTTTTTCGCAAGAAGATTTTATTATTTTTGATCCATAGGAATTTAAATTTTTCTGATATTTTAAGCTTCTTAGCCTCGTAGTATAATTTTGATTGTAGCGAAGTAAGATGGTGTCGAAAAAATATTTGTTTGTTTCCATGTTTCTCCAGTCCTACATCCGTTGTGAAAAGATTTTTGTAGCTGGATTTCTTCGCCATTATTTCATTTTTATCTTTATCAGATTTCAGCTTGATCAAGTATAGAGTATTTTCTTCATTTTTATTATTTTTGGAAAACTTTTTTAAACTGGATACTTTTATGATGTTCTCCTTAGGAATGCTAGCTTGGATTTTTTTAAAAATAGTGTGTACAGTATCCACTGGATCCTCGATATTTGAAGGTAGACCAGAAAGTACTATATTGTAGTAATTTTTTTGCTGTTCACTTTCATCTAATTGGAATTGCAATTTATTTACGATGCTTTCCAGTCGAATTGTTCTATTTTCAATGACCTTTATTTCCTCTTTCAGCTTTTTATTTTCTTTCAGCACTTGTTTATTATACTTCACAAAGTCTTTTAGTTGATTTTGTGTAGCATCCATTTGTGCTGAGAAATAATTTTGAGATTTTTGAATCTCCAGCACTACAGTGACCAGAGCTTTCATGTACAAAGCTAGACTTTGCAAAGAGCAGCCATTAATATCAAATTCTGGTAAGTTGTCAGGAACATTGGTTTGAGATGAGTTAGTATCTTCGGTTTCATTATCATTAACTTCATCGTCATTATCTTCAATTACCAAAGTATCATTACCAGTAGGGGGACACTCATAGCACTTCCATGCTGCACTTCCTGATTTAATAGCTTCAAACAGTTCCTTCGACACGGATGCACATTTATTGTGGAAAAATCTATGGCAAGTTCCACTACACTGAACCCCTTTGGAATTTCCAGTAATATTTCGTCCACAGGTGGTACATGTTTTCGCCATTTCAATTAGTTTGTTTAATTTTTTACAATAATTTCAATAAAATAAAAAAAGAAATTTTGACAGTTTGACAGGTCTTTTTTCTATTTTGATGACACTATTATTAGTGCAAACACTATTTTAGTGCTAACCCTATTCTCAATTTAAGGTATATATTACTCTCAATAGTTTTTTTTTTACAATGATTGATTATATGAGAGACTAAACTGTAAAATGCAACTTTATTTTTACACTTGAGAAATAAAAAATTTCACAATTCTATTTTTTTTATAATTTTAAATTATTTTTGCACTTTAAATTGTAAGTTAAAGTTCTTATTTTAATGTTTTTTAAATAAATATTTTCACCAGGAATTAAAATTTTCAAAATTTATAATTTAAATGATTATAATTAATTTTATATTATTTTTCCAAATATCTTAAAAAAATTACACAACCTATTCAAAACAATTCTCTTCTCATTCTTATTTTTAAAATCAAAAATTGATATACTAGTGAAAAAAACTCAAGCGTATAAAATTCAAAATTTCAAAGTATGTATGTTTTTTTGTTTAATTTACCTTTTTCAAGTAAAAACAATATATCATAAAGTAACTATATACATAGAGTATTCACGTAGAATAAAAAAGCTAGACAAGTTTTATTATTTCGTAAAATCAACTTTATCGTATTTTAGTTTGTTTTTTATTTTAATTTTTAGAGTTTTTTTATTTTTTTGTTTGTTTGTCAATGGATGTGTGTACGTTTGTATATAATTCTTCTCTTTTTTGTTTTTTGTATGTATATCATATCAATCGCTGTATCATGTATGTACGCAGTTTGTGTATATTTTGATTATAAAATAAAAAAATATTGATAGAAAAAGAAGAACGAAATTTCTTTTTTTTGCTTTATATTTTTTTACTTGCATTATTCCAAATCGTTAGAAAATAATTCCATAAATTGTCTTCTAATGTACCTATGTATTTTAAATTTTCGTTAGTTTAAAATAGGTAGGTATGTAAAATTTTTTTATAATTTTTAGGTTTTTAACTACCTACTAAAAAAATATAATTAAAAATTTTTGTTTATCTTATTGAAAATTTGTTTTATTATTTTATTATTTAATTTAGAATTCTAAAAGGGAAAAACGGTAAAATATATTATAGAAAAGTATATAAATAAAATAAGCTTTCAAAATTCATATTCCATTCGGAATAAAAAACCCTTGAAGTATGTATTGTAAATACACATTATAAAATATACATTTGTATGTATGTATTTAATAATCAGAAAAACCACTAATTTCATTCAGTGCACTATTATAGTATAGACTTCTAATGGCTATTTCATCGAATACCAATACAGCCAACCTTTCAATTAAATCTGTTTCTGCTAAAGCTTTATTTTTAAAATTTTTACTTTGACAATTTAGGCAAAATAATAAAAAAATTTAAAAAAAAAAACACCAAAATAAACAAATGTTCAATGGTCCGAGTAATGTCCAACTATGCCAAGTATCTTACCCTATTACTTTATTTGCCCAGTGTTAATTTAAACCTCGCAGCTTCATTAGATTACAGTTATCGAATTGATACTTTGTATGGCAACTCTCCGTTGACTTGATGAAATGAACCCCAAAATTTTTAAACTTTATATAGGTAGGTGCTTATTCTTTTATATAACTAACCGTGTGTAATTTTCATTCTTACTTTCCAGTGTTATTATAACATAATATGTATGTACATATAACATACCTACATATAAGTAGTATGATGATTTCTGTGGATTTCAAAACTTTAGCTCTAGTTTTTGAATATTAGCTCTTTTAGTTTTTGAGTCACGAGTACAATAAACCGTGACAAAATAAGCATCAATACATGATTAATGTAATGATCATTAGGAAAAATAATAAATAACCATCATATTCATAATGATTATTTTTCATCAATCTCAAAAAAAAAAGTACACTATGTACAGAATATTACAAATATATGTACATATTATAATATTAATATAAATTGTTTACCTTTTACTTAAAACAAAAAATATCTCAAAGATAATACTTTGTGTTCTTTTTTTCATCTTAAAATTTTATAAACTACGCGTTATTTAAATCATATAAAATCGTAACTCGATACCTGCATAACAAAATAAAATTCATATAGTTTTATGTTGTAAACAAGTTGTTCTGCAAAAATTCAAATATTTATATGAAAAATTTGGAGTTGTAAAACCTAGATGTTTGACATCTACTCGAAGTTTTGGTCGCATCTCAATCAAATAAAAATAAAATTTCAAATTGGTAGCTTTTTTAGTTTTTGAGTTATCTTGCTAACAAACGGTTGGACGGACAAACAGACACACATAGCTGGATCGATTTACTTAACATACCTCTGACACTAAATTAAGCTCGTCTAGATCGTTAAAAACGAAAGAGTAATTTTAATATAACCGTTACCTTTTTTATATGCACGGGTATAAAGAGCGGAAAACTGAAAAAATGTTGAAATTTTTAAGGGCAGAATTTTTTTGGATACGAATTCATCATAAATGTAACATTTTCTGCCCCTAAGTTTTTGACGCTGCAACATTTTTATTCTCATAATTCGGGCAAAATAATAAAATTAAATAAACAAAAAACACAAAAATAACATCAAATGTTAATCATTGGCTACGTTCAGGAGTATCTAGCGCTACATTGTTGTTGTACTGAACGATTTGCAGCAAAATTAAATGACATTTGATTTGGAGTGCCTTTAAAAACATTTCAATAATTCTATTTCTATCCTTATTTATTTTATTATTTCCCATTTAAATTCTTTTTTAAATTAAAATTTTTAAAATTAAACAAATTCTCGAGCTTATATTTTTTAATCAATTTACATTTTTAATTTTAAAATAAATTCTTCACTTTAGAAAGTTCCCAGAAAATCTTGTAATTAAATACTTTTAACATTAAGATGCAAACACATAAACGTCAGTAAAAACCGCTGCACAATTTAGCATAAAATATTTTTGCTGCAAAATTAATCTAGCGCTACATTATAGTACTACATGCCACTGAACGCGACCATTGTTCATTCTAGTAAGCAAGCGAAAAGTCATACATGATAAAGAGAATAAAAATAACGTAATTGGTACTATGTTGGCATAAGTGATGAATGCCAATGTTGACAATAATTTGGACTTTGGTCATTGAACTTAAACTTAATATGTATGTTATTTAATAAAATTAAAGCTTAAGGTTCCCAGATAAAAAAAAAATAGTTTTACTCGTGTAATAACTTTTTATAATTAAAATTAATAATTATCTTATTACAAAGTACCTGTTCTTAAAAAAATTTAATTATTACACTTTTTAAAGGTAGGAAAACAATACTAACTTGTACATATGCAGTCGATATTAAAGTTTTTTTAATTTTAAAATATTAATAAATGAAAGAAAATGAAATGACAGTTCAGTGTAGTAAACATAAAACAAAAGTTGCATTTTTTCTTTCCGTTTGTAAAGTAAAAACAAGGCAGAACTGTACAATTTGAATGAAAAAATGTTCCATTTATTTTCGATAAACGAATTCACCATATGATAATATTCGTGATATTATTTAAAAAGAAAGCAAATTGTCAAATTTTATTTTGGCGTTATTTTAATTGAAACTGGCTAGGCAACTCTTGAAATGTCAAATTAAATTTTAAGTCAATATGGTATGGTACTATGGTACTTATGATCAAATTGGAAAACCGATGTATGAAAAATTAAATTGTATTCATATACATATGTTAAAAAATTAAAAAAATTTTCAGTGTATTAAATTATTTTGTCTAAATTCAGTGCTGATGTTTTAAATATTAATAAATTTGTTTTTATTAAATTTTAAAAGTTAAAATTATGGGTTCTATAATTTTTTTGTTAAATAATTTTTAAAAACAAATATAAGATTTTTGTAAAGTAAAATATTTTAGAAAAAAAAAATACAAGTTATTTTATATAAGCATGCAAGAAAATGTGTATGTGTAATTTTTTAAGTAGAAATCGAAAAAATCGATTACCTTGATATGTTTTGGATTGGAGAAGGCGAAATTCAGAAAAAAGTATCTTCTGGATAAATCTAACTAGGTGATTCCTTATGTTAGTTTAATTTTAAATGGATTTAATGGATATAAAACTACTAATTTGTAAATGCAAATTTCCTTGCAAAAATACAAAAACAAAGGAAAACAAATAATGAAACACAAAGTTTGTTTTACGAGTAAATAAATTGTTTAACTATTTTATTTCAAATTAAATAACAGTTTTGATTTGTTTAACTTAAATAAATCAAAAAAAGTGTAAAAATCTTAAAATTGAAATATATACATATATTTTTTTTTTAAATAAAGTTAATATTTTTTTCTGTATAACTACATATTAAAGTATCACTACACTACAGTTACTGCTATATTAAAATCTGTACAGTGTTTGTATAAATAAGATATAATAAATAAGTCATTCCATAAATTATACAATATAATGTATACTAAGCTACAGTATTCTGCTATGATAAAATGTGTAGAGTGTTTGTATAAATAAGTCATTCCATAAATTATACAATATAATGTAGTTATATACAAATAACAGAAAACATAAATATAAAAAAAAGAAGTAACTTATGTAAAAAAATTAAACGATAAAACGAACTATTGTATTTCTTTAAATGTTATATGTAATTAATTTGTTTTGGTTTATATTGTTTAATAAATGTTAAAAGTTACATTCCACTAAAAAATTTATTTATTTTTTGTTTTGATAAAAAATATATTTAAAAGTGTGTATTAAATTATTTTTTATGTTGAGTTTATTAATTAAAGATAAAAGAAAATAGAAGTGATCTCAGATGTTGAAATAATATTAATATAGCAATTATAAGTGTTTAGTTAAAGCAAATTTTAATTTTACAAACTTTTTACATTTATTCTTATTTATTATTTTATTAAGTTTTTTAAACATTATTTTATTTGTTCAACGGCGTAAACTCCATAATTTTGGGAAATAAAAACTTGAACTAAATGTTTGTTACATACAACGAAATAAATCAAACCAAATATGAATTGAGTTAAAAAAAATAAATAAAAACTCTTAATCATTGTAAGGACATTTTCAAAAAATTAACAATTTATTACTATAATTTTTGTTTAAACTGGTGTAATAACTTTTTGGTTATATATTAAATTATTTGTTGAGAACTTAAAAAAAAAATCAAAATGTCTACAGATAAAATTAAAGTAGCTGTAAGGGTGCGACCCTTTAATCGCAGAGGTAATATATTTGATATAATTACATAAAATAATATATTAGTAAAACAAATTAATAGATGGGGTAGTCAATCTCGCTGGTAAGTTGAGTAAAATTAATGCCGAATGTGAGGGAACCCTAAAATATGGCCCAAAGTGTATTATAATTTAGCCTTAATGCTTACGCAACCCATTTTTTCAATCAAATTGCAATTTCATTTTGTAATTTAAAAGAGCTCCCAATTTAAACATTTTTTTTGTCCTGAAATCGACAACTTTTTTATGAAATTAAAACTATGGCTGACTGACATTTTGACGTTTCATGAACACATATCAGTAGTATTGCCGTCCTGGATTTTTTTTTTTTTTTTTAAATTTAAACTAAAAATTGAAACGAATGACCATTTTTTTTTATAAATAACATAAATACGTTGTTTGTAAATATTTATAAAAAAAAATAATTTTGTAATTTTCTAGAAAAAGTTCTCTAATTTGTTTTGCTAAATTTTTCAATTAATTAATAAAATAAAAAAAAATATGTTTTTTTATATAGTAATTAAAGGTAAATTGAACAGAATAGTAAGTGATTTTGGTATGTCTATTATATACAAAAATTAAATAAATTTCTAGATTGTCGAATTCGTAGTCGTTGGTATTTCGAATTCCACAATTTTTATATTATGGATTTTTTTCGGGGGCGGCCCAAAATGGCCCTCAATGTATTATAAAACGTAAAAGAAACATAAAAAATCTATAAAATTAAACTTATTGATTATTTTGTGTGAAGTAGGTATCCGAATAAATTTCTAGCTAGCATTTAGAATTAATTTAACATTTTATACTTAAAAACTTTTAGTACTTACCATTATATTAAAATAAAAAAATTAATTTTATAAATTTAAAATTTTATGCACAACATTTGATTACAACCTTTCAAAAACTCATTTCATAAATTATACTAGAGATTGCACAAGGGCAACACTTTTCAATTTTACATTAAAAATATATAACTTACCCTAGACTAGGTAGTCTTGAAAAGTCAAGTCATCCATTTAGTTACAATTTGTTAGGGATTTGATATGAATAAATCAAATTTTCAAAATATATGTTTTAATTCGAAAAGGGACTAAAATTAAATTTAGATTTTAGTTTTTAATGAAAGGGCAAAGAATCATTTGAGACCATAAAAATAAAGATTGGGGCATTATTTCAGGGAATTATAGGCGTTTGAATATTAACTTAGTGGCGATGAAGAACACCCAATATCCGAAATATTTGCAATTTTTTTCTATTTGTTATTTCTATTACTAAATATCATAGAATTACTACTTAGTACTAGAATGGCAATAGAGAAAAAATTTTCAGACAAATTTCAAAATTAAGTACGTGTACCAGGGATGTTATTCAACAATTGTGCTTTTTTCCACACATTCAAACTCAAAAAAGTACTTCAACCATAGAATTACTAGTTCTAGAATTGCAAAAGAATGTTCCCGACTCTTTTCTTCTAATGTGATTTCCTATCCTGAGGTATTCAGATAAAAAAATACATATGCAATTTCGTATGCGTATACAAATGGTACGGCTACTTCATCTGTCATTGCTTAAATTTGAGTAAATGAGAATGTTTATTAGGCAGTTTCTCATTAGTTTTTTTATTTACATTTTACATAGAAATACATTTGGATTGGGAAGTTTGTATTTATTTCGAATAAAGATATTTACTATTTGATTTAATTTACTTTTACTTTAAATATTTACTTTTAATATTAAATATATAAATGAACAAAACATCAAGAAAAAAATTTTAATAATATTAGAAGAAATTGCAGTCAATTATTTTTAAAAATAATGGAATCTCCAACAAGTATATTTTTAGTTTAATTTTAATTAACTTACATATCTATTTTGATTTATCTTAAGGTTTATCGTAGGCTTATTTATTTATCGTGAAAATGAATATAAGTAAATCAAAAACAAATCATAATTTTTTTGAACAAAACAAAAAGTATTTATAATCTTGTGAATATATAAACATTTTTAGCCATTTTTAAATATGAACGAACCTTTTGCAAATATGAAATCTACATTTATGTTAACCGTAAGGAGGGTTTTGATTTCTGTTTCAAATAACTTAACGTTTCCGAATAAAGAATTAAAAGGTTTTTTCTTTACCCTTTTTTTATTCAATCAAAATTTTACTTATTATTTAAAAAATTTAGCAATACAATATGATTTTCAAATTGATTCTATTCGAAAATATACTATGTTTTGGTAAATTTACAGAACGGTCACTTAATAATAATGAAAAATGGAAAGCAAAAACCATGGGAAAATACCTTTAAAATAATTTTAAAAAAATCGGCTGATATTTGTAAAATCTCAAGAAATAAAAAAAAATCTTTAAGCAACACTTTCTTCCCATCTTAATAATCCTTTATTTAATTTAAAGTTTTTTAAAAAACTTCAAAAAGCACAACAACACACAAATTTTTTGAATATAATATTTTCTAATTTGTTTTCATTTACTTTTAAGTTTGAAATCTTACTTAAATCGTACTTAAAAGTTTCTTTTATATTTCACTTTCAAAATGAAATGAATCGCGGAGAAACTAGTAAATACATACAAACGGTACACGTACCAAATTTTGAAATTTGTCTGAAAATTTTTTCTCTATTGCCATTCTAGTACTAGTAATCCTATGGTTATAGTCATATAACTAGTGAATCTAAGTAATATTAGTAAATTAAATATATATGCCTATAGTAAGAACTGCTCAATAGTTAAGACTTAAAATTTTTTGTCTATGGTAGATTGCGCAAAGCGCACCTTAAAAGTTTCCTTTGGACTGATTTAATACGAGAAATTTCTAGACACGATACGGAAACTAAACTTGATTTGAATATTCAAGCATTGGTCTAACGTAGGTAATAAAAAAATGTTTCATAGTTATATGGGCCGCAAAACTCTTTTTACCAACGAATTATAATGGTTCTTAATTTATTTCAACCCTTTCATTAAAATTGTACGATATATCGTACAGTTACTTTTTTGGTTTTTAAAAGTATTATCATAAAGTAACTATATACGTCATAGAGTATTCACGTAGAACAAAAAAGTTAGACAAGTTTTTTTATTTCGTGAAATCAACTTGATCGTATTTTAGTTTATTTTAGTTTTTAGTTTGTATGTTAATCGATGTACATATTTACATTTGTATATATTTCTACTTTTTTTTGTATTTTTTTTTTTTTTTGTATGTACCTATTAGACATCTGCACAATTGTATTCAAAAGCGCTTTCAAATCATTCTATAATAAGTAAAACTTTTCATATTCGGTTTTGAAAGCTTTCAAACCAAATGCATTCATTACAAAATATGATTATAGAATAGAGTAAATGAAATACAAAATTATTGTAGAATAGAATGAATATGTATTTGATTTATTATGTGTACACGAAAATAGAATATTTATTATATTTGTATTTATATACCGAGTACACCAAATAAAATAAAAATATTTATAGTATTTGTTTTAATATACCGAGTACACCAAATATAATAAAAAAAATTTTAATATGTAGTACGTATAACCAGTATGTATTATATCGATGAGTAATATGTAGCTTTGTTTGTTTTGTCACTGCTTCGTTTGTTTTTTTATCTTCTTTTTGTTTCTTTTTTTCTTTTTCTTTGTCATTATATTTAGAGTACTCGGTATACTTGGTGTATTTTAAAAGATTTGGAAGAATTGAAATTTGATTTTCAAGACATCAAAGTATTTATGAAAAAAAAAAGCTTTTCAATTTGTTATTTGAAATAAAACGAATAGATTAAATATAGTTAAGTTGTAGTTTAAGTATATACCATATTAAAAGCTTTTTAGAACGAATGAATTGAATTAGAATATAGTATTTGAATATATTCGATAATTTTAATAAAGGAATATATTTGTGCAGATCTCTAGTACCTATATCATATCAATCGCTGTATCATGTATGTACACCGTTATAAAATAAAAAAATAAATTGGTCACAAACTATTCTTCGATAATTTTTTCAACTCATACAGTTTATTGGAAATTCTTTATGGGAAAGTAAGTTTGGTAAAGTGGATGGATAAAAAACCTGTCTATTTGGCATTAAATTTCGCAGATAACACTAACAAAATTGGAATAAACAAATTTGACGAAAAAGAAAAAAAATATATACAATTATTGCAACCAGAAATTATATCACTATACAACAAAGGAATCGGCGGTGTAGATCTAATGGATCTGCTTTTAAGATATTATAGAATTCATATTAAGTCAACTAAATAGACGTTACGTGTTATTTCATATTTTTTCGATTTCGCATTGGTTGCTTCTTGGTTATTGTACAAAAAGACGCAAAAAATTTAAGTCGAAAAGATACTTTCGATTTATTACAATTTCGAACAAAATAGCAAATAGTTTGGTTTATTCTAATCTGCGAATCAATGATGTAATTAAAAAAGAAGAGTCCGAACTATGTCAACTACCAATACACCAGAATCATCACCATGTTCATCAAAAATATATCGTGAACGAAGACCAGTAGATGAAATTAGATCGGAAGGATTGGCTCATTTAGCTGTGCACGACAAAAAAAAAAGGAACAAACGAGATGTAACTACCCAAATGTAAAGGTAGAACTTTTTTCAAATGTAACAAATGCAATGTTAATTTGTGCATCACTAAAACTAGAGATTACTTTCTACAGTATCATAAGATTTAAATTTAAAAGATAAACTCATTTTTTACTAATCTACAATGGTTTATAGTTTTGTTTAGTATTATTTGTTTTTTTTTTTGTTATTCAAAAATAAATGAAATGAATTGTGATAATTAGTTTATATTTTTCAGTTTTGTTAATTTTTACATGTAGTATTAGTAATTTAACTATTAAAGTATATAAGGCTTGAAGACGGTTAATTTTTCTTAATTTTTATAAATAAAATTAATTAAAATAATAAATTAGGAAATTTTGCAACCTTTCATAAAAAATGTGCGGTATATCGTACAAACTTATAACGGCTCCAAAACCTATAAAAATTTTTTTTGTTATTTTTTTTAATTATTTGAACCAAAAAACATGTTAACATAATTTTTTTTTTAACGAATAAAAAAAGTAGCAGGAAAGGGTAAAACGCTCGACTTTCCATTACTTATTGATTTATTGAACTTTATTTAATAATTCACTTATTTATAACTTAGAACTAACGCTAGCAAAACATAGATAAGTATATTCATTAATTCTACCTTTAATTATATGTTAATTTGGTAATTAATACCAATTACATTCCTGCTAGCATTTTCATTTAATTTATTTGTTGTTATTATTCAATATCATATATTATAAATCACTTTGTTAGAACTGTACAATGTTGGTGTTTCACTGAAAACTTGTTCAAATGGTGCATATTTTTCTCGATAACTGGCGTTAGGAGTAGAATTTTGACAGTACGTTAAATATGGTACAGGTACAGGTTTTCGTATATATATCATCTTAAATTTTCATTTTTTAACGAGAATAAGTAAGTCAATGGTTTATGGTCTCTTTTAAAATGTGTTCCATATATAGCAGCTAACTCTTTTTCAATGGTTGATTTATTAAGTTCGCCTTTAGTAAATGATCTAGAGGCAAATGAGATTGGTAAATCTCTACCATTATAATTTTGGGTTAGTGCTGCTCCCACTGCATCTTTTGATGCGTCAACAATAAATGTAAATTCTTTAGAAAAAATCGGGATAGTGTAATATTGGTGGTTATAGTAGTGAATCTGTTAATTTTACAAATGATTTCTGGCAATCTTGATTCCAGATAAATAACTATAGCACTTTTCTTCGTTAATGCATTCAGTGGTCTTACTATACCTGCGAAATTTGGTAAAAATTTACGATAATAACTTGCAAAAGCTACAAAACGTTTAGTTTCATCTTTATCTTTTGGTATTGGATATTTGAAAATTACTTCATATTTAGAGTCATCTGGATATATATACCTTGATCAGTACATTTATGACCTAAGAATGTAACTTTAGATTTGAAAAATTTGCACTTTTCAGAATTTAACTTTAGGTTGTATTCGTTGCAAACTGAGGATACTGCTTTTAAATTTTTCAGATGATGATTTTCTGAACATCCTGTTACTACAATGTCATCCATATAGAGAAAACATTGTAACGGTGTTACCCCTGCGAAAGCAAGTGACAATGAATTTGGAGAGACATTAAGTACGAATAAAAGAACTATCCATCTACAACTACCTGATTGTGTGTTAAAGGTTGCCATATCCCTAGATTATTCATCTAGTGGTACTTGATGAAAACGAGAATATACTTAGTTCTAGAATAGAGAAAAATTTTGTTCTACCTAAATTGTTAAGAATATCTTTTATTCTTGGAAGTGAAAATTTGTCAGCTATTAATTTTTTATTTACCATCCTATAATCACTACACATTCTCCACTTATTTTTATTTCCTTTCTTTGGAACTAATATTATTGGGCTATTGCAATTAGATTGACTTGGTTCAATTAATTATTTTTTTTTTTAGCAATTTCTTAACTTGTCTATTTATTTCATCCGTCTGGGTATGAGCTTGTCTGTAATTTTTTTTTTATATATTGGATTATCACCCATAATTCTTAATTTTTGATTATAAAAATTATTAACAGACATAGGGTCTGTTCCTAATTGAAAAATATTAGAATTCTCATCACATAATTTAAGTATAATTTATTTGTATATTTTGTAATTATTTCAGTAAATTTCTTGTTACGATTAATATGTACTTATATTGTACTTTTGTTTAAGATCTACTATTTCAAATTCTGATAATTGTACTGTTTTTAATTTTACATTTTAGGAGATTAATTTTTTTTTTATGAATTTATATTCATAACTCGAACCAATGGGTTTTTATATGCCACTATTGTTCTAGGTATGAATACACCTTCCGAAATTTCTTGATCTAAAATTAAGCAGTCCTCGGCAGATAGAAGATTAAAATTTCTTACAACCTCTGATCGAGCTGGTAATACTATTGTTTGATTATTAGGTTCGCTATGGATTGGAATATCTATAATATTTTGATTTGTTTTAATTGAGACCTTCCTTTCATCATAGTCAATAATACATTTGTAAAATTTCATAAAATCTTGTCCCACAATACCGTCAGCTGGTACATTAAAATTGTTTGGTACCACGTGTAAATCATATGATAATTCGTGGTTTTTTATATATAATTTTATATTGCACCTAAAGACTTAATGTTCATTTAGTTATTCGTTATTTCCTTAATTTTTATTATATTATTTTTATTAAGTTGATAGTTGTTTAGGCTAATTGATGATATTTTTATTATTGAATGTCCGCTTAGGTATCTATCAAAAAGTTAAGCTTAGACATATTTAGTTTAGTATAGATTGAAACATAGTCAATTAGTATACAATTTAGTTTTAAAGTATAGATTTTCTTAATATTTGCTTTTACTCTAAATTTTCTAAATTCATCTTCTGTAATTCTGTTCCCTGTACCCCTTTCTGCCAGTGCCATTGAGGGGTGGTACTGTTTTCCGTATATCTTACGTTTCTGTTTCTGTACCCGAGTTATTATTATTATTGTTGTTTAGTCCAGAATTATTTCTAAACCTATTTTTATTAAAATTGTTGTAATTATTTGGTTTATTTAAGTTATTATTATTAAAATTTTTGTTCCTAAAATTATGATTTTTCGATTTTGCGTTGAAAGTATTATCTTTTTGGCTTTTCTTTATTTTCAATATTGGTTTCAATTATAAATTTTGCAACTACTTCTTTTGTATCATCAAATTTAATCATTTTCTGGTAAAATAGACTTAAATAGGTCAGATCTAGCCAAAGCTCTACATATATCAATTGTTTTTTCAACTGATAACTCTATAGCTTTATTAGTACTGATTCCATTACTAGAGATCCTCTGAAACTTTCGGCTAAACTTTCTGCTTGTTTGGGAAAATCCTGTAATGTGACTCTATCGGTTCTTAGAGCTTGCATCCTAACTTCAATTATTTTCGAGCTTTCAAGTTTTATTTTTCGTTTTAATGTTTAACGACTTTTTCTACTGTATTTTCATCAGTAACATATTTTCTAGCCTTTCCTTCTAATTTAGAGATTAGAAATGATTTCAATAGTGACTTGAGAGAGGCAGTCGTTGCCAACTCTTCTAACATATTTATTGAATCTATAAAAGATTGTAAACTAAGTGGGTCACCATTATAATTTCTGTTAATGGTACCCGACGCTATTTTTAATAATTCGCAGTTTGTCAAAGCCATTTCGAGTTCTGAATTATCACTATCTGAGTCTGTCGTATCACTTACTAACTGAATTTTGTTCGGTATTTCGGTCTCCCAACCTTATCACTTATAAACTCTTTTTAACCTATTTCTAGCAAAAACAAAATGTTCAATTAAGTTCTTCTTGTTCGCAAGTTTTCCCCCCAATATTTGTATTATTTTTACTAATTTATTGTAACTTTTAGTAATTCTAATTTTTTTATTATTATGAGTAATTGGGTTTTTTGACCTTTGGGCTTTTAGTATAGTCTTTGTTGCTTTAAGAAGTTCGTTTCTAGCTATAATTAAATTCTTATACATAAATTTTTAATTTCACGTCTTTAATCAGATATATTTAAATGTATATAATATCATTCAAAAATTAAACTTATATTTTTTTTGTTGTTAATTATTTCTTTAAAATTTAAAATTTTTTAAACCTTTTTGGTTTATAATGATAACATTATATAATATTAAGAAAATGAATTTTTACTTGTTTATGGTTCAGTTTTAGTTTTAATTAAAAAAATTTCTTTATTTCTAGCAAGTATATAATTGATTTGTTCATTTATTCTTTAATATTACATTAATTTTTAATTGCAAGTGAGGGTTATTTAGTTTTCTATTTATTTATTTATGTGCTTATCTAGTCAATAAATTGTTCTATTTAAGCTCTGGCATATTTGTATTTATTTGTTTGTTTATTGCAATTTAAAAGAACAGAATTATTTATTATATTGTTTAACAAAAAAATTTCATTAAAAAAAAAAACATGTAATTTATTCATATTCCGAATTATTCTAGAACTAATTTTTCTTCTTTTTTTTTTAATTATTTTACATAAAAAATATTATAATAATAATAATAATATTTTACTTATTTTATGCTGTGTCTGATGCTGCTGTATGGTATATGTAGAATCAAATATTTAATATATATTATAATGTATAATTATAATAGGTATATGACTAACAAATGAAATGCATAAATAATTTTAGTTCGGTCATTGCACTGATATTAGATTACTTTAGTGCAATTACAATTAGACAACCTACATCGTTATTTGGCATCATGTTGTGTATACTATATTTAAATACTGCAGAATAATGAAGCCAAAAATTAAATTAGCCTTGTTAACAATGTGATTGTAGGGATTTTTAAAGTCCATCATGTTATCCACAACAACACCCACATCCGAAAAACAATCTACCCTAGCAATAGATTGGTTATTGAGTATGTAGTCATAGTTAATGGCTGAGTTTGAACGTAATCTTGAAAAGCTCATGATTTCGCATTTTTTACGTTAAGTTGGAATATGTTATTTCTGCACCATGTCCAAAAATTGTTCAGGTCTTATTGCAATAAATTATAATCTTGAATCCAAGTTATAGTTTCACTGATTTAAGGTTCATCGGCAAATCTACGAAGAGTAGAGTAGAAAAGTGATCAAGAAATATCATAGTTCGAAATTATAAAACATAAAGGACCTAATTGGCTGCCTTGTGGGACACTTGAGTTAACAAGTTAAGTTAGAAATTAATTTATTACAAAAATGTTGCAGTATTAAATAAACTTTAATAAAGACTTTTTATCCAATTTTTTATTATTTTTTTTACTTCTCTTGGCCCTATTTTTTCCCTTTCTCTATTATGGTTCTTATTGCATCTGCTACAGCATGAATAAGATTTGCCATAAAAATTTAATTCTGTAAAAAAAAATCTAATTGTCATTACTTCAACTTCCGAATCCTTAAAGAAAGATTTCGAAAAGTTGAAAAATATGTATAACGAACCGTCCACTTCTAAAGATCATAACGATTGAGAACGCATTACAATATCTATCACTGTATCAGCATTGCAAATATGCAAGTTAAATTGCAAATGCTGTGTAAGATATGCTGTTCGTCTCTGTCGTTCAATATAAGTGCTCGTTGTTGTTGTTGTTGTTTTGAAGGGGGGGAAACGCGGATCACCCTCACACCTGGGCCTTGCGGCTCGTTATGCACCCCTGTTACAGTAATGAAGTCATCCTAGTGTCTTCCTCTTAAAATTCTAAGTCTTAAGTTTTCCAGAGTTTCGCATTGGCATAGGACATGGAGAACCGTTTCGTCCTCTAATCCGCAGCCGCTGCACGTTCCCGTAGTTGCCCTACCTATTTTTCCTGCATGGGCTCTAAGCATTAAGTGGTCCGTGCTTATCCCTGTCCTAAGTCTGAGATCCTCCTTTTTTAGTTTTAGGATCTTTTTCGTTTTGCTGCAACTTGCTTCTCCCCAGGTGTAGTGTAGCCATTGTTCCTTTGCTTGGGTTTAAGCCCAGGTTTTTTGAACCTCTGAGTGTGAGAGTCCAATCGACTTTGTTTCTACTCTCTGTTTTTTTATGGCACTCTTTGCCATTTCGTTTTCTCTTTCATGCCGGGGAATCATGAATGTGCCGGAATCCAGTGCAGTGTTACTGCATTGGTTTCTCCCAGTCCATTCAGAGCTTTCCAGAAATTCAGTGTTGACTTTGATTTATGTAGACTACCCTCCATTATATTTATTATAGATTTGCAGACCGTAAAAATATTTATCATTCTTCCCCGAATCTCTCTTCGTTGCAATTCTTGCACTGCTTTCTCTATAGCAGTTGCTTCCAGTTGACGGACTGTTGCATGGCTCCTTACAACTAGTTCGTCACATACTATCTCTATACCGTAGTTTTTATCTTTTTTAGCCGCGTCGGTATATATGTCTACAATAATCGGTGATGTTCTGGCGTTGATACGGGATATTTCCGTATCCGTTTCGAAGCTTTATTATAGCTCGGTTTATTTGGTTTAGGTAAGAATACTACTCTCGATTCTCCACATTAGTGGTGTATATCTTAATCTTAAGCAGTCTTTATAGATTGCTTTGATTTTCCTCTTCAGGAGTCCCATACCTTCCTGAATCTGTTTAGGGTAAAGGTTTCAGGCCGTTCTCGACTGTCCATATCGTTGTTTTGTTCTGTGTATTCTTTCCAGAGCCTACGTTTTGTAGATCTGCATTCTGATTTGTACTTCTTCAGTGCAGTTCTGTATTCTAGCGAGTAAGCTTGGGTGCTCATAGCTTTATTAAAGTGTTTTCGTGTATGGCTCCTGATTTCCATCAGGTTGCTATTACCCATCTGTGTTTGAATTTGTTTGACCGCCTTGTTTCGGGGCATTAATTTTTCAAATGCAACTCGCCGGGCTGAGTTAATTTTCTCGATTTCTTTGTCTATGTCCCCACGTTAACGAATTGGGTATGGGTCTGTTCCTGGTACTGCCTTAGTGAATTCCTAAGGGCTGATCTATATACCTTTCAGTCCGTTTTTCTAGGGGTTTTGACACGTTTTTCGTTTTTAACTTCTATTTCTAGGTCCATTCTTATGTGGCGATGATCCGAAAAAGAAACCGCGTTTGAAACTTGCCAGTTTTTAATGGGTTTATTTAATCCATTATCAGCTAAGGTTATATCTATAACCGCCTTACGATTTTTATTAATAAAGGTAGGAGTGTTACCTCTATTGAGAATCGTCAGGTTGATTGTACTTATATAATCTAAAAGGTTATTAACTCTGTTGTTCACGTGTATGGTTCTTTTCAACCAACTTGCAGAACAGGCGTCCACACTCGTGATCTTAAAAATGTCCCACAGACTTCAACTAAAGATTGGAATGACCGTCTGAGTCCTATTAGACTCTTCTACAATTTTGCCGTCCACCCGACTATTGTCGATGATGGCCAACTTAAACTCCACAGCTACGGCCTCTTTTTTCCTACCGGGGTAGGTTATCCTTTGACCCTACATTGCATTGGGAGCTTACGTCCAACAACTTGGAAAGAAGTGTCACGATTATTATTTAATTTAGAATTACCTTGTTGATTTGACGATTTGGCAACCGCTCCCCAGTGAGGGGCCATACCCGCCGGTGGCCGAAGGTTCCACCGGTGTTTGACGTAATATCCTACGCCGCGCTTCTTCCTTCTCTTCACTGTTCATGTTAAATGTAATACCCAATTCGTTTTAATTGGATACTATACTATAGTTTTACGTTCGAATACTTAACGTAAGATTTCGATAAGTTAAAATGTAAGAATAACGGATCGGCCCCTTTAAACGATGGTAATGATTCCATCACGGACTTATTAATATGGGTTCCAATTTGAGCTCGAACAATTCAAACGCTATCGTAGAAAATAATAGTATAATTGAAAATATAAATAATATTAATAATAACAATAATAATAATAATAATAATAATAATAATAATAATAATAATAATAATAATAATAATAATAATAATATTGATAATAATAATTATAAAACTAATAGTAGTAAAAACGATAATAATAATAGTAGTGATATTAATATAAGTAGTAGTAGTAATAATAATAATAAAAATTTGATACTAATAATAATATTATTAGTAATGATAGTAACAGTAATAATAATAACAATAATAATAAATTAGACGTAATAGTAGTAATAGAAATATCTATAGTAATAATAATAATTATAAAGTTAATACCAGTAGAAATATAACTAAAAAAGATAAAGTAAAATCAATAATACTTGTAGAACCAATAACAACAATAATAATAAAAATATTAATAATATATTAGTATTATTATAATAATCATAATAATAATAATAATCATAATAAAATAATAAAATAGCATTTACCTGTTAGTATTGGTAATGGTAGTATTTGCAATTCTTCCAACTTACAAGTTATTCCCCATAGTTCATATTTGTCTCTCGTTTACATCCGAACCTTGTGAAATTTATCACCACCTATCTAACATAGCCAATACTGATTGTATTCGAGATGGTGTTTTCATCTTTAACATAGCAACTAAACGGTACTCCCCTTTTAAAATAAGTATTCCAGATAACTTCTTTCAATTCATAATAAATCACAATAGTTGGCCTCCGGCCTCCACAATAGTTGAAAATATTACACAATTCAAAAACCTGAGATCTTCAACCAAAAAGTGAGAGGATTTCGTACTAAAACGCGCTCGGCGTTCTTAAAATCGATGACTCTTCCTCACGACATTCTAGCTTTGACGGAAACCTGGCTGAACTCCAATTTTAATAGTGAGGAACTACTTTCTAAAGATTATTTTATCAATCGTACAGATAGAAATATTTCTTCCTCTATAGGTCAACGCGGCGGTGAGGTTCTGTTAGCTATTAATACAACTCTTTCGAGCAGTTTAGTCAATTTGCCATTTTCTGACCTGTTTGAAGTGATTAGTGTTCAAATCTCTTAGTCTCGTAAAAGCTAATTTATTCATCATATTAGCATATGTATCTCCCAGTAATCAAAATAAAGTTGAATGTTATAGTGAGCTCATTATTGTGATTAACAACATCAATTGCAAACTCACAACTTTTGATAATCTTTTAATTCTAGGTGTTTTTGTCCTTTAAATTTATATTAGATCTTAAAAGTGAAAACTAATAATGTATTTTTAAATTTACTTTTATTAAAATAAAAAAAAATAAGTAAAAAAAAATCTATTTTATATATTTTAGGTTATTATAATTTAGTGAAATAAAACAAAACAACTTTTCAAAAAGTGGCTAAAAAGTAGAATTATTGACACCCCGAGTACAACTATTGACATGTGAAAATTGTAAAATTATTGACAACATAAAAAACACTTTTAAGATCTAAATTTAAAATAAAAAGAGAATAGTCTAAAAATCAATACAAAACTAAGGAAATAATTACCTAAATATTGAGTATTATTTATAAATAATTATAAATTTGTATTTGAATTATATTAACATATTCAATGCTTTTTATAATATCGATGGTCTAGAAAGCAAAAATGCTAAGTGATTTTTTTTTCAAAATACGTTTTTTTACACCAATAATAATATTGATAAATGTTCTTGCAGTATATAAAATCTCGCTAAACTAAACTAAATATTCCGCTTTATTAGTATTTTATTTTTATATTCGTATTCCATTTGCAACATATTTATGTCAGTTTATAAGTTATTTGCTCAGTTATATGTTAATTTTAAATATAGTATATATAAAATAATTGAAATCTATCTTCTATATATATAAAAGCGAAAGTTTGTTTATTTGTTTGTTTGTTTGTATGTTTGTTTGTTTGTTTGTTTGTTTGTAGCGAATAGACTCCTAAACTGCCCAGCCGATTTTCATGAAAATTTGGAATATAGAGGTTTTTGGGTACGGAAAGAAATCGTGGCCCAAAAATTTTGCTCTAACGGACCGCCAAGTTGGGGCTGTGGTGCAAGTATTTAAACTTCTTTGTTCTAAAATGAAAACGGTTTGACCGATTGACTTCAAATTTTGTATACGTGATGATCTTTGAGAATTGAGTAGACACTATTAACAGTTTTGGAATTTGTTAACCCATGTCGGGCCGACGGGTGGTCAAAAAAATTTTTGGGTCCAAATTTTGTCCGATTTTAAGAAATTATACTTTGGCTAAAAAGAAAGCCTCAAAAAAAATTTTGTTGAGTTCCATTAACCCATTGCGGCCCAACAGCTTTTTATAGGTTTTTTCAAATACTTTACTCTAAATTCGAAACGGTTTGACCAATTGACTTCAAATTTTGTATAGTGATGCTCCTTGAGAATTGAGCTAACACCATTAACAGTTTTGGAATTTGTTAACCCATTTTGGGCCGACGGTTGGTCAAAATAATTATGGAAGCTAATATAGTCAAAACTTGCGAAGTATTGCTTTGGCTAAAAAGAAAGCCTCAAAATAATTTTGTTTAGCTCCATTAACCCATTGCGGCACAACAGCTTTTAAAAAAAAAAGCTTTTAAATTAACTCTTTTAACGGACTTGCAATTGGTTAACCCATGCCGGCCCGATTGGAAGCAAATTACGACCAATTTTGTGCAATACTGCTTTGCCCAAAGAGAAAGTGTAGTTCTGTTAACCCATTGCGGCACAGTGGCTTTTTATAAATTTTTGCGTTAATTAACTCTTAATTAGAAACGTTTTGACCAGTTGACTCCAAATTTTTATATGCTTGAAGCAACTTGAAAATGGAGTTCAGTATGTTAACAGACTTGGTGTTTTGTAACACATGTCGGTCCTACGATTGGTCAAAAAAAACTTTTGGAAGTAATTTTAGAAAGTAGTTTGTACTGCTTTAAATTACAGAAAGTTTCAAAAATTACTAGAATAATGCTAGAAAAATCTTTTTAAAAAATTCCTTTCATACATTCTTAAATTTACACCGTGTGCAATTTTTGGGTTAACTTTTTGCAGTAATATCAACTTCAATTAAACGTCCATGGAGAGGCGCAGCAACGCGCACCGGGTATTAGCTAGTATAATATAAAATATATATTATTTTCAATTTCTTAAAGTTTATCTTTGAGGTTAATAAAAATTGTAATTTAAAAAAAATATAAAACTAAAACTAATTAAAGTATTTTTAAATTTACTTGTATTAAATTTAAAGAAAAAAGTTAAAAATAAAAAATCTTCAGTATTAACTTTGCTTAGGTATAAAATAAACTAAATATTCAGCTTTATTAGTATTTAATTTTTATATTCGTATTTCATGTGTAACATATCTATATCAGTTTATAAGTTATTTGTTCCGTTATATGTTCATTTTAAATATAAGTATTATATATAAAATAATTGAAATAATAATATAAAATATATATTATTTTTAATTATTATCTTTTAGGTTAATAAAAACTTTTAATGTAAAGAAATATAGAAAATTTTTAGTGAATTACTTACAAATATAGTTAATTTTAAAAATAAAACAGAACAGGTTAGTGTTGTTGCTGACATAATTTTTAACTATGTCTGTAACAATAATATATGATAAAAAGCATAGAAATAAAAATATGGTTCAAATCAAATATAAGTAAATACAAATTTAAGTTTATATTTAAATAAGTATTTTCTTAGTTTCTTACCCGCAAAATTAAATTTTAACAAGTAGGATTATAATTATATATTAGTATTGCATTTGTAACATAGATATGTCATTTTATAAGTTATGTGTTTAGTTATATGTTCATTTTAAATATAAAATATATAAAATAATTGAAATAATAATATATATGATAAAAAGCATAACAATTAACAATTATAACAATTAATATTTAGGCAATTATTTTCTTAGTTTTGTATTGATTTTTTTTTTTTTGTCTGATACAAATAATTTCTTAATTGCAGATAATGTCTCATTCCCCTTTGAATCAATTTTTATTGGCGGCCTTAATAGCCTAGATGTGCAACCAATCTCTGCAACAAAAAAACTTGTTTTTTTTTCTCATGAAAATTTTTGGGCATCCCATAACGAATTAACATTCACAAATATAGATGACTATTATCGTCCAATAGATATAATTCTCAATATAACTCAATCTAATGAATTCTTTCCTTTTGAGAATTATCCAAAGTTTGAATTTGTTAAAACAAATTTCATATACTCTCTCTTAGACTCGTTTTATGTGGAATCAATGTTCGCTTCATCAAACATAAACACCTGTCTAAAACAATTTTATAAAGCTAACAAAAAGTTTTCGCTTAGCAATTCCTCTAAAATCTCATAAAAATTCTAACTACTCAGTTTCATGGGCATGTCATGAAAAAATATATAACAATTATATAAACAAATTCCGTTGGCTACTATAATACTTTTCTTGACATCTATATTAGATTCAAGTACTTATCTGATATTCTTTATAAAGATTATTTATCAAGAATTACATCTCAACTTTTTTCTAATCCGCGACGTTGTTTTGATTTTTTTATAGTAAACGTAAGACTGATGGGTATCCATCTCCTTTGCGATACGAAAACGCAAGCATCAAATAACTCGCAGATGTTTCTAACTTTTTTGGCACATTTTTCTCAAAAACATACCAAAATGGGGTATTTGAGCCGAATCAATCGTGTTTAAATAGTTTAGTCCCTGCAACTAATTCAACTCTTGACATTAAAAGTATTCTTATAACTGAAAACATTTTAATGCTTTACCTTTTGTCTTTATTATTGGGTTCCACCAATAATATTAAAACAATGTGCCCAACACTTGATTGAACCTTTTTGTAAACTATGTAATCGGTTCATTCAATATCGCTACTTCTCGTCTCCTGGAAACTTTCGTTTATCAACCCAGTACATAAGAAAGGGGCTCCTGAAGATGTTAGTAATTATAGACCAATTACTAAATTATCATTTATTCCCTAATCGTTTAAAAAATAAATTTGAATTGAATGAATTTGTTATGCGTTGGTCAAAGGAATTTTCTGATTCCTATATCACAAAACAACTCTTTGTTACTTTTGTAAGACCTATACTTGAATATGCAAGCCGTATCGTGATATTGACATTTCACGTATTAAATCAGTACAAAAAACATTTCTCCATTTCACTCTACGCCATCTTGCTCGGGCAGACCAAATAAGTCTTTCTCCATATGAACCTAGACTTCTTATTAAAATGAACTCCCTTCAGTCGCGTCATCTGGTGACGGATATAATATTTGTTTAGCAAATTATTTGCGGTGAAATTAATTTAACTGCTATCCGTGAACAAATGAGATTTAGAGAAAATTTGAATAATTTTAGATCGGGCAAGCTCTTTAACATCTCACACTATTCTACAGACTACGGTAAATTCGAGTCAATTTCGCGTATATTAAGCCAGACTAACTTAAGGTCTGAGCTCTTTGATATTAACGTTTAACAAATTAACATTGAGAGCCAGACTTTACGCAAGCATGATTAGTTCTCGTAGTTTGTATGACTGACCTAGCATTCATAAATTAACTTGCATGTTTGTGATGTTAGCCTCAGTGCTGTTGGCATGGGTCATAAACGTTTATTTCCTTTTTAATAATTTAATTTAATGAATTTATTTTATAGTTTTTAATAGTAGAGTAGCGTCATTTTTCTAACACGCTAACCCTTGCAAATTATGATTTTCAGTGTATTGTGATGATTCACTAAGTGAGCAACATTTACTGATGATTGATTTAAGCAATTGTCTGATACAATAAGATCTGGCTTTCTATTTTAATTTGTTAACATTTTTCTAACACGCTAACTCTTGCAAATTATGACTTTCAGTTTATTGTGATGGTTCACTAAGTGAGCAACATTTACTGATGCTTGATTTAGGCAATTGTCTGATACAATAAGATCTGGCTCTCTATTTTAATTTGTTAACATTTGAATCAAAGAGCTCAAGCCTTATGTTTTTTAAAAAAGTCTGAAATTTTTAAATAAGTTTTTTTTTAATAAACCTACATTTCTTGGCACCCAGCCTTTAGATCAACGTTTTTGAAGAAAGGATCGATTTTATAGTGGAACTTAAATCTTGAGAGAAAAATTAAAAAAGTTTGACTTTAAACCCACTTTTTTTAGTCCTTCATCGTCCTTAATCGTCCACAAAAAGTGGCACTTCAATGGATGACTTCTGGATCCTTTAGAGATGAATGGAAACTTTAAAAAAAAAAAAAACAATTTTGAATAAATTTTTGAATTAAGGTTTAGGACTTGTATGTTAATATATGAAAGTAGTAAAGCTAAAGAAACATTATTTGTGCTAAATTCTGAATTTGTATTTTGATATTAAAATGAATGTACAAATAAAAAGAATTCAAAGAAAAATATCTGAATAATTATTACGCAAAATATTAGGGTTAGAATTTTTTAAAAAGGAGGTATTTTATTTTTTATTGAATTTTATGAATCCGTAGTAAATCACTGTGAATAAAAAATGTGAAACACCCCAATTTTTGAAGGCGTAGCGTACAATGAGCATCGCAAAAGATGAGAATCCTATTTTACGAAAATATGAGGCAGCAAATTGTCATAAAAACTTAAGGGCATTCTTATTTGTGAAAATTGAAGTTAAGATATCAACATGCTACTAGCTACTAGTTAGATTTTATATTCCGGGAAATAAATGTACCATAAATTAAATATATTGCAATTATTAAGAATATATTTGATAGTTAAGGTAGCTTGTAACCGTGAAAAGCTCATAAATTGGCATTTGCTAAAATTTAATACTAGATTATATATCTTGTACCATTGAATGATAAACTTTGGTCACCGCCATAGGTCGTAACTACTAAAATTAAAGGACCTAGCTGGATTCCTTGTGAATATTTAATATTTTGATAACAAATCGAGAACAGTGTTGTATCGACGAAGGTTGGATGACGAGTTGTGATTATCAGCAAATTGCATTAGTTGTAAAAATTATTAAAAAATAATATTTCAGAAAGAACAGAGTTTTCATCGATTAATTTTGATGAAAAATTAATGTTACCTTTAAGTTGAGACTGCATTAATTTGACATATTGTTTATATTACTTTTGACACACGGTAGGTACAATATATATTATGCATTCATATTCGGTTCGTCGTATCATACGATAATATCCTTTAAGCAAGAATTTTATTCTCTTTTAGATATTTCCTACGGGTCGTAAAGTAATCATTTTCTATCGTTTAAAAAATTCTTAAAAATTTCAAGGAATTTAAGTTCTTTTTAGTTGATTTTCAGTTAAAATAAAAATGTAAAATGAATGAGATTTTTATATTTCTGAAAGAACATGTAAATGAACAGAAATATACATATTTGGGTGATTATCAAAAAATGTATACATTTAATGTACAACTTTAAATTTTTAAATATAATCACATAACTTATTCGTTTTTTCGTCATATTATAAATTAAAAAATCATTATTAATTTTGTTTATTTAAGAAAACGTTTAATTTGATAATATTTTTCATCAAATTTTACTTTAAACGTGTAAATTATCAGTCCCCTGGCATGTCTTTAAAACAAAATTTGACATGTCTATAAAAATTTTTTCATTTTCAAGAAACATAAGAGAAATCAAAACGACGAAATTAAATGAGAATATGAATTATCTTTCATTCCCTATCTTGTGTTTCTCTTTCTCTTATTTTTTTTTAGAAAAATTCATAATTTTCTTATGTCTCTTAATTACCCTGTGCCTGTTCCGTTCTTACTTAAAATCTATGCAAAAATGAAAAAAGAGAAAAAAAAAACAAAAACAAATCTTTACCTACTGTACAAAAAAATGTCATTTTTACGGTCAGTGCATATTCACTTCTCTTGGTGCGTCTATCAAGTGCTCTAGGTGTTTATAAAAAAATATTTTTATTTGGAACGGAAAATTAATCATTCCCCTGGCAAGTTTTAATTTTTTATTTTAATAAGAAAATATTTTAAATGTTTTCAAATATAATTCATAATGAAATTTTGTACAATCGCCCAGAAGTAAAGTATGCCATATTATGACTTTTATTTAAAAATATTATTAAAATTCCGCTGGAACATCATTCCCCTGTATACCATTAAAAACAATTATTCCCCTGTCAACAAATCATTCCTCTGTTTTCAAAAAAATTTAAAAAAGGCAAAAAAAATAAGAAAACTATTACGTTCCACTTTTAGACATGCATAAAAAACTTACTAATTAAAAAATAAATTAATTTTATTTATTGTTAAAGATTTTAGTGACTTGTCCATTTTTTGACATATAAATATATAAATTTTTTGATAATCACCCATTTATATCTAGAGGCAACACAAACTTTTTTATTTTTAAAACACAAGAAAAAATTAAAAAAATTGATTTAAAAGTTCTGCCAACCAACGGGTAAGAGTTAACGTAAAAGAAAATAATTCTGTAAATCACTTTGGAACATATCTATAATAAAAGACCTAATAAATATAAACAAATAATTAAAAATTATTTAAGTAAAGTTAAAGGCTTATTTTTAATTGAATAGTATTTAATTAGTAATAGATAAGTAAACATGATCCTAAATTTTATTAAAGACTATTTATATAAAGTAAATAACCGACATTATTTTTAAATTCCCTTTTTAGAACTGGAACTTGGAACACAATGTGTTGTCGAAATGGAAAGTCAACAGACCGTTCTACACAATCCAATTTCATTGGACAAAATGGATCGGTAAGTGTAAAGCTTTTTTATATAAAAATATAAATTAATAAATTTTAAGAATAAACAAAATAATTTAACGTTAACCAATCTTCATATTATATATTTTTTAAATCATATTAATAATATTCATTATTAAAGAAAAGAATATAAATGTGTTTAATTTTGTTTTTTTTTTTTTTTTTCTAAAACAAAATTTTAGAATTAGAAGATTATACAACTAACGAGAATAGAAATTGTTTTGTTTTTTATTAACCCAAATTCGAAAATTAAAGATAGCTTTTTGTTAATTTTTAAGGTGAACAGCTCTATTTTGCTTTATCAAATTATCCTAGCGTTGTAATGGGAGCATTAGCCCAAATGTGTCCATTTTACACCATTTTCGTCTTAATATAAGTTTTGACCAAGTCCATTTTTGGTTTAGCTCATTCCCCAAAATGATCAAGTCTGTCGTGATGCAAAGCTTCTCCTTGCTTTTTCTTTTAAGTCTGATACGACGTGGTTGTGGAGGAAAAGAATAAGAGTCTTCTTTGGTTTTTTTTTGCAAAAGTCCAAAAGCATTTGCTATTGCATGTGTATCGTTTCAACCTTTGGTTGAACAAAATTTTTTGCTCGTTGATAACTCTCTTGTATCTGCTCCGAACCACTGTATAGTTGGTTCTGTGACCCTTCAAACTACTGTCCTGGTACTTTTTGAAGTCTTCTTCCTTTTTTAGAATGACTTCTTAACAAATACGATTAAACCAAGTTTTGGATTTCATGAAGCGAGGTATAGATAATCTCTATCTAAGTAGAATCGTTTCACTAATCGTATTTGCAGCAAAGACGACATTTCCATCACGGAAGCACAGTGATCAATCAAAGGTTTTGTAAAAATTTTTTATACCTTCCCAGTTAGCATGGTTACAGCACCATTCTAATTTTTTGAGCCTGTCTGGAAGCTTGTATTGACCAAACAGAGGCCAAAGTCCCCCAGGGGACAGCCAATTAAAACCACATACTTTTGAGGGTGTGTGATTAGAAACAGAAGATGTGAACTTCTTGATCATCACGGTCAGGGATTCTAGTGGGACTTTTAATTAGTTGAGAAAGGTGAAATAGAGTGGAAAGTGATTCAACTTGTTTCCCAATGGAGTTTTGACTCGAAAAAGAGCTACTGGAAAAGGGAAGCCAGTCTTTGTTATGAACATTAAAATCTCCCGCCACAAAAATTTCAATTTAAGAATAACAATTTAGAATTTCATAGAATTAGTTTTAAAGGTTTTCAATTTACATAACAGTTTCCTGATCTGTATTAGAACAGGCATTTTGAACCAAACGTAATAGAAAGTTGGCAAGAAGATTTATATTTAACAAGAATGTTGAAAGCAATGTCTTTTTATGTAGATCGGTATGCCTCTTTTGGGCAGAGGGTTACTGTAGAGGGTTCGAGTAGCTGCCATACAACTCCTTCTTTAATATTAGCTTTACTCTACACCTAATGAAGCTGGGTGTCTGAAATTTTTCCAAAAATAGTTTAGTGTAATGGCTAAAGTTACTTCAAAGTTTTGTTGGTCTACTGCAGAGGGTTCGAAATGCTGCCATACAACTCCTTGTTTTATATGAGCATAACACTACACCTAATAAAGCTGTATGTTTGAAATTTTGCCAAAAGTAATTAACCGGATGATATAATGTTTATATAACGGTCATGCCGGTATACCAGAGTTGACACAGTCTACTCTACTACACTCTTCCTCGTTTCTTTTAATTTAAACTTCGTGCTAAATGTGCAACCAAAAAGAATAGGCTTTGTAACCAAATCACTTTGTTTAAATTTCAAAGAAATCAATTTACTTTTCAATGCTGACCCGATCCATACCTTTGAATCTATATATCTAGTTCGAGGCGTTAAAAACGGAGCAGCAATTTTAAATTACCCGATTTTAATATTTAAATATTCTCTAGGCACCTAACAGTGTCAAATACTATATGTATCAATTGATGAATAAATACAAAAAATGAATAAATACAAAAAAAAAAAAAATTATTATTTTTCAAATTTTTAATTTCTACTTTTATTTTTATGATGATTATCGATGGTTCGAAACTATAGCGATATACCAATGATGTCCTACAATGATGTTTTGAGAAAAATGAGTTTAAAAGTTTTGAAAATACTTTTTGTTAAAATTTTTTTTTTGAGTATAGATTTGTTAACGTAGCCAGTGATCTCGAAATATGATGCGTCCGAAAACGTGATTTTTTTTTTAAAATCACCGTTTTGTTGCAGTATCCAATTGGAAAAGTCCCGACACATGTGTTCTTGTGGCAGCAATTGTTGTGTCAATTGAACTTTGTAGGACTTCAAAGCTAAATCTTTGGGCATAATACGCCATACAGTTGATTTAGAAAGTCTAAAATTGTTGTGAACGTTGGGAAATTGTCATGGTGGTGTCAGCTGTAACAATATCACTCACAGCACCAAAATTTTCTGATGAACGATCGGCTCGAGAATATTGATGTATTTCTCGATCTTGTACTGGACCAGTTTGTTGAAGTTTCCGCACATTAATACCAATTTGTTGCTCAGTTGGATGATTATGTCGACCATAACCATCTCGTAATTTGTGAAATACATTTCTTACAGAACGACAATTTTCATAAAATAAATTAATAATTTCTACACGTTGTTGTATTATTTACGACTCCATTTTTATAAATGGTAAAGCTACAACTGCCAAAATGACATATACTATGGGTACGTTCAATATTTGAAGTGCATTACACAGGCGCCTTTATTATGAGACAGAAAGTTATTAAATGTAATAAGATTTTTATATAAAATTTGTTATTGTGTAGATAGTCTAAAGATTTGTTTAGTAATGTATATTTTTGTTTAAATATCTTAAGTCTATTATTATGTATTTTTTTATTTTTATTTTTAATTTTTAAAATTGAATTAACATTAGTTTTAATAATTTCAAATGGACTCTGAAAAGGTATGTAATTTGCTTCTAGCTTAATTTTTTATTAAGACTAAGTCTTCTATGTTAAATGTTGTTGGTTTTACGGTTTGGTCATGTTTAGCTTTTCTATTATGATTGGTTTTGTCTAACATTTTGTAGGCTTGAATTGCCGCGAATTTTAATATTGTTTTTAATTCTAGTATGTAATCATTCATTACTTGAAAGGGAATATTAGTATTTTTGTTTAAATTTTTTAAATTCTTCCGTCAAGCAATTCAAATGGCGTGTAATTTGTGTCTGTATGTGGTGCTGTATTGTAACAAAATGTGAAATAAGGGATCTCCTTGTGAAGTGTCATAAAACTCTTATTATTTTTTCTTCCATTATATTATTCTTAATTTCAATTGGGGAGGTATATATTATTATTTTTAAATCATTATATCAATTACTTTAAATATTTCATCATTATCTCCTAGCGCTAGTTTATTAATATTTTTATTTTTTGTAAATAAGATAAGTTTCTCTAAATTTTACCTAATTCCCAAGAATGAATTATCTCGTATACTTATTGGCACCACAATATCGCCTTTAATATTTTTATATATATTTGTAATTTTCTTATTAGTTTCATTTCTTATTATTTCAAATTTCATTTTATTTACGTTCCTTATTTTTAGAGTAGACGTAAATCGGGAAAAGTCCCGACACATGTGTTCTTGTGGCAGCAATTGTTGTGTCAATTGAACTTTGTAGGACTTCAAAGCTAAATCTTTGGGCATAATACGCCATACAGTTGATTTAGAAAGTCTAAAATTGTTGTGAACGTTGGGAAATTGTCATGGTGGTGTCAGCTGTAACAATATCACTCACAGCACCAAAATTTTCTGATGAACGATCGGCTCGAGAATATTGATGTATTTCTCGATCTTGTACTGGACCAGTTTGTTGAAGTTTCCGCACATTAATACCAATTTGTTGCTCAGTTGGATGATTATGTCGACCATAACCATCTCGTAATTTGTGAAATACATTTCTTACAGAACGACAATTTTCATAAAATAAATTAATAATTTCTACACGTTGTTGTATTATTTACGACTCCATTTTTATAAATGGTAAAGCTACAACTGCCAAAATGACATATACTATGGGTACGTTCAATATTTGAAGTGCATTACACAGGCGCCTTTATTATGAGACAGAAAGTTATTAAATGTAATAAGATTTTTATATAAAATTTGTTATTGTGTAGATAGTCTAAAGATTTGTTTAGTAATGTATATTTTTGTTTAAATATCTTAAGTCTATTATTATGTATTTTTTTATTTTTATTTTTAATTTTTAAAATTGAATTAACATTAGTTTTAATAATTTCAAATGGACTCTGAAAAGGTATGTAATTTGCTTCTAGCTTAATTTTTTATTAAGACTAAGTCTTCTATGTTAAATGTTGTTGGTTTTACGGTTTGGTCATGTTTAGCTTTTCTATTATGATTGGTTTTGTCTAACATTTTGTAGGCTTGAATTGCCGCGAATTTTAATATTAATTTTAATTCTAGTATGTAATCATTCATTACTTGAAAGGGAATATTAGTATTTTTGTTTAAATTTTTTAAATTCTTCCGTCAAGCAATTCAAATGGCGTGTAATTTGTGTCTGTATGTGGTGCTGTATTGTAACAAAATGTGAAATAAGGGATCTCCTTGTGAAGTGTCATAAAACTCTTATTATTTTTTCTTCCATTATATTATTCTTAATTTCAATTGGGGAGGTATATATTATTATTTTTAAATCATTATATCAATTACTTTAAATATTTCATCATTATCTCCTAGCGCTAGTTTATTAATATTTTTATTTTTTGTAAATAAGATAAGTTTCTCTAAATTTTACCTAATTCCCAAGAATGAATTATCTCGTATACTTATTGGCACCACAATATCGCCTTTAATATTTTTATATATATTTGTAATTTTCTTATTAGTTTCATTTCTTATTATTTCAAATTTCATTTTATTTACGTTCCTTATTTTTAGAGTAGACGTAAATTGCCAGATATGAAGTTGATCGGACTTCCGACCACTCACTGTCCTTTTTTATCACTTATAATTGTTGTACTTTTACTCCTTGCTGTAACGTTTATTTTGTTTGCTGGTATAAGTTTTTTTAGTGTTTCAGAGTCTTTTTTGATTCTTGATAATTCATCTGCATTCGTGTTAATTTTACCTCGCTTATATATGATGTTGAAATTATAATCTGCTCAATCTAATCTTATCCTGGTCATCTTCGAAAATGGGTTGCGTGAATTTTGTATTTCGCTTACTTTGGAGCGAAAATAAAAAGACTTAATTCTTTTTGGTGTTGTCTTAAGACTGTCTTTATTATTACAAAAGAAAATATATACTTAAATTAATATGTTTTAATTAACTTAATGCTAGATCATCAAAATAATGTTTTTTAACATTTATTAATAAAATTAATTGACCAGGAAATTGCATTTCCTGTTATTGCAAAAATATAAAATACTTAAAAGAAAGGTGAATGAGTTACTATATTATGCCAACACATATGTCATGCTACATTATGCCAACATAATATTATGTAACTCCTCCCCTCCTAAATTTGAGACTCTCCTGAGTCTTTAAAGTTATGGTTATTTACATTAAAATTATTATAATTTAAAAATTGAATCATGATTATAAAAATATTTACTTAATTCTAAGCTAGATATAGTTAAAAATTTTTCTAAATTTTATTTAAATTTGTTTTCTTTTTTTTTTTCATAAAATTTTTCTTAAGTTTTAAGTTTCAATTAAAAAATTATCTTAGTTTAGTGAACTTAAAAAATTAGGTAATATGATAATTTGCGATAAAAATAATTTTTAAATGAAGTTGAATAAAAACAATTTTGAATCAAAAAAAACGAGGAAGAGTGTAGTAGAGTAGATCGTGTCAACTCTGGGATACCCGTATGACCGAATTTGCGGAAATTTCAAGATCCTAGCTCCTTTAGTTTTTGAGTTATCGTGCGGACGGACAGACGGACGGACATACATAGCTAAATCGATTTTTTTTTCGATTCTGATCCGATCCATACACTTGAGTCTATATCTACCCCGTCTCCTTCTCTGCGTCACAAACGTAATGGCAAATTTATTAAATTTCATTTTGTTAATTCTAAATAACATACTAAATGTGAACTTAAACTTGAACTTGAAAAATTTGAAATTGACAATGAAAAATTCTTTTTTTTTTTTTTTTTAATTAATGGTTTTATACATTATGTTTCTGTCTTATGAAATCGAATGAAATTGGGTAATTTTTAGGGTCATTGTCATTTGTTAATGTAGGTATGTTATTTTTTGTTTTCGAGTTTGTGTCTAATTGGTTATCAACTAATGACGTGACTCTTCCCGTTTCTATTTCAAGATTCTTTTGAACCATTGATATTTTATTTTTGAAGTTTTTATAATTTTTAAAATAACAATAAAAGGAAAGTAGAGATATTTTTATTATTACGGCTACGAATACAGATAGTGAAATTTTCCAGTTATAGTTAACAATTTTCTGAAATTTTAGTTCCTTTATTTCTTTAATATTTTCTTCCTGGTTACTTATAATTTTCTCAAAATTAATATTATTGTTAATTGTGAAGTTAAAATTTTCATTTTGTGTTATTACATACTTATAAATAAATCGCTTAATGTTACTTCTATAAATATTGTTTTCTATTTGAACTGAACAATTATAATAAGATAAGTTAGAAAATAATTACCTTGTAATATAATTTCTCTTTCGTCAGAAGTGCTATTTAATTTCTTATTTTTTATATTTTTTAAAATTACAATATTATCGTCTAATTCTATGTATTCTTCTTCTCTGTCTACTTTAATTAAATTACAATTTTTCCTAATTATACAATTTTTGCTAAGTTTTAGTTCTTTGAGAGATTTGTTATCTTCATATGTACAAGTTTTGTTTTTATTTTTAATTATATATTCTATTTCTTGATCTATTTCCATATTTTCTAAATTAGAAATCGGAAGTAGAAGTTTTTTATCAAAAATTGAGCTGTTTGTAGGGATTTTAATGGCAAAAATAATAGTATCATTGGAAAATTTGGTTACCCCTAATCTAATATTCATTAATTTTTTAAAGTCGATGTCGTAACTAATAATTTCATCATTACTTAAAATATTTGGATGAAGTATATTTATTCTTGCTGATGCAATGTTTTCTTGAATATGTTGAACTTGTTCTTTAACGAAATCAATTTTAAGCATAAGATTAAAATATAAAGAGTTCTCAATAATCTCTTTTTCTGTTTTTTGAATATTATTTAATTTATCTACAATTTGTTTACGTTCTGATTCTAGAGATAATTTGATAGTTTCTAATGTTTGATTGTAGTTGTTATTAATTTTAATTTGTTTGTTAGAGTTTTCTATTAAGTTATGATTATTTTCTTCGATAATTTTAAGGTGATTTTCAATACTTTGCCTATCATCATCATCCATATTTCCGAATAACCATTTAGTTGCAGAGCATAAAAAATTTATAAGTCCTCTTTTAGATCTATGAGGAATTGTTGTTTTTATTTGATTCCTAAGGTTTTCTAACTTTTGTAATGCAAATATTTTATTGCTTTCTAATCTTAAAGAAGAAGCTATTGTTTCTAAATTATCGACTAACTTTAAGATTTCAGATGGATACACAATGTGAAGGATTATGTCAAAATTACTTACAATTTCTATTTCATCGACCTTAATTTCGACATATCCCATTTCAGATTTCAATTGTTCCACTATCATTGTTGGTGATGTTATTGGAAGTATCCAAAGAATTATTATCCAGAGTAGTATTGTTTTGATCTGAAAATTTTAATGGTTTTTTAATGTTATTTCGAAATTTTGGTTGCTCTTTATGTCTAAGGCTGACTTAGTTTTTTATAAATCCTAATTGTCTAGTTTCTGTATAATTTTCTCTTGATTTATTTAATTTTGTAATTTTTTTGGTTTTCATGTCTTTTATTCTATTTTCAACAATTTTTTTGTCTATTTTGTTATTTTCTACTTCGAATGGAGTAGCTTTAATTGTCGAATTTGATCTTTTATTGGGATTTTGTTTTCAATATTCAATACTCTAATTTTTTCTGTTAACGTATTGTTCAATCTTTCTATGTCTGCATTTCCTGTATGGTTATTAGGCTTTACGAAATGAACTATTATTCCCTCATCTTTGCAAAACTATTTTATATTTATACGGTTAAATTCATTGTCACAAACAAGTTTTTTAATTTTTTCTTTTATTGAAATATACTGTCAAAATTTGTTTATAAGCGTTTGATTATTTCTATCTTCCAGATAAAAACCTATAGCATGTTTGGAATATTTGTCTATAAAAATAATGAAAGAGTGTTTAGAATTTACATAGATATCAACGTGGATTATTTCGTTAATTTCCACTGGTGTTGCGGTAATTTCAAATTTCTTTTTAATCGGATTTCTATCGTATTTCCCTGCAGTACAAGTTTCACAGTTATTTACTACTTTATGTATTAAGATTTTTAAGTTTGGGTAAAATATTTTATGCTTGATACTTTCATAATTGGCTATTATACCAGCATGACCAGATTCTCTTTTATGGAATAGAGATATTTGTTTTAAAGCTTCTTCTTCGTTCTTCATATCCTTGGCAAAATAACTGCATTTGACAAATTTTATTTCATTATTGTTAGGATACATTTCGATAGTTTTTAGTTGAAATTCGTTATAGATATGGTCTTCAAGTTCTGAATATATTACAATTTTTCCAATGTTAATATATCTTCGGATTATATTACTTACATTGTTAGGAATATCGTTTCTTTCTATGTAAATTCTTCTCTTATTGAAAATTATTTCTAGATCTTTTTATTATACCCTACACCTATAGAATAGGTAAAGGGGTATATTAACTTTGGTATGGTGTTTGTAACCACCTAAAGGAAGCGAGCTAGATATGGAAAAGTATATATATTTGTGATCAGCGTGACCGCCTGAGTCGATATAGCCATGTCCGTCAGTCCGTCCGTCCGTCCGTAGGCACGATAACTCAAAAAATAATGGAGCTATCTTGATGAAATTTTAACTGTAGGTTACTAGGACTGAAAGTACGGCGGGGATTGCATATGGGCGAAATCGGCCCATGGGTTCGGATTCTGGACCTTTTAATCGATCGAAGGGCTAACGAACATATATAAAAAATCACGATAACTCAACAACTAATGACGCTATCTTCTTCAAATTTGTGCTGTAGGTTACTAGTAATGAAACTATTTCGGAGATTGCGTAAGGTCGGGATTGGACCATGGGTTCGGAACCTAGAACTTTTTGATCGAATTTAGGCCAAACGAGCATAATTCCGAAACCAATGAAGATAAAACTCCAAATTTGGTATCAGGGTGTCCCTTCCTATTTCCAAAGTGTCTTGGGAATTTGGGCCCCATTGTAGTAGTGGGTCGGGGACCAGCCACACATTTCCGAAGACCTTAAAGCATATCTTTAAAATTAATAAAAATAACAACTTGAAAAAATGTAGAAGCTTCCAATTTGCCACAAGGGTGTTCTTTACTATCTCTTGCGTGTTCCCCTAATTTGGGATCAATTGGAGTGGTGGTTCAGTACCCCTCTCAGACCTCCCAAGTTTTAAAGGCTTATAATCGAAATTACTAAAAATAGTTACTTAAAATTAAGATAGACCGTCCAAATTGTGTACAAGGGTTAACTAGTACTATAAGTACAGCGCGGACTGTATAAGGGCGAAATCATTCCAAGGATTCGGATTCTGGATCTTTTAATCGATCGAAGGGCCAACGGACATATATAAAAAATCACGATAACTCAACAACTAATGAGGCTATCTTCATGAAATTTGTGTTGTAAGTTATTGGTAATGAAACTACGGCGGTGATCACGTACGGTGAGGATTGGACAATGGGTTCGGATCCTAGACCTTTTTGATCGAATTTAGGCCAAACTAGCATAATTCCGAAACCAATGAAGATAGAACCTCCAAATTTGGTACCAGGGTGTCCCTTCCTATTTTGTAAGTGTCTTGGAAATTTGGGCCCCATTGGAGTAGTGGGTCGGGGACCAGCCACTCAGTTCCGAGGACCTTAAAGCATATTTTCGAAATTAATAAAGATAGTAACTTGAAACAAATGTAGAAGCTTCAAATTTGGCCCAGGGTGTTCTTTACTATTTCTAGCGTGCCCCCCTAATTTGGGATCAAGCGGAGTGGTGGTTCAGTACCTCTCTTAGACCTCCCAATGTGTAAAAGCTTGTCATCGAAATTAATAAAACTAGTAACTTAAAATTAAGATAGAACGTTCCAATTGTGTACAAGGGTTAACTAGTATTGAAAGTATGACGGGACTGCATATGGGCGAAATCGTACCATGGTTTCGGGTTCTGGAACCCTTGAAAAGTTCAAGGACTAACAAATATATATCTTAAAAACACCATAACTCAAAAAATAATGCCGGTATTTTTATGAAATTTAAACTCTAGGTTACTAGTAATGAAAGTACCATGCGAATTGGTTATGGTCGAGTTTAATTTCGAAGCCAAAGAATATATTTCCTATGTCCTATGTGTCTCCGAAATCTAGACTTAATTGTAGTGGTTCAGCTATGTTCAAAGGTACTTGCTGCATTTATGTAAAATTTATTTTCATATTTAAATGAGTTATATGAAAAGGTCTAAATTTGTAATTGTATTTTAGAAATACATTTATTGCATATTTTGCGTTTATAAGCTTTTCTATTAGGTATATAAACTAACAATTTAAAATAATTGAAATTTTTAAAAATTTGTGTTATTAAATATATTATGCTTTGATTATCTTTTTATCACAAAATTTAATAATTAGAATTTTTTCATTTTGTAATTGAATTGGAATAAATATATTTTCATTTATTTCAAGTTTTTTTGTTTTTTAATATTTTTAAATAGATAAATTAGTAATAATTTGTTATATTTTTTAATAGATAGTGTAATTAGAAAATATTTTTAGTATTATAAAGTTAATTTGGTTAACTATGTCTTACGATCAAATTAATAACAGCTTTTATGGTGTTAAAATGACTTATGGATATGTCCTTAAATTTGAACCAAATTAGGTGTAGGGTATTTCTAAATCGGTTGCACCAACTGACTGTTTCTTTACATTTGTTTTTGTTCTACTAAGATAATTTGAGTTTTAAAACGATTAACAACCGTTTCTAAAATTGGTATATGTTGTACCAAATTTTCCTCTTGGAGTGAATGGTTGCTAAAGATTCATTACTATCAACATGAACCGAATTTGTACTTGTAGAGTTATTATAATTTTCAAATAAATTTATTTCGTTAGTATTAACATCGATTCTACTGAGAACATCTGCTATTTTATTTTCTTTACCCTTAATGTATTCAATTTTGGCGTCACATTCTCCTAATTGGATTAACCAACTTTGTAATCTTGGCTTAATATCTTTACCTTTATTTTTAAGTTGTAGCCATTTTATAAGCTCGTGATCAGTAAGTAAATCAAATTCTCTACCGAACAGGTACGGTCTGAAATATTTAATTCCTCATACAACTGCTAAAAGCTCTTTTTCAGTTGTAGGGTAATTTTTTTCATGTTCGGGATGCAAAGCTAATAGGATGTCCATTTTGAGATAGAACAGCCCCTATAGCGAAATTACTTGCATCGGTAGCTAATTTGAATTTTTTATTAAAATTTGGGTACTTTAATATTGGGTAATTCGTAATAATATCTTTTAATTTTTCGAAAGCATCAATGTAATTAGGATCTTTCGTATTAATTTTTGTGCTTTTCTTTAAATATTTGACCATTGGGTAGGCAACTTTTGTATAATCCCTTATAAATTTTCTATAATACCCAGTCAATCCTAAAAACGATTTGATCTGTTTTTAGGTATTAGGAAGTTTGAGATTTCTAATTACTTCTATTTTATTTGGATTAGGTTTTATTCCTTCTGGAGTTAAAACATGTCCTAAATAATCGGTTTCTTTGGAAAGAAAATTGCATTTATCTACCTGTATTTTTAACCCTGCTTTTTCTAAGGTTTCAAAAATTTTAGTTATATTAGTAAAGTGCTCTTCCAAAGATGTGCTGAAAATCAGTATGTCATCTAGATAGACTACACAAATTTTATTAATAAACTCTCTTAATACTGAGTTCATTAATCTTTGAAATGTGACGGGAGCATTTTTCAATCCAAATGGCATTCTTGTATATTCAAAATGGCCAAAAGGAGTTGAAAAAGCTGTTTTTTTTCTATCTTCAGGCCTAACTAAAATTTGGTGGAAGCATTTAGCTAGGTCGAGAGTTGCGAAATATTGTGACCTTCCCAATTTGTTTAATATTGCTTCAATATTAGGAATTGGGAATTTGTCACTTGTAGTAATTTCATTCAATTTTCGGTAGTCTATCACAATTCTCCATTTTTTTTCGCTTGAATTATCTCTTTTTTTCGGTACAATCCAAAGTGGACTATTGTAAGGAGTATTGCTTTCCGTGATAATTCCCTGATCTAACATTTCGATTATTTGACGTTCAATTTCTTGTTCATGGATTTTTGGATACCGATAAATCTTAGAATAGATTGGGTCATTTGTAGTTCTTAATATATCATGCTGAATTTCATGAGTAAAGGATAAGATATCTCCATCTTTAAAAAATAAATTTTTGAATCTTTTCAAAATTTTCAACAATTTATTTCTTTCATCGTTGTTTACATTGCTTAAATCTTATTTTTTTAAAAAATTTTCACTAATAGATTCTAAGGTATTTATGTTAGAAATGTCAAATGGATAAATATTGTCAATAAAAGGGATTTGGTTGTTTTTAATTTCTTTATATTTTTGGTCTAGATTAATTTTAGCTTTAAGAGCGACTAAGATGTTTTATTCTACAATTGCATCATAGCTACTACCATTTAACTCTATTACCTTCCATGAAATTCTTCCAAAAGTTTCGAATTTTTTTGGAATTGGGTTGACTATTTCAGGAAATATTTTATTAGTTCCGTTAATAGTGTTAAAATACAAAGGTTTTCCCAATTTAGTTTGAACAGAGTTATTCAAGACCTTAGGATTAATAACACTTGTACTAGACCCTGTATCTATTAAGCATTTGATTTTTTGATTATATATTGTTAAATATATTATTGATTAGTTTGTTTCCGAGGCTCTTCTTGAAAATTTTCGGTAGTTCCCTGTAAATTTCCAATGAGTCTGGCCTATCATTGTAATAATTGCTATAATAAGTTTGACCTTGATTATTAAGATTTATATATTTTCTAAATTGAGAGTTGCGAGAAAGACTGGCTACTCTACCGCTTTGATTAGAGTTGTTGATATTTCTGCTTGGATTGGAAATATTTGTTTGTCTAGAACAGGGGTGGCCAGCTATACTAACTTTGGGAGCCACATTTACAAATTAATATTTTAAGGAGCCATTTATTTATTAAAAAACAATACATATATATAGGGTTAATCTAAAATAATTTGAAAGTTTTTTTTGCGTAAATTAGTAGGCGTTAAATAGTTTTTTTTTTCAAATTTAACTGTTAATATATTTTTAAAGTAAATTCTTTTTGTTGGTGTAGATTAGTAGGTTTGCGTGTGTTACTCAGTAGTTTTTTAAAATTCCTTTAGTTAAGTTGTGGTTACATTTGTGAAAATTATAATAAAAAAAAAATAAAAAGTAATTATGCTGTCTGGAAAACGCAAATATGAAGACGAGAACAGGAAATTTAAGGCGGATTTTGTTTTTGTAGAAAGAAATGGAAAACCGATGTGTCTGATATGTGAAGTATTGTTGTCACAGTTCAAGGTCAGTAATCTAAAACGGCATTACGACGTAAAGCACTGTTCTTTCAGTCAAGAATTTCCTGCTGGTAGCGAGTTACGCCGAACAAAAATATTGTCTTTAAAAACAAAACTTAATCAACAAACAAAAGTTATGTCAATGTTTATTAAAGAGGCAGATATAACAACAGAGGCCCGATTTATTATGGCGTTCAATATTGCTAGAACAAAACGGCCCTACACAGAGGGAGAATTTATAAAAAAAAATATTGCTCAAGTTATTTCTGTTTTAGATCCAGAAAATAAAAAATTGCATTAATTGATTGAGCAAATCCCTGTATCCAGGCATACTGTGGAAAGGCGAATTTCTGTTATTAGCAATGATATCATAAATACCTTGCAAAATGATGTGATAAACTGCTCAGCCCTAGACGAATCCACAGACATTGAAGATAAACCTCAACTTGCCATATTTGTTCGTTATGTAACAAATAATGTAGATGTCAAAGAAGAACTGTTAGGCCTTGTTGCACTGAATGATACGACTAAAAGTTCAGATATAAAAAACGCTCTTGATGTTGTACTGAAAAAACTTTCTGTACCGATTAAAAAGCTAGTCAGCGTTACAACTGATGGCGCCCCAGCTATGAGGGGTTTTACTAACGGGCTTTTGGGGCTTTTAAATGCTGATGCATTGTATCCTAATTTTATCCCAGTGCATTGCATTATTCATCGGGATAGGGAACACCTTGTAGCCAAATATTTTAAATATGACAATATTATGAACGTAGTTTTAAAAATCGTCAACTATATACGATCAAGTGCTAAAACTCATCGCCAATTCAAAGCCTTTATACAAGAAATGGAAAACGATGAGCTTCCAGATGATGTATCTTGGTTTTGTTTAGTAAGGTGGCTCTCAGTAAGCAGTGTTTTAACAAAATTCTTTAATTTGATGGAACCAATCGAACAATTCGTCAATGAAAAAGGAAAATTTTTCCCGGAACTTGAAAATACCAAATGGTTGTTAGATATGGCGTTCTTCACGGATATTTTTCAGCACCTACAATCATTAAATTTATCTCTGCAAGGACATAATAAACTCATTTCTGATTTGGCACAGAAAGTATTCAGCTTTAATAACAAATTAAAACTGTTCGAGAAAGATCTTGTTTCTAAAACTTTCATTCACTTCACGTGTGTCAGTAAAATTTTGCAAACTTTACCCGGATATGACATAATAGTTACAGATTCCGTATGCAAGCTTCACCTACTAGTAGAAGATATAACCGAGAGATTCTGTGATTTAACAGCACTTAAGCCATCATTTATATTTTTGGCAAATCCTTTCCTTGTTAATATTTTGAAGAATAGCTGTCCTATATTACCGCCAATTGCGTCGGATATAGCAGCTGTAGAATTAGAGCTACTCGAGCTCCAAGAAGATGAAGTGTTGAAGCAAGTAAAACAGAATAATTGTTCAATTATTGACTTTTGGAAGCAGGTTCCGGAACAGAAATATCCTAAAATCAAAGATTGTGCGCTCAAGTTAATATCTGTTTTCGGTACTTCGTATTCTTGTGAGTCGTTGTATTCAACACTTAAATTTGTTAAAAATAAATATCGGTCTGTTTTAACTAATAAGCATTTAACAGAGCTGTTGCGAACTGCCATAACAAGTCATCAACCAAACTTTAAGCGGTTAACTGCTAAAATGGACAATATCCGTAAGGCATCAACAAGCAAATCTAACTTCTAAATATTTTCCATAATTTTCTTATTATTTCTTTGTTTTATATAAATTTGTAACAAGAAATGAAATAAATTTTTTTTTATATATTTATAACAAAAAATTTAATTTTGTTTTATTCTATAAAAAAAAATGTTATAGGAATTATTAAAAATTTTGCATAAGAGCCATTCCAATCGACGTCAAGAGCCGCGTTATGGCCACCTCTGGTCTAGAACGTTGTGAGTTATTAGGATTAAATTTTGGGTTTTTCAATTTGTGACAAAATTTTGTTGTCTTTATTAAGATAATCGTTTAAAAAACTATTATTTGTATTTCTATTTGTAGAAAGTTCGAATGCTTTATTTCTATTTTGTTCAGATATTCTACTAAACTTTTTATATAAAATGTTATTTTTATTATTTAATTTTCTGTGATTAGAATCTATTGTCCTATTATCATCTTAATTTACTAAACTTATTGTAAATATATAACATACTCATATTTTCTTGAATATGAGCTCTAATAGTACCATCTATTTCTAATAAAATTTCTGTTAAATCCCTATCTACGTTTTCTGGCTTATAAATTTCTGGTTTCTTATCATCTAAATCATAAATTTCATTTAATTCGTAACTTACATTCCTAAACTCTTCAAATAAGTTTCTTAAATTACTAACCTTTATGTATCTGCAATAGTTAAACAATTCTGAGTAGAATTTTTGAGGATGAAAACTCTGCCGCAGTTTTGATTTTATTTCGTCTCAACTAGCGTTTTCACCAAGCTGCTGGACACATTTTCCTGCTTCTTTTTGTATTTTTTCGTTCTTAATATCTGCATCGCAAACTGGTATAACTGATTGTTATATCCGCAAAGAGAAAGTGTAACTTCAACACTCTTAATAAAAGATGACAAACTGTAGTCTGGTGAACCATTAAATGGTTTAAGATGTCTGAACTGTGTTAAAGTATGCTCAGGAGATAGCGTAAAATTTTGCTCTTCGTTGCTTTGTTGAATTTGTTGTTGTACTTGTTGTTGTTGTTGAACTTGTAGTTGTTGAATAAGTGCTTGACACTGTTGTATTTGTTGTTCTTGTTGCTGCATGATTTGATCTTTTTGTTCTTCCGTTAGTTGGTTAGTTGCCATGATATTTCTGTTTTTATCAAAAATTAAATTTCTGGTATTGTTTTTCATAAAAGGTTCTCTTCCATAACACTTCTCTGCTAATATAGTGTTATGGATTTTTAAATTAAAGATAAGGAATTTTAATTTATATTATATTTGTATTTTAATTGATAAGTATTGTTTGCAATAACACTTTAAAATATTGTACATATATTAGAGTTTATAGTTTTATTTTCTTAATTATTTACATTTATATATATTTTTTTTTTTTTCACAAAAAAAATTTGTATTTAATTGTTAATTTTATTATATAGCAATATACTATTAACTTTTTTATTTTGTTATTATTTTATTGTCAAAAATATTGTATCTACATATATATGTATTGCATTTCCTGTTATTGCAAAAATATAAAATACTTAAAAGAAAGGTGAATGAGTTACTATATTATGCCAACACATATGTCATGCTACATTATGTCAACATAATATTATGTAACTCGTGTGAAAATATTACTAGTGGTCTGTGATCTGTTACTATCGTAAATTTTCTTGCATATACCTACGGTCTCAAATATGTTATTGTGCAGTGTATTTCTAAGAATTCCTTTTCGATTATAGATTTATTTAAAGATCGTTACTTATTTGTCCCTGTGATAACATGGCTCCTAACGCGACGTTTGAAGTCAGTTGTCATTACGAATTTTTTTTATCAAAATTTGAATTTTTCAGGATTGGTGGGTTAATTAATTTATTTTTTAGATCAGTAAATGCTTTTTCGCAGTCATTTGCCCATTGGAACTTTATAGATAGGTTGTTCAATGGTTAAGCGATTTCTGCAAAATTTTCTATAAATCTGAGGTAGTAATTTGCAAAAACTACGAATCGTCCTGCATCTTCAGAATAGGATAATTTATTATAGTGTCATATTGTGCTGGTTTTATTGCATTTTGAGTTATTAGATGGATTTAGTTTTTAATTTGACTCTCTAATCCTAAAAAAATTTATAATAAATTTTTATTATGATGTTTTATACTACAGCCAAAAATTAATATATATCAACTACGTTTATAAACGTCAAAATCTAAACCTGATAATTCTATTGCATTCTTTGAAACTATTAGAGGATATCTTCAATCCGAAAGGTAATCTTGTGAATTGATAATGTCCTTTTTTAGTTGAAAAAGCAGTTAAAGGTTTCAATTCGTCGTTTAATTTTATTTGGTGGAAAGAATTGCTCAAACCTAAAGTTGAAAAGTATTTGGCTCTTCCTAAACTATCTAATATGTATATTATGTAGACGAGTAAGTGGAAATTTGTCGTTAACTATTTTTTTGTTTAATTGTGTATAATCTATTCCTAATCTCCCTTTTCTTTAATCGCTATTTGATTTTTAAGGTACGATTATTAGTGGAGAGTTGTGTGGGCTATTAGATGTTTCAATTAATTTATTTTTGGTTAATTCTTTTACTTCATTTTATATTATTTTATATCTTCATATACTAAAATTATATATTTAATTTAGTCTACAATTATTTATGAAACAGGGGAAGTAAATCTATGTGTTGCCGGTAAAAATTATTGTGTATTAGGTTATAGTTTTTTAGATAAAATATGTCTGAAAAATCTTTACATATTTGTATAATTGAATTTTAACCTTCTTTATCTAAATTATTTATTTTTAGTTCTTTTTATAAATGTTGTTATCTGTTTGTTTTATTTTGAGCTATATTTAATATTGTATAATTTTTTAAAGGTTTTAATTTTGGTTTAAAATTTTTTATGGTTACTTGTTTGCTTGTCAATTTGGATCGTCCATAATGTTTTCATTTAATATAGATATTTCTGCGCCGGTATCTAGCAAGATAAATTTTTATATATTGTTATGTAGTTTATTTTTTTGTTATTTATATAATTTATATTTAGATTTCTATATTGTTTAATTTCTCGGCAAGTTGTAGAGCTTCGATGTATCTCTACGCTGACCATTACTTTTCAGAAAAAATACGGGACACTAAATTTAAAAATATCATTTCAAAAAGAAGTTAATTGATTTATTACATATTATTACATATCCAGTTGTATTTGAAAATAAAATAAAAAAAAAAACACATTATAAAATAAAATAAAAATTCCAAAGTTGTATTTGGTAATTAATATGGATTTTAAAGACTCTAGTTGAAGTTGGGATTTTTCTGCCGTTTATAAATTGTTCATCAAAGAAAATAATCTTTCAGTAGGACCATTGGAAGCTGGGAGACATAAACAAAATTTCACTATTATTAAGATATTTTCATATCCAATTTGTTTTTCTTTCAAATACGAAAAAATTTCAATCCATTTCTCCTACATATTTTTTATTAGAGTAGGACATTGTTCTTGTGTTAAAAAATACGTTTCTAAAGGATTAAATAATTTTAAAATTCTCTCTAAAGAAGGCATTAAACTCAGCCATCGAGTTTTACTGAACCCAAGTAGTTTTTGATATTCAATTTCAACATTTTCACAAATATACTCGAACATTATAAATATAAGAAAAAGAATATATTTTAACTAATATTAATTCAATATGCAATGGAAGGCAATCTGCTTGAATACAATTATTAAGAATATGGGCCGAGCAGTTTACACCAATTAATTTCTTGCCAAGAAAACTCTCAATTTTTTTAAAAATATTATTTTTACCTTTTTTGTTAGCCCCACTAAAATTACAATTTGTATTATTTTCACAAAATGCTACCATTTTTTCAGTTATTTCATTTTTAACTAAAGTATTTTGAAGTACTTGAGAAATTATATCTGAAATTTCTTCTATCAATTCCTTTATTTCTAAGATTTTACCTTGTACTCCAAGGTCTAGAGATCTAGAGAAAAAATATCGTACCAGTATTGGACAAATTTTTATATTGCCATGGTTAGAACAATCCAAATACATTGTTACACATCTAGCGTGTAATAAATCATTTTTTATTGAATCTAATGATAAAGGAACCAAAATATTGTTGATAATTGCTTGACACTTTGTCCGGCGCAAGAATATTTTTCGTTAAAACAGGATTTTATTAATTTAGATGTGCAATCATTTGACCTAAAAGAAAAATTGTGTTTATTTATTTATTAGTTTAGTTTAACTCAAACTTTACAAAATTTTAACAATTAGTATTATACAACCTATAAAAAAAATAGCTTATGAATTAAGTTACAATTTCATATTTCTTAAATTAAAATTTAAGTGAACAATAAAAACAACTAAATATATATAAAAAAAAAGAATTTATATTTCTATTTATACAATTTAAGTTTTTGTGTTTGTTTTGAAAGTGTGAAATCGATGTTGTTCTTGTGTTTATTACCCATTATCAACATCCTATGAATTGGTTCATAAATGCCTTAATTTGTTCTATGAAAACTTAACGTAAATAAATTAGTATTACGTAAACGATTATTTGAATTAATTTTAATGTTATTAAGGATTTGAGGAGAAGAAATGTTACCTTTTATAACTTCAGTAATAAAAATAACATCAGCAACTTCTCGTCTTAATTTTAAAGTTTTCAAGTGAATTAAATTCAATCTATTTTCATAAGGAGGTAGGATCAGCGGGTTTGACCATTGAAGATTTCTCAAAGTAAATCTTAAAAAATTTCTTTGCACCGCCTCTATCCTATTAATATGTACCTCGTAAAATGGTGACCAAACTTGGCTAGCATATTCTAAATTAGGTCTAACAAGACAAGAATATAAAGATTTAAGAACATAAGGATCATTAAATTCTTTAGAACAACGTTTTATAAAACCCAGCATAGAATTAGCTTTATTTATAATATAACAGAAATGAAGTTTAAATTTAAGCTTATCAGCGAAGTAAACACCTAGGTTTTTAATAGAATTCGTTTTAGGATTACTAATTCCCTTCAAGTAGTAATTAAAACAAATCGGATTAAGACTACGTGTGAAACACATAAGTGCACATTTATTTACATTTAGAAGAAGATTATTGTTTTTACACCAAATAAAAAAATTATCTAAATCATTTTGTAAGAGTAAAGCAACGTTTAGTAACTCAATTTTCTTAAAAATTTTCATGTCATCCGCATATATTTGAAGCTTACTATTAACAATAACTGAAGAAACATCATTTACCGAGATTATAAAAAAAGAGGACCTAAGTGACTGCCTTGTGGAACTCCGGAATTGGCGTTAAAAGGTTTAGAAGTAATAAATAAAACACTGTAGGTCCTATAAGATAAATATGAGTCAACCCATTTCACAAAAATATCTGGGAAACCAAGTTTTCTTAGCTTTATCAGTATTATAGAATGTGGTAAAAAATCAAATGTTTTACTATAATCTGTAAAGATAACATCCGTTTGAAAACCTTCTTCCATATTTTTTGTAAAAGTTGAAACTGACTCAACAAGATTAGTAACTGTTGATTTTTTATCCATATATCCATGTTGATTATGAACTAAAAAAGATTTACAGTGACTATGAATAGAATCATACATTATTAATTCGAACAGTTTTGGAAGTGAAGAAAGTTTCGCAATTGGTCGATAATTAATAATTTCATTTTTGGCATTTTTCTTATGAATAGGTTTAACATATGAGTGTTTCCAGATAGAAGGGAAAACTCCTGAATTTAAAGAAGAGTTAAATAGTATTGAAAGGGGAATAGCCAAAGCACTTGAACACTTTTTGAGTATAACTTCCGGAATACCATCAGGTCCAGGAAGAGTATTATTCCCAAGTTTATCTAAATACATTTTAATTACACCTTCATTAATATTTATATTAAACCAAGTAGTTTTCGGAAAAGTATCCAAATGAGAGAAATCATTGTTAAAGTATGTGATTTAATATACCATGTGCCATGTATGAAATATGAAGAAAATATGAACCAACGACAAAATTTGATTTTTATTTTCTCTTCGGTGAATTCGATATTTTTTTTTTCAACGAAGATTCAATTTTATGTTTTGAATCTAAGGAAAAAAGAAGAATAGCCAATAGGTACCTATTTTGACTGTGTAGTATTTTATAAAAACAAAAAAAAAAAAAAATAAAAAAACAAAAATCATAACAACGAAGAGAGAATCAATAAACAAACGAAAAATTGAGATTACTTTTACTTATAAAATTTCATAATAGAATACTTACATAGATATAGAATATAGATAGAAGACCAATCATATGACTTATATGAGAGATACCTATATTGAATATAATTTTTTTTGTTGTATATATATTATTCATAAATGAATAAAATAATTACATTTCTCCTAATAAGAAATGACAACAATCAAGAAAGATTCAATTGTATATTTTGAATCTAGGCAAACTTCTTTTAATAAGTATCAAAATAACAAAAATAAAAATAGAAAAAGCAAAATAAAATACTAAATAATACGAACCGAACTAAAAAATAATTCAAAATTATAATTTTTTAACGAATTTTAAACTATTTTTTTTTTCAGTCCAATTTCTTTTATGGATTTAAAAAGTATATAGTTGCTTGTAATTTGCAATTCCAAATTGTTGTCATTACAACAAGTGTATGTCTATTAATTTAATATTTTTGTAGCTTGGGTTTTTTTTTATTTAGACTTTAGTAGAGTTTGTTATTTTTAAACAGTTTCGTATTAAAAATTTCCAATTAGTTAATTTAATTGAATTTTAGTTCTTTAAGAAATGAGTTAATTTTAGTTTATAGAATACAAGATTTCCGAAAATTTCAAAATATTGCAGATTTTATAATATATTGTAAACAAAATTACAATAATATGGTGGATAATATAAAACAAGCATTCAAACTTGCTTTACTAAGAGAAGCTAGCTTTAAGTTTAAAAAATATAAAAACTTAGACAGAATGTCTAGTTAGTCATTAATTTATATTAAAAAGAAATGTTGCAAGAACTCATACTTTTTATGAAGATGTAATAAATATTTTTGCAACTAGAGAAATAAGAATAGAATTAAAATATAAGTCTTAAAATAATTTGTGGTTTTATTTAAACTTTTTTTTTATTTTGAATTAGTAGGTGGAAATTCCACGAGCCGCCACTGGTAAATACACATTATAAAATATACATATATATATGTCTGTATTGTGCGATGTATTTTGTTCTGCCGGAGCCATAATCAGAAAAACCACTAATTTCATCCAGTGCACTATTAGTTTAGCTTTCTAATGGCTATTTCATCGAATACCAATACAGCCAACCTTTCAATTAAATCTCTTTCTGAGAATATAATGCGTAACTCACTTATATTTTTGTCGTTAAGACCTATATTTAAATGTTTGATGGGGATCCATCTATTAAGGGAACTAAAATGGGGCAAATAAAGCTTTACTTCATTTTCTAAAAACTTATAACCCTTTTGGTGAATTAAAATGAATATTTATTGCTACGTTTTTTTCATCTTCGGACCATTTATTAACACTTTTAAAATTCATTTTTAAAAATTGTTTGGTTTCGATACGCAAGTGAAACTGCCTATTAATAATGCTACATAAATATAAATCCTGTTTTTCTCATTTTAATTTTTGCCTTAACTTTTTATTTTGATTTTTTAAGTAAATAATGTTTTTTTTTAAATTAAATTTTGTTTCTTAAAGAAAGCTAACCTTTTAAGAACTGTCAAATACTTTTTTAAATAAAAATCTGCACTCCTATCAAAACAATGATAGTACCCAAGGACCTTCTACAATGGATAATTTTTTTTTGTTAACATCAAAAACCTTGCTTTTTATAAAAGAATTTAATTGTTTATTTGAACTAGCTGCAATATTAAATTTTTGTGTTAAATTGTTTTCGAATGTTGTATAATATCATTTTTTCCACCATGTGCAATAGAAAAAGTTGAAAAGCAGGTATTGCATCTAACTATATTAGAAATTTTTGTTGCGCTTAAAAAAGGAAAACCAGCTTGCAAATCCATATTGAACGAGCATTTTCTTTTTAATGACATCTTAATATAAATTTTGAAATTGAATATGAATACATATAGATGAATTTAAATTTGTAACATTTATATAATTATATAATATTTTATAATAATAATGATAAGTAATACTAAATTTTTTAACAATGTTCTTAAAAAAACTATAAATTTTTAAACAAGCAACGAACTGCATTAATTATACTGACATAAATTAATGTTAAATTGACAAATTAATAAACTGTTTACATAAACTGAATTGACATTTCATATAAAAATTTAAACTCCGTTTATATATGGGAACTATCTTATTTAAAAAAAAAAAAATAATTTACTAAAAACGAGGAAGAGTGTAGTAGAGTAGACTGTGTCAACTCTGGGATACCCGCATGACCGTAACATATACATTATATCATGCGGTTATTTACTTTTAGCAAAATTTCAAACATTCAGCTTATTAGGTGTAGAGTAATGCTCATATAAAGAAGGAGTTGTATGGCAGCTACTCGAACCCTTTGCAGGAGACCAACCAAATTTTGCTGTAACTTTGGCCATTACTCTAAACTATTTTTTGCAAAATATCAGACACCCAGCTTCATTAGGTGTAGAGTAATGTTCATATAAAAGAAGGAGTTGTATGGCAGCTACTCGAACCCTCTGCAGTAGACCAACCAAATTTTGCAGTAACTTTGGCTATTATACTAAACTATTTTGGCAAAATTTCAGACACACAACTTCCACAGGTATAGAGTAATGCTCATATAGAATTAGAAGTTGTATGGCAGGTACTCGAACCCGTGGATCAAAATGGCTGGATTTAAATAGCGATTCCGGTTTTTGCATAAAAACGAATTTGTGAAAATTTCATAATCCTAGCTCCTTTATTTTTTGAGTTATCATGATGACGGACGGACGGACATAAATGGCTAAATCGATTTATTTTTCGATTCTGATCCGATCCATACACTTGAGTCTATATCTACCCTCCCTCCTTCTCTGCGTTACAAACGTAATGGCAAATTTATTATACCCTTTGACCTATATAGTCATATGGGTATAAAAATAAAATTTTTTTTGCATAATTTTAAGTTCGGTTTCGTGTTTTTTCATAAAAATTTTTTTGAATATAAAAATATGGGTCAAATACGGGACTATGTACTGTCCCGTATTGAAAAAATAATTCCGCGGGACAGCAAACTCAAATACGAGACTATCCCGGTAAATATGGGTCAAATGATCAGCGTATGTATCTCTTGTTTCCCTGGTTGGTTGTTATATGATTTATATTCTTATTGTTGAAACGGTTTCTGGTGCTCCAATTGGTATTATAGTTATTTTTCGGTTTATTTCTATTATTATTGCTCTTAAATTTGCCATTATTTCTATTATTGTTATTCTTTGAGTTAATATTATAGTTCCTAAAATTATTATTGTTATTATTATGTCTAAAATTATAAATGTTATAATTTGGTAAAATTTTTATTTCTAAAGTTAGTGTTTTTTCTAAAATTGTTTTTATGTTTTTTTTTTCTAAAGTTGTTACTATTATTGCTTCTTGAAAGGCTAATTTTCATTACGGCAAATTTCCTGGGCAAAAGTTAGAGCATAGGCAGAAGATACAAAAATACTATTTGTGCGACAAAGAAAAAACGATAAATTACTGGGAGAAACATCCATATTCCTTGGAGAGTTATCCATAATCCTTAGCCAAGTATTGAGAGAGTGCCATAATCCTTGGCAAAAAGATGTTCTCTTAGGTCTTTTTCCTATAAAGTTGCTACTACATACAAAAAAAAGTGTATTCTACACAAACATTTTTTGCATACTATTACATATTTTTATGGATACATGACATTTGAATTTTGTAAACAAACAAGAGAATGTAAACAAAGAAAAAAAACATTTTATATTATGGTTTGATGAAAGAATTTTTATTTAAAATTATTTGCAATTGATTAAAATTTTATTATTTATTTTAAATTTATAAAATTTTAACTTTGAATTGAAAAATTCGCGAAATATAAATTTAAAAATCAAAAAATAAGGTTATGTAATTTTTTTTTTTCAAAACATATAAAAAAATTTTAATATAAATTTTATCATTTTGCTCTTTCTCTCCTATTGAGAGTATACTATATACCTCTCTCTCTAAAGTCAAGAATACTGGGCAAAATTTTCTCATGAAAACCTGCCTTAAAGAACCTTATTTTGTTATTTTTATTTTATGTTAAGTGCTGCTGTTGCAATTTTAATAGCGGAAGTAAGAGTTGTGGGTTGGACAGCATGTACTTTATTTACGTCATTCAGGGAAAGTATTATTATTCTGTGTTCTTCTCTTTTTGCTCTGATTTGTACGGTATTTAGTTCCTAAATAAGATTTTCTATGTGTCCTATACATTTTTGTAGTGTTGTTTGTGTTTTGTTTGGTTGGTCTACTGCAGTTGGTTCGAGTATCTGCCATACAAATCCTTTTTTTATATGAGTATTACTCTACACCTAATAAAGCTGTGTATTTAAAAGTAATTAACCGGATAATTGGAGTATATAGTTTATATTACAGTTACACGGGTATCCCAGAGTTGACACATCCTACTCTACCACACTCTTCCTCGTTTTTAAATAATTCCATTCTATATTCTATTATTTATTCATTTTTTATTATTACATTTAACTCTTTTAATATCTTAAATAAAATATCAATATCCTTAAGAAAACTTTAAGCTTTTAGCCGTTTAGAAATTCACTTGTCGAACTCATTTTTGAAAATTAATATTACGATTAAAAAAAGGCGCGAAAATTTATTTACATGCATCAGAAATTATGCAGAACATATTGATTTTTGAACTTGACAGAAAATTTAAAGATATAACGATTTTAATTTTTTATTTTTGAATAAAACGTAATAGATGGCCAAATTAAGTTCAACTGGCGTAATTCGGTACATTGACCCTATTACCATATTACGACATATAATAATTATGTTTTTTTTTAAACAGCGTTATTCATGTGGCAATTTATTGCTGATTCTGAGGTGTTTATATTTTATTATAAATAAATTATAGTCTTAATGGACGGACTTTTTTTTATATATTAGAATTTTTATTATATTATTAAAGTTTATTATTAAGTATTTTAAAAATGGGGAAGAAATGCTATCTGTAATCTAAGTTTCTTAATATATAAGGTGTTCAGTATATGTATAAAAAGTCAACAAAAACAAAAGATTAAAACAAACAAAACGAAAACGAGTTAAAAATTATTTAATTTCCTTTTTATCAGTTCATTGCTTTCAATTTGCGTCTTGTTAATATAATTGTATGTGCTTATTTTCATTTCAGGAAACAACCAAAGACATTTGCATTTGATCATTGTTTCTATTCGACAGATTCAGATGCCTTAAATTTTGCATCACAAGAAGTAGTTTTTAATTTAGTTGGCCGTGATATTTTAGAAAATGCATTCCAAGGTTATAACGCTTGTATATTTGCATATGGGCAAACAGGTAAGCCTTTTTATTGTAAATCATACATGCATTTTTTAAAATCTTTATTATAACAGTATACGCTATGCTCAAATTTGACTATAATTACATGTACTTTTTGTTAAAAAAATTATAAATTATATATTGAAAGGACTTTTTACTTTTAATTTTTTAATTTTAATCTTAATATCAATAGCATGCAGTGCCGCTTCTGTGTTGCTAGCCGCTCAGATGAAAAACAATATTGCCACCGCCCCTATTAGTTTAATTTTTTAATTAGTATTTTGATGTGCGGATCTCCCAATGGGGTGATTATTACCTTGTAACAATTAACCCTTATGGAATTGAATACAGAATATAAAAATGTAATAAAAATGAGAAAAATTTTTTATTTATTTACGACAATACGCTACATTAAAAAAAGAAAAGCTTTATTGTTTTTTATAAAGTAAAACTGAAATTTGTCAATCAACAAAAATAGTTTAATATTTTATTCCAATATATTTTCCAAAGAAATTATTAGTTTAATATAAAACAATGTGTTAAGGGTAAGTACCAAAAAAAAAGATTTCACAATTTTACTCATCCTGCTTTTCTGTATGATGAAATTCAAAGTCATTTCAGGCTTTGCAGTGAGAAATAGTAAAATTTAATATTTTGTTAAATAGGCGTCTTCTTGAGCGAGTACACCAAATAAACTTTTTTGTACAGTACCCACACTATTTAAAGCTCCTTTTTCTTTGCTTTGGTGACATGCGTGGTTCGTGAGTAAAATCTCATTATTTTCCTGAAGACAAGTATATTGATTAGAAACCTAATTCACATGTGTCAGAATGTTGGATTTATTACTATATAGTCTGCAATAAATATTTTCAAATATTTTATATTTTTACCAATTTTGTCAATTAATTAGCTTGATTTTGCCCATGTTCTCCAATTAAATACAAGGTTTGCCATTGAATAGATTGAAATTTACATATAAAGCTAGGAAAGCATCGTTGTCCATAACTTTACATTAATTTTAGAAAATTTTTTATCTCTAATTATGACTAATCTCTTTGAACTATCATTCTTATTATGTTTGAGTGAATAGATTGTTTTAGTTATATTTTCCTGAATAATTTCTTTATTTGTTTTGATTGAAACTACCCTTACAATGCCGTTATTGTGTTTCAATAATTCTTTCTAGATGCCATTTGTTTGATAGAAATCTCTTCCCTTCTTTTACAAGAACTATTTGGTTTAATTTAATGCTTTCTGTTGGTCGTTTCCATTTATTCCGTTTTTGTAATGAACTTATATATTCCCTGTTCCAACATTCCCTAAAGGCATGTTTTAATTGTTGAATTAGTTTTCATTTTCCTCTTTGCCACCTTAAAGTTTCAGAAATAGCATACAAATGTTGACCTATAAGAAAATGACCTGGTGGAATTGCTTCTAAATCATTACAATCATTACTGAAGGACAAAGTTGTCTGAAGTTTAAACACTTAAAGTTATGGCCTATTCTAATTGCGTTAAAATGTTTGATTACTGTGAGTCCACCAATGATCTAATATCTTTAACGAATAGCAGTTTGTGTAGCTTGTTTGCCTGAATGGAGTAGTTTTTGATGATAATATCTGATAATTAAAATTGCAAGATATAAGATATTTTTGACCAAAGGATACTAGGATTAATGTTAACCTATGGCCTATTCTGAATATTCCTTTTGCATCTAAAAAAGGGTTCAACGCTAAAAGTCGACTAGATGGTTTTATTCTTTAATTAATCCTTAACTGTGCCAGTTTTTTCTGATGTATCTAATTCGGTTGTTGATATGGAAGAAAGTAAGCTTTTCCTATAGAGAAAATAAGTAAGTTGAAAGAAATGATTCTGCATATGCCAGTTTTTTCTGTTGTATGTGATTAGGTTATTGATGTGGAAGAAGTTAGATTTTCCTTTAGAGAAAGTTCTTGAATAGTTAAGGTTGTGGCCCTTGCGCCTACATTAATATACGGTGTAGTCTCCTTTAAATGTGGCCAAAATGTTTTACTACGGCTATGCCACACCCGTCCCTTCCTCCACAGTTATGTTAACAGTTATTAATCCGTATTAGCGCTTTTTGAAGCAATATCAGATGCGTTATCTTTACTTTGAACATTTCTCCATTGTGAACGTGTTGAGTTGGAAAAGATATAACTAACTCAATTAGCTACATAAATTTTTCATTTATTTGGATGTTGGCTTAACCATGAAAAGACAATTGTTGAGTTCGTCCAAAAATATTTGTTTATATTAAACTATTTAAATGCTTGAGATACTTGAGTCATAACTTACGTGAAACCGTTTGGTGCTACTTTCGATTTTGATGAAAACAAATGTGTTGTGATATTTATGTTTGACTTTCAAACGTAAATATCATCAATATATAATATCAATATATAAACATCTGTAGCAAAAGCTATTAATGAATGATCCAAAAATTCGTGTAGTTCTACTTCATCACCAGGGTCGAAATTTATCTAACGAGATATATGCATTTTTTTTAATATTATAAAGATTATTACGTAAATTGTTTTATTAATCTTGTATATGATCTGGCAATAGGCAATCCCATTCAATTTGTGTTACCCATAAATGTTGCAATAAAATCTTGCTATTTTTAAGTATTGATTGTAACCAACCAAGAATATTAAATAACTTCGAGACTTCAGATATATTTCTTATATTATTTTCTGAATCTAATGGTAGTTGTAGTTTCCGATCTGCTTCCACTTGGATAATATACTATTGCAATTTGTTGTAATTTGCATTCACATAAAAATTGTTAAGAATAAAATTCGCTAATTTTGAATCTTTCGATTTTATTATACAATGGTATTTAATGTAAATTTCTAATTAACTACAATGGAGCTGATACCACACCAAAAGTAACAGTTTTCAATCTATAATCCTTAATAAACTATAAAAGTTGAACATGTCGTTTATAAATTAATTCTGCTAACAAATCTTGAGATAAAGATTCAATATGATATTCTACTTCTTCTTGCGCCCAGAATTTTTGTAAGGATCTATCCACATATTTAGTCGAAACTAAACTAACAGTTGTATAACTTTGTTCAATTGTTATAGGTCCTGATAAAATCCCACCTAAGTTTAGTTTAATATTTTGGCTGAGCATCTTAACTCCATTTTTTATGATATTACTAAATTTATCATCACCTAGTAAAATGTCAATTTTTGCTTTGATGTAAAAAGGTGAATCTGCTAAATCGGTCTTGATTTTTGTCGGATTTAGTGAAATATTTTAATATGGTAAATCACATGTAATTTGTTGTTTTATTAATGCCGAAATTGAGTGATGAATTGAATCCAATTTTCCTTTATTTTGCGGTTTATGGCATCCTTTAATACAGTTCTTTCTGATGAGCCAATTCCACTAATTATGGTTTTATCATAACAACGGGATAATTTCAAACATCGTACAGTAGCTTCAGTTATGAACGATCGTTGACAATCATGATCATCAAAACTCTAGATGTTGCGTAATCACCAATTTTATTGTTTACTCGAATTAAAGCTATTGCTAACAAAACATCTTTACCATTTTCTGCATTAGTGGCTGTTAAAAAATGTATGATGTCCAACTTTACAATTAGCCTTACTTAGAATTAAGTTTATTATCGAAAAGAATTCCTTAATCAGTAATGCTAAAAACCATTTCAAGAGTAAAATTTTCTATTTTATAGTCATATACTAAAGAATAACGTTTTCGGATAAAACTGATAACATTATGTTTCTGTATATTGAGTTCAAATTTATTAAATGCGCATCAAGTTTGGAAATCTGATAAGCTTGGTTGAATTATAAATTCATCAGAGTTATCTTTAAAACTATATATTTTTAAGTCGTCAGCAAAAGCAATATGTTTTACGGCGCCTGAATATCCAGAAGGGTCAGAAATAACAACGTATAATAGACTTGGATAACAGACCTTGAAATTTGACGTTGTGGGTTTTTTCGCATAGATAAAAGTTAAGCAACGAAAGTTAAGCCCGTAATGCAAAAATTGATCGCTTGTTTAGCAAAATAAAATGATTTACACGATCGAAAGCTTTATTAAAATCTGTGTTAATTGCATCAACTTGGTATCCTTACTAAATTTAATTAAGTATTTTGGAAGTATACACCATAAAATTAGTTGTGGTAGAACGACTCTTTCCGAAACCATGTTGTTGTTCATTAAGTTTAACATTAATGATAGGAGTAATTCTATCAACGACAATTTTTTCAAATATTTGGTAAAGTCGATAAGATGGCTGTACCCCGATAGTTTTCAACTGAAACTCTATCACCTTTTTAAAAATGGGAGTTAAATGGGAAGATTTCCACATTTTTGGAAAAATGCCATCTGAAAGCAAATAATTGGCAAATTTAAGCTGATAGATAAAGAATTAGCGGAAGAAGCCATTGAACTCTTAGGACGACTAACTTTCTGAAAATTGTCTGAGAAGAAGTTACAAATTTCTTGAAAAATTAAAAAATAAATAAACTTAAATAAAAAAAATTTAAATATTTAAAATATTAAAGGAGGATCCAAACTGCAAAAAATTCAAGCAACTATTCAAAATTTTCTAAGACTTACAAATCAAATAGAAGTACTAAAATCATTAATCTACTTATAATTTAGCAGGAGTTGATAGTATATCAGTAATAAATCATAAGCATGGAAAACATAAATTTTTTTTTATCTAAAGTGTTTGTATGGGGGCTTAGTTATGGGTCCAAAAGTTTTAGTGCAATAGCCGTCCTCGCTACTTAAATCCAGCCATTTGAATCCACGGCTTCGCGTATCTGCCATGCCATAAAACTTCCTTTTTATATGAGCATTACTCATAACGCATAACATTTTGCAAAAAGGATTTTGATAAAATAAACAAGAAGCTTTCTTGATTTTAAATCTCTATCTCTTTTAGGTTTTGCCCTAAAACATTTTAAAGTTAAAAATTTTAAATATTTTAAGGTTTTTTAAGAACAAAATAACATTTTGACAGTCACCTAATTCAAAAAATAAATTTGGTGTTAAAATATGATAATAGCCCCCTTGTCAAGCTTAATTTGATATAAGATACGTTGATTTATCTATTACCGTTCAGGAGATGGAAAATAACCATCTTGACTTACTTGTGAATCACCCTGTATATGTTTTACTACTGGTGTTCATTCTGAATATTTAAAATCAAATAAGAAGGGTTAATACACAAATTAGAGACAAAATCCGGTATTTTTTTTATTTTATCTATATTGATTTATTTATACGCGGCGGGGTGGCACAGTGGTTGAGTGCCAACCTTTCAGGCGGAAAGGCCCGGTTTCGAATTCTAGTGAAAGTGAGAAAACTTTTCTCGTTTTCGACTCAACTCAGCTACCATTCGCCATTGGGTTCAAATTAATGGCATTATCAATAATTAATAATTATATATCTTTAATAAAAAATACATTAATATAACAATATAAACAAATAATTTAATTGAATAATATAACTCGCAGATATAGAATACCATATAACTCAAATACAAAATATTACAATATATACAAAAAATAGAATTGTAAATATTGAAAATCTAAGACGCTTCTACATGTTATAAGGCCTAGTACTATCTCATGTTTAAATTGTATGTGGAATTCAATAAGACCAATTCTAATAACACGAATATAATGTGACCTCCTTTCCAACATGTACCTATAGACAGGCTTATTAGTCTAACAGTTGAACAGTTAACGCTTAAAAAAAAAAAAACCAAGAAAATTTGTTTGCTTGTCCAGGATTCACGTGAAAACCACTGTTCCGGTTACCTCCAAATTTTACAGTCATCATTTTGGGAGCCCGGGAAGGGACATAGGCTATGTCAAGTTTTAATTAATTAACAGTTTCCGGCTCCAAAGCAGTTTTAAGCTTTTTCGTTTTTTTGGGGTCGTGTTTGTTCATTTTGACTGATTGGCTTGAAATTTTGCACAAATGTTCCTCGTAGCTAACGAAATTAATTATATAAAGTTGGTTGAAATATATTAAACCATTTCGCCCGGGAAGCTTCCCAAAATTTTACAGGGTGAGATTGAAGTCCAAAAGAGAAGCTGAAACAAATTTTTGTTAAGTTCGGTTAACCTGCTTGGGAACGAGGACGCAATGACAATTTAAATAATTGTTTTTGCTTGAACGTCATTTTTTTTTCTTTAAATTTTTATTGCATTAATTTGGTTGTGATCTGTTTAACCGTTTTGACACAAAGATTCAATGAAATTTTTAAATTTTTGGTGTTAACGCAAGTATACTTTTTTTTCAAAAACTCACTAAATTAATAATTTTAAAATTTCAATTTAAAAAAAAAAATTCTAATTTTTGTGCTCTCTCAAATTTTGCAAAAGCTAAATTTTATCAGTGTGTCAGATTTCAGTGTCAAATTAGTCTTTTTTTTTATGCCCGTGTGACTGTTAGTCAAAAGGGTATACAAAATTTGTCATTACGTTTGTGTCGGAGAAAGGGAGGAGAGGGTAGATATAGAATCAAAGTTCTGCTTTATCATGTTCTGTTTTCTCCGGTCACCGAATCAAAGATATGGATCGGATCAGGATCGAAAAATAAATCGATTTAACTATGTCCGTCCGTCCGTCCGTTCCTTTTTATATGAGCATTACTGTACACCTAATGAATGTGGGTGTCTGAAATTTTGCCAAAAATAGCTTAGTTTTATGCTCAAAGTTTCTGCAAAATTTGGTTGGTCTACTTCAGTGGGTTCGAGTAGTTACCATTAAACTTGATATTTCACATGAGCATTACTTTATACATAATAATAATGTTTTATATTACGGTCATACGGGTATCCCAGAGTTGACACAGTCTAGTCTATTACTCTCTTCCTCGTTTTTCTAATAAAATTTAAAATTCAGAACGTTCCATTTTGTATATATGTTAACAATATTATAGCTTTAATACATAGCCCTAGTAACATACCTATAATGTGTTCATCGATTTTATGAGTTTTCAGATGAAAGTAGTAATGAATTTAATTCAAGCCGCAGGACTAAAATCATTTTAATTGTATATAATGAACGATTTTATAAGCAATTGCTAATTGTATGTTTGTTAGTATTTCTATTTTCACTTTTATTATATTATTTTGTTTTTTTTTTTTTTTTATATTATTCTAAATATTTGATGTAAAGAAAAAAAAATACTCTAACTAAACAAAACTATCACATAACTAACACAAATTTTATTTTCGATTTTCAATATTACAAACATTAACTTTTTTTCTTTATATATAGTTTAAGAACTTTAATTTATTTTTAAAATTAAATAAATTTTATTTTATTTTTTAAAACACGCGTCGGATTTGTTTTGTTTACAATTAATAACTTGTCAAATTAAATTTTTTTTTTTTATAATTTATTTCTCATCTCATACATTTCCTAGCAGTAAACAAAACAAATATATCCATCTCCCTTCCTCTTATGTATGGATGTTGATGCTCTAAATTAATTACATATTTCATAATTCTCAATTTTTTATATTTTTTTTTATAATAGTATTGATGATTGTAAATTAGATTACACTAAAATTATTACACTAAATATAATTTTATGTGTTGATCTCTTCTTACTTAAATAAATCAATACTAATTATGATACTTTAACATTAAATTTTTCTCTTAAACATAAAATTTTTTGTTTTTTATATTAAAATCTAAAATACATGTGGTTTTACTTTGTGTGAGTTTGCGACTGTAACTTCGTTCAATAAGGGCACATATAGTGTTTCGCCATTATATCGTGCAAGATAAAAACTGTTGAACTTTGATATAAGTCGTTTTCTCACTTTGAGTAAAATTAAATTAACCGGTGTTAATCAGTAATTAAGGTGGTCAAATCGTACATATTTATTTTTAATTTTAATTTCTAAATTTTTAAATTCTTCTTTTCTTTATTTGTTTTAAAATTCAAATATAATTTTCTTTCAATTTCAAATTAAGAAAAATTTCGGTTTTTACTTTTATTTCATTTTTCTATTCTTAAAATCTTTCTATTTTTAAAAAAAATTTTTTTTTTTTTTTTTTTTTTTTTGATTCTTAAAATTATGTATTCATTTTCTGTATCAAAATTGCCAACTTGCCATTTAAACTCTTCAAAACCAGCTATCCTAGCCCTATGTGAAACGCAAGTTAGTGGCCAAAAAGATAATTTTAGTATTACAGGCTACTCAATTGTTTCACACTTCGTCCCTAAAAGAGGCATCGCTATCTCCATTAAAAATGACATAGTTTTCAACATTCTTCATAAATATAAAGCTTCTAGCCCAACCTTCCATTACATTTGGGTCAAAATTCTCGTTGGAAAACATGTCATACATTTCTGTTTCTTATACAGATCACCCAACTCAAATGAACATGAAACTGCTACGGAGATTGAAAATCTCTCTAACCAGATTAATGAAATTTTGGAGTCATGCCCAAAAACTGAAATAGTTCTGGCTGGGGATTTCAATATCCATAACAGAGATTGGCTTCATTTTTCAAGTAATTCTTCTTTGAGCCAAAACTCAATTGGGAAGCAAGTTGAACTGTTCTCATCAATGTTCCACCTTTCTCAACTTGTTCAAAATCCCACTAGGGTCCCTGACCGTGCTGATCAAGAAGGTTACCTCTTGGATCTGTTTCTGACTACACATCCTGAAAAGTATGTGGTTTCAGTTGGTTGGCCACTGGGGGGCTCCGACCATTGTTTGGTGAAAACAAGCTTCCATATTAACACAGTGATCAATGGAAAGACTACTCCCAAAAAACTGGTATGGAATTATAATCGTGCCAACTGGGAAGCTTTAAACAACTTTTTTAAAGATTTCGATTGGTCAATGTGTTTTCGCAACAAGAATGTTAACTTTGCTGCAAATGCGATCAGTGAAACCATCTTGCTTGGCATGAGGTTGTTCATACCTCACTCCATGAGAAGTATTCAGCGAAAACCGAATGCATGGTTCAATCGCATTTGTAGTATAGCAATTCATAATAAGGAGGAGGCTTTTAAACGTTACCAACACAATCGTTCGGAGTCTCACAGGGCCAACTATATAGTGGCCAGAAATAGATGATAGAGAGTTATCAACAAACAAAAGTTCTTATTCAACCAAAGAATAAAACGTAGGTTGCTCCACATGCCAAAGAACAGCAAGTCCTTTTGGACTTTTACAAAGGGGTTAAAGGAGGACGTAAGCGATTCCTCTTTTCCCCCACTTGTTGATAAAAATAACAGAATTGTGTCAGATTCTAAAGAAAAAGCAAACTTGTTTGGTGAACAATTTTCTTCCAATTCAACACTGCCCCAGTCAACACAAAATCCACCTCATATTCCACGCGTTGGCTGTTCCTTTGGTAGAATTTACTTCAGGACACGAACAGTGATGAAAATATTGAAAAATCTTGACGCAAACAAATCGGCCGGTCCGGATGGAATCACTTCAATGGTTCTCAAAAAAACTTATTCCACTCTTTCAAAACCTCTCCGCAACCTTTTTTTCCTTTCCTTTACTTCGGGTACTCATCCTGCCCAATGGAAGGTTGCGAATGTTTTTCCAATTCCAAAAAAAGGCAACAAAAGCGATCCCTCAAACTACCGCCCTATTGCTATAACCTCGGTCCTTTCCAAAGTAATGGAAAAAATTGTAAACATAAAGCTTCTGAAATACCTTGATCGCAAAGGTTTGCTCCATGATCGACAATACGGGTTCAGAGCCCGTCGTTCAACCGGTGATCTCATGACTTACCTTTGCGAGAAGCTAAATATCAGTCTTCACCACTCTGGTGAATCTGATGTTGTAGCCTTGGATATATCTAAAGCTTTTGACCGAGTATGGCATGATGCTTTAATAGCAAAATGCGAGGCTTTAGGTTTAGGTAGGGTTTTTCTAAAATGGATTGGAGATTTTCTCTCAAATCGCACAATTCGTGTACTTGTGGATGGTTATACATCCAACCAATTTCAAATAAATGCTGGTGTCCCCCAAGGATCTGTTCTATCCCCAACTCTTTTCTTAATATTTATCAATGACTTACTTTCAATAACCTCCAATCCAATTCACAGTTTCGCAGATGACAGCACCCTTGTAGCTTCCTATATATTTCATAGTCGCTGTAACATTAATCATCAGATTAACACAACAGCAAAAAATTTCATGACTAGTGAGCTAAACAATGATTTAGCAAAAATCCAAAAATGGGGAGAGTGTAACCGTGTTGATTTCAACACAAAAAAGACCCAATGCTGTTTAATCTCGCGGAAAATTGCAATATCTACCCCCAGCTTGTCATTTCAGGGTATACCTTTGCAGCACACAACAGACCTGAACATTCTGGGTATCGGGTTAAACCAAAAATTGACCTGGTCAAACCACATTTTTGGTATAGCTAAAGATGCAGCTAAATGTTTAGGTTTTTTGTTTCGCTGTAAAACTTACTTTACTGCACCTGATCTTCTAAAAATCTATAAAACTTACATTAGACCAAAAATGGAGTATAATGCACATATTTGGGCTGGAGCCCCCCAAACCGCACTGGGATATCTCGATAAAGTGCAAAATAGAGCTATCCGTCTTATAAATGATCCCAGTGTTACCTCATCGCTCACTCCACTTAACCATCGGCGAACCGTTTGGTCACTAACTCTGTTTTATAGATACCTCGTAGGGACGAACACCTGTTCCAACGAAATCAAACAATTAATGCCTCCCCTAAAAGTTTTTCAACGTGAAACAAGGAGTGCGACAGATGCTCACCCCTACTCAGTTGAATTAGTAAGATGGCGAAACACGGCTTATGGAAATTCGTTTGTTGTACGTACATCGCGATTATGGAATCAGTTACCATGTAATGTGTTTCCCAAAGTTGGTAGTTTTTATATGTACGATCCAATAAAGTTTAAGAAGAACATTAACATCCATCTTCATGACTTTCCTTTAAATTAATTCCTTTATCCATCATTATTCAAACTCCTAAATCCTAATCCTAATCCTAATTTCCTTCCCAATCCCGATCCTAAAAACCAAACAATACATTTGTATTTAAGGTCCACACCAAGTTTGGTTTTAAAAAAAGGTAGGTGGTTTTAGTTGGTTAAAGTCGAACACTCCCCAGATGAACCCCGTACAGTGATTCTGGGCGGCTTTCGATGCTTTCCATCAACCTTCGCAAAAAAAAAAAAAAAAAAAAAATGTACTACGCTCATTAACGAACTGTGTACTGAATTCATGAATATTGTAATGATGAGAAATTAATGAGCGATTCTATAAGTAGTTGCTGATTGTATATACTATTAATGAGCTACGTACTGAAATTATCAATATTGGAGAGGGGAGAAAACTAATGAACTAATCAATGAGTGTGAATAGATTGTATGAACTACGTTCATTAATAGGTACAACTTTCTTTTCAAATCAAAACGATTAATGTAACTTCAATAAATTACATGTTAAAGAAAACTAAAAACAAGCGTGAGTTTCAAAATTCAAAATTATAATTTTTTTATTTTAACTTAATATAAGAAAAATGAGGAAGAGTGTAGTAGAGTAGACTGTGTCAGCTCTGGGATACCCGTATGACCGTAACATATACATTATATCATCTGGTTAATTACTTTTGGTAAAATTTCAAACATACAGCTTTATTAAGTGTAGTGTAATGCTCATATAAAAGAAGGAGTTGGATGGCAGCTACTCGAACCCTCTGCAAAAGACCAATCAAATTTTGCTGTAACTTTGGCCATTACACTAAACTATTTTTGGCTAAATTTCAGACACCCAGCTTCAATAGGTAAAGAGTAATGCTATTTTTTATATTTTTAATCCCAGGTATTTTGCGGCATCGTTTTCAACCGAATATATATTTTCGTTCCACGAGAGTTTTCCATTTACCTCCATGCATAAGATTTGTAAGAATACAGAGTTTTAAATACTTACAATTCCCAAATAAAATTACGGACTCGCTTCGCTTGGTTGATAACAAAAACCTTGAGTTTTGAAGCATTAAAACTTGCGCTGTTCGCGCATTCCCACTTTTAAATTATTGTAAGATCATCATTTAAAATGCTGAAATATTGGTTCTTTCATTATTTATTTTATGTTAAGGTGGCAGCTACTGCTCTCTCAAGCAACAAAAAGGTAAGAACAATCAAGAGTACTGGCATCAGCAAAATTGTGAATTTTGTTAGAAGTGATTAATAGAAGATCATTTTTAAATATTAAAAATAAGATAAGAGAAATAACCGAGTGGTTCTTCATTATTTAAAAATTTGTTGATGTAAAGCCATCTAACAAACTTTGCTAGGTTATACGAAATAGTACCCTTATTGGACCAGTTAGGATGCTAGCCGCTTTTGGAGCTCAATTGAAATTATATTATAAGAGCAAGCAGATTTGTGAACATTTAAATCATGTAGAATTTATCAATAATTCGTCGACGAAAATAATTTTTTTTTAAGTCTGATTCTACCATTGCATAAACCGGAAGAGAGGATGTTGTTGCCAATAATACTGAATTAATTGCGGACATTTTTGCAAACAAATCTACTTTATGTTCAGAGTCAGTAATGACAGCATTATAAACTACTAAATTGAAAATACTATTTAACTGGATATGGAAAATGTTAACCAATAAACAGATGTTGCATTACATTTAACAGTCATCGTTTTCCAAACCCATTTTTCTAAAAGCACTTTCAAACATAAATTAAAATCAGTCAAGTTCACATTATTTTACTACACTTCAAGTTCATATTATTTTATAATTAAAAGTTAAATTTTTATGTTTTTATTTTGTATGGATTTTCTAAAATAAATAAACAAAAAAACTTTTCATGCTTAATTAATGTATTAAAATTTAAAAAATTTTTAAAATTAATTCTCCTTAAAATACTTAAATTAAAAAGTGAAACAAAGGAAACGCTTTTTATATATATATTTGTATATTTTTTTTTATTATTCATTATTTTAGGCTATCTAAATACAATGTGAAAAAAAATATTTATAATAAAAAATAAAATTAAAAATGAGGCACCTATTGCAATTAATATTTAATTAAAGAAAAAGTAAAAGGATATTCTAATGCCCAACTGGCAAGTATCGAATAATCCTGAGCTTACAAACTAATTTTTTTATCAAATTTAATTTATACAGTTCATTACATTGTGGGGTTAATAACAACTGAAAATTTAGAAAAAATAAATAAATAAAAAATTTAAAATGAAAAAAAAGTCTTAAGTAATAATCAATCAAAAAGTTAGCTTATTAAAAGTAGTTATAAAATTAAACTTAGTTAACTTATTAAAAGTAAAATTACAATTAAACATAAAAATCCATATAGTAATTCATAATTATACAAAAACCAATTCATAAGTAATGTGAGAAAAAAGCAATTAAATTACAATTATATTTAAAAATTTACAATAAAATTATTCAATTTGGAGAACTTAATAACCCACCTTATTAAATTCAAAACAGGCTTTGAGTTTTGATGAAAATTGAGAATAAATTCTAGTTAATCTAAGATCATTCGGCATTTTATTATAAATTCTAAATTTGCATCAGTTTGGAGAATGATAAGTAAAATGAAAGTAAAAGATTTGATTTCGAGTGCTTAAACGATATGAATTTAGTTTTAGAACTCATTACCAGCTTGTTTAGCAAACCAGTGTCTTAAAATATTTAAATCATGATTACAAAATCAAAATTATTTTCACATGAATAAGTAAAAGCTGTATCATCAGCAAAAGCGATGGCAAGGCCTTTAAAAGGCTGTATAAATTTAGAATTTAAATAAATAAGAAAAAGGATGGGTACAATAATGGAGAAAGACTAAAAGGAACGTGTGAAGAACATTACTTGGTGATAGGCGGCACAATATTTCCGCATAAGACAATACATAAATACACCTGGGTTTCTCCTGATTCTATAACAAAAAACCAAATAAACCACATATGCATAAGCCGGAGATGGGTCAATACAAGACGTAAGAACATGGAGAGGAGCAGATGCCCAGAGTGACCATATGTTGATAACCACCGACATAAGAATCAAATTAGCAACCTTAAACTCAATGGGAAACTCTAGGAAGAAACGACTGTGTATTCAAAAACTAAAATCAAATGATACAACAGAAGAATTTGTATCACACATACAACAAGAACTTAACAGGCAACAGAATATAAATGAAGACCAAATTCAAAACATATATCGCCAAGTCGGTGAGGAAATCTTGGGGTTTTCTAGCCGTGAAAGGCAAGAGTGGATATCGGAAGAAACATGGGTAGCCATTGAGGAAAGAAAAAATTTAAAACTGCAAAATTTATTTGTAGTATAAAGAAGAGCGATTTATATAGGCGATGAGTTAATCTAATATATAAAGAAGAAAATTTGTTTGTTTGTTTGATTGTTTGTTTGTTTGTCCAGGATTCACGTGAAAACTACTGGTCCGATTGATACCAAATTTTAGAGGAATAGTTCTGGGAGTCCGGGGGTGACATAGGCTATGTTACATTTTTATAAATCAACAGATTGCGCCTGCAGAGCCGTTTTAAATTTTTTCGTTTTTTTGATGTCGATTCGAAACAGTATGATCGATTGGCTTGAAATTCTGCTCAAATCTTCCTATTAGAAATCGGAATTAGTTGTATAAAGTTGGTTGAAATATATTAACCCGTTTCGTCCCGGGGGGCTTCCAAAAAAATGTTTGTTTCCGATTTGTGTCCAATTTTACAGGTGGTTTGGCAGTCGAAAAGAGAAGCTGACACAAATTTTTGTTGAGTTCGGTTAACCCGTTTGAAAAATTGGCCGAAACTTGCTTTTTTACAATTTGCAAGCTTCCGGCCAACACCGGTTAAATCTGCTAGTTTATAATATATAATATAATTGCAACAACTACAATTAAATTTTTTTTGTTTAAATCTACAAGAGATTGAATTTTTATAACACTATCGCCATATTTTTCTGCAAATAAATAGTAGAATTCTTAAGAAATATTCCATATAAACTTTATATTTTTTTTTCTATTATTTAAACATTTATTGCATTTGTATCCATGAAAACTTTTTTCAATGACTTTTAAACCAAATTTCATAAACCTATACATTTTAATTATTTTTATTATTATTTGATACAGGTTCACTAAACGTAAGTATAAATGGTGTAATCCAGTGGTTTTGGATTCTTACTTTAACTATTCTTAATAATGAACCAAAGCTTAACTTTTTTTAAAACACTCCGTAAGCTTATCGTTTAAGTTACACGTTTGAACGTTGTGCGCAAATAGATTCTGATATACATTCCAGTTCGTTTTTTCTGTAGTTACTCATGTCATTGGTTTAAGTATAAGGTCGCATTTTTAGCACATTTTCAAAAAATTTTGTAAAAATGTGCTTATATAGCTTCACTCTGTCCGTCCGTATGTTTACAAAACTTTTACACCGTTTGAAATGAGTAAAAAAAATTTAACCCCGGGTAGATATTACAAAGAAAATAATTTCGTAGAATTTTTTTCTGTAGCCCCACCCGTTACGGAGCTACAGCCCCCCAAAGTTGGAAAAAGCCCTATTTTTAATTAATAATATTGAAATTTCGCTAATTTTAAACACCTGAACCTTGTAAACCTGTTCAAATTTTTTTTTACAAATATATAAAATTTACAGCTGCAGCATTATATTTTAACATATGTTAAAGGTTATCTTAAATTTGAAAGGGTTTCTTTAAATTGAAAAATTTTCTCTTAGTTTTAACCATTTTTGGTAAAATTCCAAATTTTGGTGGTTCACATTTGATTTCTTAGAACCGAAAAAAATGGAAGGGTGAGGACAGGAGGGGGTGGGCAGAACCATCATTAGTTTGCTAAGCATAAATTTGGGAACCTTCCCCATTGAAGGGCTACTAGGTCTTAAAAATTAAAACTTTTATGTTTTTATAAAACTGTACTTTTATGTTTTTATAAATAAGTATTCACCAGTGTATTTTAATTGAATTATAATTAATTCTAATAAGAATAGCTTTCAACTAAACTTAAACCATTTGAATTTAAACTTATAAAAAACGTAAATTAAGGCTAGAAACAACTTTTCCCACAAACAAATTTGTAATGTTTTTTGTTTAATTAAGAAAAATCAGTCACAATCTTAAAGTTTTTCCAAAGTTAAACGTTGACAGTGATTCTCCAACATTATATTTCGCACTTATTAACAGGTTTTCTTGATTGCATTGGGATAATATATTCTAAGTATTTCACTATTAATCATATAATTAATAAATTAATGAAATAACTAATTATAATATTATCATTTATTTTGATATATATTTTTGTAAAATAAATGATAAAATACTCAGTAAGAAACCGTATATAATTTTGAAAATGTGCTTTTTAAAAACGCTTGGTTTTTTTCCTCACTTGTTTAAAATTAGTTTCCAAAACTTTGTGGTCACTAATGGGATTATGATATGATTTGATCGAGAATACTTCTTATTAAATTTTTTAAGAATATACCCAGTGAATTTATATGATAATTTTTGTATTTGTCAGGAGCTTTACATATTGTGAAAATTTTCATGGTGGGTTGGCAATTGAGTAAGCGTTTTTCTCTGGTAGTTAGTTTATCATTAATTGAATTAGGAAGATATTTTTTACATGAATGAATGGCTGAAAATTCAGGAATCTGCATTAATGGAATTTCAGATGAGTAAATCCATATTTCATTTAGAATAATGTCTGGAGAGTGCGTTTTAATCAATAAAATTAGATCGTCTAATATTTATCGTACTTCTAATTTTAACATACAGAAAATTTATATATTTAATTTATTCAGGTTATTGTCCACCATTTAGAAATAGAGTTCATATAATTATTTCAACTTTTAAAAGGTAATCTCTATATTTATTATCGATATGTATTCTGTATGAATGTAAATCTTTGTTAACATCTTCTTTGTGAATTTCTACTTTATCATGGTATTCGTAATATATTTTAAAGAGTTCCTTATAATTTTTGGTAAGCCATCTTGATTTATTAAGATTCATTGAATCTTTGTATCAAAACGGGTAAACAGGTCAAAACCTATATACCGGCATATCCTTCGTCACCTCCTACGCTCCCAGAATTATTCTTGTAAAATTTTATGACATTTGATCAAGTGGTTTTACTTTAATTCTGGACAGAAAAACAAACAAACAAATTTTCTTCCTTGTAAATTAGGTTATTATTATTATTATTATTATTATTATTCTTGTTATTATTATTATTATTGTTATTATTATTATTATTATCACTGATACTGATTTTTGTTTTTTAATTTTTGATAGACATTTTTGAGTGCACAATTCGTTTTAATTTTTGAATTTTTTGTAGGAACCTCTCCTTTTACCACTTCTTTGTTACTTAAATTTAATGATATCATAATTACATTTTTTGAATTTGTTGATGCTGAAGCTTCATTTATCGAATTTGATGCTTAGTTTTCTTAGATAAACCGGACAAAGTTTGCTTGAAGTATCATGGCATCCATTAAGATTAAGTTTAAGCCTCTCGTTTTATTAATACATTTAACTACTTTCTTTTTCTTACACTCACTGTTGTTGTGTTTTTGGAGGAAATTAAAGGCAAATTAGTATCCTCATTTTTGGTTTCAGCAGCTTTGTGGTTGAACCTTTTGCATTTAAAACATTAAAACACTTTCAAGACATCAAATATACTTACCTTTCCAACGTTCCCAACCAATTGAAACTTTTTCATTTTAATGGTATTTTTGCTTCTTATATTTATTTATCACATACATTTTCAATAATGTCATCTAACTCGCTTCTAAGTGTTGATTTTGACACTTAAGTTTGTTTAACAATTCATTCTCTGAATACTTCAAGGTCATATGCTCTATTTCTATTCTTGGTTTCAGTTCCGTAGCAGATTTTATTTCGTCTCTTTCCGGATTATTGTCAGCTCCACAACAATAACTTTATTTTTCGATTTTCGATATTTTCAACTTTAAAATGTTTTGAATCCACCTTCTCACTTAATTTCATTCAGTTATATTACATTTTTGTTTATCTAATGGTTTAATGACCAAAGTTTTTTTTTTCATTTCAGGTACGATTATTTTTATTCTGCTTACACATACATTTTGTTTCACAATACCAGAGAACAAAGAATTTTCATTGCTTTTTAGTTGCATTCATAGTTGTAAATGCTCGATATCAAAATTTCAAAAAAAATATACCAACTTTGTAACCATTTATTACATTTTTCATAAAATATTAAAACTTTACTTAATTCATCGTAACCAAGTACTTATGAAAATGCAGTTACATTATTTTTTTTTGGTTTTAAAAAAAATTGTGTATTTACAAATTTGTTATTTATTTTTGTTTTAAGAAATAGTTAGCAATTAAATTTATAGGTATAACTATATTTTTTGTGATTTTTATTTTCTTTTTTTGGAATTTCATACTTATTCCTGTCAAATATCTCAAAAAAAATTGGCATCTGGTATTGACAACTTTTTTCTTGCTTTAACTGGTGCACAACTGGTTTACAGCAAAGAATATATAACATAAAAAAGGTGCATTCCATATAATTTTTTTATATTATAAATATTTATTTATAATAAATTATATTTATAAACAGGTACTATGTTAAGATGACCCAGCAAAATAAACAAATATTTTTTTTATCATTTCTATCATTTTACTGTAAAAAAAGCAAAAATAATAAAATAAGAAAGTTGACTAACTATATCACGAAAAATACTTATAAGAATTCTGTTATCTAGAAAGAATTACAATATATAATAATTGTAATTTTGGACGTATTTTGATTGAACTCCTGCGTATAATTATAGAATTATAGAGAATTGATTAAAAAATTATTAGATTTTTGATCTAACTTATTTTTTCTTTTCACATGTTACATAAAATTCTCTTGATCTCAAATTGAATATTGTTTGTTGGCTTATAATTTGATTTAATGTTTAAGGTTTAATGTAATAACTAATAATACTGATTTTAATAGTTACGTAGTCAAAAGTATTGTTTTATTCAACTTTATTGGATTTTATTTTTCAAATATGTTTAGCTTTTCTTCAGTATATATACCTTGGATGAAAATGCTATAAGTTGCTCGGTAAAAAAAAATGGAATTTGATCTTTCTTAACAAATTGTTTCATTTTGTCGGAAATGCATAAATCCGAAAACTTTTTTGTGTGTCTGTTATCGCGATAACTTTTCAATTGACCTTGATTAAATTTGGCATGAATGCATTCTTCCTTAAAAGTAAGATTAAGTTCGTAAATAGGCCGAATTGGACTACAGAATCAAGAGGCTCCCATACAAAAAAACGAGACTTTTCAAGAATCTCAAGTTCTAACCGTCGGAATTAGTTTAAATTTGGTACATAGACTTTTGGTGGGTATCTACGAAGAGTAGCTTTCAAAAATTTGATTCTAATATCATGAGGTCTAAAGATTCCAGGAGGGAATGTCAAGTTCTAATTATTCAACAAAAATTGCAATCAATTTTAATCAAATTTGGTATGAATGCCTTTTTCCCCAAAATAATGAAGGGCTTCGCAGATGGGCTAAATTAAATCAGGAGAGGGGGATGCCCATATAAAATAACGAGATTTTACAATACAAACAACAGCTTATACAATCCATGTTATTTAATTTTTTATAGAATTTCATTCTGCTGTGCACATACAATCATTTTTTGAAAAACAGTGTTAGCACACCTTGAGTATCATATTATAAATATTTGTTATCATAAAAAAATGTTATTACTACAAGACACCACAAATTAAAAAAAAATATATTCATAATTATGGATTGCTAAAAAACAGTAAATTATATCAAAATATCTATATCGTATCTACAATTAATTCTTTCGAGTTTTTTTCACAATAGTTATTTTCATGTGTTGTGGGTGTTCATCGTACTATGTTAAATGAATCTGCTACCTGTAACAGAATTGGACACCTACTTATGTGGAATTTTTTATAAAGCTTTGGAGAACGGCGAAAAGGCGTTATGGTTGGACGGAGTCTGTGACAAGTGGCTCCACATAAGTTGTTTTGGGATGAACGTTAAAATTTACACGGTGATGCAAGCTTTATTAAGTTATGTTTTCTTATATTGCTGAATACAAAGAAAATTTCGGCGATAGTTTCCAACATGTTGAACAGAGTGTTTACTTCACTTGATTCTTTCAAGTAAAAAATAGACGATTTGGCAAACTTGAATAAAATGTCTGAGCCTTATATAGATCAGCCTTATATAGGATACGTCGATGTTGTTAAAGCTTCGCAGGTCAGCGTGGCTTGGTTTTTCTCTTTGTAAACGCTAGAGCTTTCATAATTTGTCCGACCACAAAACAGAAACCTCTGCAGATAAAAAAGGATATTGGGAAGCTAAAGTTATAAGAAAAAAAGGCACCGATAGCAGATCTAAAAAACTTAAAAAAAAACTACATTTTTTTTATATTTATTATTGACTAGCTAATTTCCCTTGCGCGTCGTTGCGCCTCTCAATAGAGGTTTAATTTAAGTTGATATTACTGAAAACAGTTAACACAAAAATTACTCATGATGTAAATGTTAATTTTAAAATGTATTAAAGTATAAGTGTTTTTTAAAATGATTTTTCTAAGATTATTCTAACAATTTTTCAACAAATTTATCAAATTTCAATTGAAAATTTTTATAATTATTAATAATGCGCAGAAATATAAATTAAGTTATATTATTAGCCAGAAACCCAACATCTTCAACTCAATCGCTATGGAGCACCACGTATGCAGCAAGGAGGCCCAAGTGATCATTTCTAAACAGTGGAAATTCCTAAGGGTTTTAAATGCAATATATTTTTAACCGTCAATGTCATATCTATTAGTAAAGTCACCCGAGTAATTATTGCCAATAATGAAAATTATTTCGGAGGGAGCATCGAGGATGCTCCATACTCTACTCTCCTTAAAATATTTCTATAAAAATATCACTTTTGGACCATTCAATTTATAGCGATTACAGATTACTACCCATTAAAATTAAGAAACAAATTCATCAGATTAGTTTCCATGGAAATTGTTAGTGTTTCAAATTATGAGCAATTAACTTTGCCATGAAAAGTACAAAAAATGAGCTACATCTCTGAGAACGATCAGAGTAAGCAACGCATGGAAAATGCTTATTAGTCTAAGCGCTTCATCTAATTCTTGGTTCTTTGCTCTAACTAATAACGCCGAAATTCTTGAGGTAATCAATAGTTATAATGATAACACCGCTCCACATGCTGATGGCATCTTGATTGCAGACATCAAGCGAGTGCTCCACTCAATCTCTGACGAACCCCCTTGTATATTAAATTTTAAATGTACGACGATCATAATTGTTTTGATATACCGGCAGTTATTGTTTCCGCTCGTCGTTGTTGCATATATTCTCAAGCCTGCTCGCCCAATTGTTCACGTTTTCATTCGCTGTAATTGCACTTGGTATTCTCTTAATATTAAAGTCAAAATTCAAATAAGTACATCAAAAATATAAACATATATGGATATAAAATTTTATAAATAAATAAAAAATAATAAAATCAAAACTAAAAATGAATACTACCATAAAGAAATTATATACATAGAATATTCATTTAGAACAAAAAATGTTAGTCAATTTTGTTGATTTGGAATCACCCCATTATCGTAAAAAGATTACCGTATTTTTGGTACACATAGTAAAATCAAATTGAGATTATTTCTTTGCTTTATTTTTATTTTTCTTTTTATTTTGTTTGTTTGTCAATCGATGTATGTACAATTGTTTATATTTCCTTACCAAGTTGGACGATTTCCTTTTAAAAAATTTACTTAATATTTTTATTGTTGTTTTTTTTTATTTGTATGTTAATCGATGTATGTATGTACATTTGTATATTTTGTATATATGTATTTCTTTATACAATTTGGACGATTTCTTTTTTTTAGAATAAAGAGAACCTTTGAAAATAAATAATAATTATTCAAGCACTAAATGCTAACAAAAATGTAAGAAATTTGAATGTACTTTTTGAAAATTTTTAAACTAATGAAAAAAGTTTTTTTTAGAGGCATTGTTTGAAATTTTAGAAGAGTGCAGATTTTTATTTAAAAAAGTATTCGACAGTTCTTAAAAAGTTAACTTTCTTTAAGAAACAAAATTTAATTAAAAAAAACACCTAATTTACTTATAAACTGCATTATTAATAGGCAGTTTTAATTGCGTAACGAAGCCAAAAAATTTTCAAAAATGAATTTTAAAAGTTTTAGTAAATGGTCCGAAGATGAAAAAAACCTAGAAATAATATTCATTTTAGTTCCCTTAATAGATGGATCCCCATCAAGCATTTAAATATAGATCTTAAAAACCAAAATATAAATGAGTAAGGTATTATATTCTCAGAAAAAGATTTAATTGAAAGGTTGGCTGTATTGGTATTCGATGAAATAGCCTTTAGAAGGCTATACTATAATAGTGCACTGGATGAAAATAGTGAGTTTTCTGATTATGGTTCTGGCAGAACAATAGGCATCGCAAAATAGGTATCCGGCTAGTTTATCGCAATAATAAATTCACAGCAAAGTTCATCGCAAGCAATTCATCGCAAGCAATTCATCGCAAGCAATTCATCGCAAGCAATTCATCGTAAGCCAATTCATCGCAAGCAATTCATCGCAAGGAAATATTCATCGCGAAGTTTATTGCGATGAATATCCGATACCTAATGTAATATTGTTTTTGTTTTTTCATTTTTTATTTTTGTGTACACAATAAATTTCGTTATGTTTAATTTATCATTATTTGAATATTTAACTAAATTTATTATTATTTAATTATTTAATTCTGTTAGCCGAAACAATCCCGCGATATTAATATTATTATATATAATAATAATTTATTAATATATGCAACAACGACGAGCGGAAACAATAATTGCCGGTATATCAAAACAATTATGATCGTCGTACATTTAAAATTTAATATACAAGGGGGTTCGTCAGAGATTGAGTGGAGTACTCGCTTGATGTTTGCAATCAAGATGCCATCAGCATGTGGAGCGGTGTTATCATTATAACTACTGATTACCTCAAGAATTTCGGCGTTATTAGTTAGAGCAAAGAACCAAGAATTAGATGAAGCGCTTAGACTAATAAGCATTTTCCATGCGTTGCTTACTCTGATCGTTCTCAGAGATGTAGCTCATTTTTTGTACTTTTCATGGCAAAGTTAATTGCTCATAACTTGAAACACTAACAATTTCCATGGAAACTAATCTGATGAATTTGTTTCTTAATTTTAATGGGTAGTAATCTGTAATCGCTGTAAATTGAATGGTCCAAAAGTGATATTTTTATAGAAATATTTTAAGGAGAGTAGAGTATGGAACATCCTCGATGCTCCCTCCGAAATAATTTTCATTATTGGCAATAATTACTCGGGTGACTTTACTAATAGATATGACATTGACGGTTAAAAATATATTGCATTTAAAACCCTTAGGAATTTCCACTGTTTAGAAATGATCACTTGGGCCTCCTTGCTGCATACGTGGTGCTCCATAGCGATTGAGTTGAGGATGTTGGGTTTCTGGCTAATAATATAACTTAATTTATATTTCTGCGCATTATTAATAATTATAAAAATTTTCAATTGAAATTTGATAAATTTGTTGAAAAATTGTTAAAATAATCTTAGAAAAATCATTTTAAAAAACACTTATACTTTAATACATTTTAAAATTAACATTTACATCATGAGTAATTTTTGTGTTAACTGTTTTCAGTAATATCAACTTAAATTAAACCTCTATTGAGAGGCGCAACAACGCGCAAGGGAAATTAGCTAGTCAATAATAAATATAAAAAAAATGTAGTTTTTTTTTAAGTTTTTTAGATCTGCTATCGGTGCCTTTTTTTCTTATAACTTTAGCTTCCCAATATCCTTTTTTATCTGCAGAGGTTTCTGTTTTGTGGTCGGACAAATTATGAAAGCTCTAGCGTTTACAAAGAGAAAAACCATGCCACGCTGACCTGCGAAGCTTTAGCAACATCGACGTATCCTATATAAGGCTGATCTATATAAGGCTCAGACATTTTATTCAAGTTTGCCAAATCGTCTATTTTTTACTTGAAAGAATCAAGTGAAATAAACACTCTATTCAACATGTTGGAAACTATCGCCGAAATTTTCTTTGTATTCAGCAATATAAGAAAACATAACTTAATAAAGCTTGCATCACCGTGTAAATGTTAACGTTCATCCCAAAACAACTTATGTGGAGCCACTTGTCACAGACTCCGTCCAACCATAACGCCTTTTCGCCGTTCTCCAAAGCTTTATAAAAAATTCCACATAAGTAGGTGTCCAATTCTGTTACAGGTAGCAGATTCATTTAACATAGTACGATGAACACCCACAACACATGAAAATAACTATTGTGAAAAGAACTCGAAAGAACTAATTGTAGATACGATATAGATATTTTGATATAATTTACTGTTTTTTAGCAATCCATAATTATGAATATATTTTTTTTTAATTTGTAATATATGTGAATTTTTATGTGGTGTCTTGTAGTAATAACATTTTTTTATGACAATCGCGCGATTGTTCTGGCTATCAGAGTTAAATAATTAAATAATAATAAATTGATTACGATGAATTGCTTGCGATGAATTGCTTACGATGAATTGCTTGCGATGAATTCCATCGGGATGAAATGCTTGCGATAAACGAGGTTAGAATCGCAAAATACATACATACATATGTATATTTCATAATGTGTATTTACACACAAGAGTTTTTTATGCCGAATGGAATATGAATTGTGAAAGTTTATTTATAGGTATACTTTTCCATAATATATTTTACCCGGCTTTTTCCTTTTAGAATTCTAAATTAAATAATAAAATAATAAAACAAGTTTTCAATAAGATAAACAAAAATTTTTAATTATATTTTTTTAAGTAGTTAAAAACCTAAAAATTATAAAAAATGTTACATAGCTATTTTAAACTAACGAAAATTTAAAATACATAGGTACATTAGAAGACAATTTATGGAATTATTTTCCAACGATTTAAAAAATTTGGAATAGTGCCAGTAAAAAAATATAAAGCAAAAAAAAGAAATTTCATTCTTCTTTTTCTATCAATAATATTTTTATACCCGTATGACTATATAGTCAAAGGGTATAATAAATTTGCCATTACGTTTGTGACGCAGAGAAGGAGGGGGAGGAGATATAGACTCAAGTGTATGGATCGGATCAGAATCGAAAAATAAATCGATTTAGCTATGTTTATCAGTCCGCCCGTCCGTTCGCCTGTCCGTCCGTCCGTCCGCACGATAACTCAAAAACTAAAGGAGCTAGGATCTTGAAATTTTCGCAAATTCGTTTTTTTGCAATAGCCGTCATCGCTATTTAAATCCAGCCATTTTGGTCCATGGGTTCGGGTAGCTGCCATACAACTTCTTTTTTTGTATGAGCATTACTCTGTACCTATTACAGCTGCGTGTCTTTTGTGAATTTTGCCAACAATTGTTTAGTGTAATGACCAAAGTTTCTGCAAAATTTGGTTGGTCTACGACAGAGGGTTCGAGTAGCTGCCATACAACTCTTTATTTTATATGAGTATTCCACTACACTTAATAAAGCCAAAAGTAATTAACCGGATGATATAATGTATATGTTACGGTCATACGGGTATTCCAAAGTTGACACAGTCTACTCTACTACACTCTTCCTCGTTTTATTTTATAATCAAAATATACACAAACTGCGTACATACATGATACAGCGATTGATATGATATGCATACAAAAAAAAAAAAAAAGAAAAAAAAGAGAACAAATATATACAAATATACACACATCGATTGACACACAAACAAAAAAATAAAAAAAACTAAAAATAAATAAAAAAACCTAAAATACGATAAAGTTGATTTTACGAATTAAAAAAACTTGTCTAACTTTTTTGTTCTGCGTTAATACTCTATATATATAATTACTTTATGATACTACGAATTAGGTACCACTACACTACACTTCTACTACTACAACCACTACTAAGTATAAAAATATCCAACTATGTAATTTATTAATAACTAGCTAATACCCGGTGCGCTTCTCAATGGAGGTTGAATTGAAGTTGATGTTACTGCAAAAAGTTAACACAAAAATTACACACGGTTTACACAGGTAAATTTTAAAATGTATGGAAGCAATCTTTTTAAAACGATTTTTCTAGGATTATTCTTGTAATTTTTGAAACTTTCTGTAATTCAAAGCAGTACAAACTACTTTTCAAAATTTGACGTAATTTACTTCCAAAAAATTTTTTTTTGACCAATCGTAGGACCGACTGTTAACAGACTGAACTCCATTTTCAAGTAGCTTCACACATATGAAATGGAGGTCAACCGGTCAAATCGTTTCTAATTTAGAGTTAAGTACCGCAAAAATCTATAAAAATCCACTGTGCCCCAATGGGTTAACGGAACTACACTTTCTCTTTGGGCAAAGCAATATTGCGTAAAATTGAACGTAATTTGCTTCCAAATCTTTTTTTTTGTCAATCGTCGGGCCGGTATGGTTAACCAATTGCAAGTCTGTTAAAAGAGTTAATTTCGTTCTCAAAACGGAACACATATACAAAATTTGAAGAAAATCGGTTAAACCGTTTCTGATTTAAAGTAAAGTAACCAAAAAATTTATAAAAAGCTGTTGGGCCGCAATGGGTTAATGGAACTCAACAAAATTTTTTTTTAGGCTTTATTTTTAGCCAAAGCAGTACTTCGCAAATTTTGACAATATTAGCTTCCAAAATTATTTTGACCAACCGTCGGACCGACATGGGTTAACAAATTCCAAATCTGTTAATAGTGTTAATTCAATTCTCACAGGGGAGCACGTATACAAAATTTGAAGAAAATTGGTCAAACCGTTTCTAATTTAGAGTTAAGTATTGAAAAAACATATAAAAAGCTGTTGGTGCGCAATGGGTTAATGCAACTCAATAAAATTTTTTTTCGGGCTTTCTTTTTAGCCAAATCAGAATTTCGTAAGATCGGACAAAATTTGAACCCAAATTTTTTTTTTACCACCCGTGGGCCCGACATGGGTTAACAAATTCGAAAACTGTTAATTGTGTCAACTCAATTCTCAAAGAGCATCACGTATACAAAATTTGAAGTCAATCGGTTAAAACTTTTCCATTTTAGAACAAAGAAGTTTAAATACTTGCACCACAGCCTCAACTTGGCGGTCCGTTAGAGCAAAATTTTTGGGCCACGATTTCTTTCCGTACCCAAAAACCTCTATATACAAATTTTCATGAAAATTTGCCCAGTCGTTTAGGAGTCTATTCGCTACATACAAACGAACAAACAAACAAAATTTCGCTTTTATATGTATAGATAGACACCCCTATTCTAAATTCCCTCGTACAGCTACGTCGGAGATAATCTACGAAAAAGTGATTCTCAATTCCGACTTAACGTTACGAAAAGTGCAAAAGTCTACGAAAGAAATATTCATTCGTAGCATATTTGTCTTTCATATATTAAAGTTTTTAAGGGTAGAATAACGAAAGAACTAGACATAACAAAATATTAAAGAAATGATATGAAATATCTTACTATTTTTTTTTTATTTATAATTAATCTTAAAATACTTTTTTCTCAAAATAATATTCAAAAATTATTAGATACCTACTACAAATTTGAAAACAATACACATCATTCTTACTTAAAAAAATGAATTCAAACGTCAAAGTTGCCATTGTAAATTTAATTTTCTACGAGGGAATTTAGAATCACTAAAACTTTTTTTTCGTAATCGTAGCGTAGCCAATTTTTCGTAGAAAGTCTACGAGGAAATTTAGAATAGGTGTGATTATAATAAAATTAATGTAATTTTATGTATTTATGTATTTATAAAAAAATGTATACAAATTCAAATATTTTAATTATTTTTTTATATAATATTTTCAACATCATTTTCAGTTAACAAATGAAAAGAAAACAAATTTCTATTCTCCATAGATTATAGTAATATGATATCACAATAAAATTGTTTTATTTTTTTTTTCAGCATGTAATTCTTTGTATTTCACAACTTGAAATTGGGTTGTAAGTTACAATAACTATCAAAATATCTTACATCATCTAAATGCTTAAAATATGCTTTACTCAAAGTGTTCCATCTCTACCTGAATTATCTAAATTTATAATTCTACATTCTCGTTTTTAAATTGTAGTAAGTAAATAATTTGTTCAAAATTTTTTTATATCATCTTCTGTGAGAACACGTTTTGGTTTGCATGTTGAAATAAATTCTTTGTTTTGAATAAAAAACCAAAATTTGTTTTGACATAAACAAAACCAAGATCTTGTTTTGTGTTGTTTACCCCTTCCTCTTAAAGTACTTACTTCCATTGACCAAGCTTTTTTAGTTAAAATTAATCAAATCCTTATTTAAAAATAATCAAATCCTCCGAATCAAAACTTAATAAGAGATAACACCAATTTTATAATTGCATTTAAATAGCATTATTTAAATTTGAGTCATATTTATAATGATGATGATCTAATGCTAATTGAGATATGAAATTTTATGAATTTAATGATTAATGTTCACTCAGTTGGAAAAGATGATTGTGGATTTTTACTAATTGATACCATTGATTAAATATATTATATAGATAAACATTTTATGTTAAAAATTTATATGAAATTTTATTCGCATATTTTTTTTTTCAAATTCTCTCAAAACTGTTGGCATATTTAAATGTATTGTATTTGTAACTATTTCTATTTTATAACCTTTATTTTTATTCTCTTAATTTATACCAATTAAATTTGTAGACCATTTTAGACAAAGTACATGTAACATGATTCATGAATACGATAGCAAAGAAAAGAAAAAAATCACGAGAATAAGAAAAAAAAATGATTTTTTCATTCCTTATCATAGTTAATTTTTTCGCATTGATTTCTTTTTTTCTAAAAAATTATTTAATTTTGTATGTACATGCGTACATACCTATATTGATATGTATGCATATAAATGTTCTAAAATAATCGAAAGAAAATGTAGATCGCAAACATAATACCTTAACAAAAAACTACTGTCTAACCTAACATAAATTTTGTTTTAATTCCAAGTACCTAATTATAACACCTCTTCTTAAAAACAGACGTTGGCCAAACATTTAATGCTCTTAAACCATGCAGATTTCCTTTCTTAATAATTTGGCAAACAATAAAAACACTCTGTCTACGTTTCTAATTAAATTAGAAACCCAATTCTTCATCATACAGTATTTTTTATACTTTTTTGTTATTAATGCCATAATAAATAAGATTTTGATAATTTTGATAATTTAGAAATTTTCAGTTAGAACAAAATTATAATTGATCTCAGTTCAACAAAAAACCTCTAAAGATTAAAGATTTTGGAAATAGAAATTTAAATAAATAAACATTTTATAAATTTTATACATTCCATCCACAACTGTGCACATTGCAAGTTTTAGAAAAATGTATTTATTTTAACAAAAATGAAAAAATCAAAACAAAAAGTTTCCCGTTACAATTGAAACCTCATAAGAAATTGAAAATAAAATATTTGGTCACCTTCAAATATTCATAAAGATTATTTGTTATTGAGATCTATAAAGTTAGATTAATTATCTTCTGAACGGTTCAAGCTAGAGACTTGAAATTTTGGTGGAAATTATAACCTTAGAAATTAAATAAAATTAACCGTTATGCGAAACTCAGTTTTTGCTATTTTTTTGGTACCAAATATCTTCTGAATGGTTCAAGCTAGAGATTTGAAATTTTTGGGGAAATTAGAATCTTAGAAATTAATAGGAATCGGTTAAAAAATCGGTTTTTTTTTTATATATGTATAGATATTATATCGTTCAATTTTTTTTTATATTAATATACAAAATTTAAAGGTCCAACATTATATTTTAACATATGTTAAAGGCTTTTCTTAAATTTAAAAGTGTCCCTCAGTTTTAACGAAATTGTTTTTTCACAATTTAATTCCAAGAACCTCTAAATTAAAAATTTACTGTTTTTATAAGTAAGCGATAACTTAGTCACCAACGAATATATTTCCTGGAAGTGAGGTTACCTCCTTGAGAAATTTGGCAACCTTCTCCATTAAGTTATTAAGACTTGAGATTAAAAACTTGAGTTGATTAAGTTATTTAGACTTGAGCTGTAAATGTAAGGGTAAGGGTATGAAAGGGTTTTGAAATTTTGGGGGAAGTTAGGTCCTCCGAAATTAGTAGGAGTCGGTTAAAAACATTTTTTTGTCAAGCCCCCTGTTTAGGAGCTATAAGGGCTCGAAAATTGAAATTTTGGTATTTTCAAACACATGAAGTTAAAATTGTTTTTTAGTAATATGGTAAAATGAAAGATCTATAATTATATTTCAACATGTGTCAAAGGTTTTTCTTAATATTGAAAGGTGGCGAAGTTACAGCCCCCAAAAATTTCAAAAAAAACCCTATATTTAAATTAGTATAACAAGAGTTCTGCTAAATGTATTTTCAATCTGAAAACGGGAGAAGAGAGCTGCTTTTATGGGCTTGACAAAACTATAAAGTATAAGGCTGCCATACAGTACTAAAATTTACCATTATGCAAAACTCAATTTTTGAAAAATTTTTGGCCCCACATATCTTCTAAACGGTTCAAGCTAGGGTCTTTCTCAGAAATTCTGGGAGAAGTTAGACCTTTAGAAATTAGTAGGAGTCAGTCAAATCTTTTTTGTCACGTCCCCTGTTTAGGAGCTATAAGGGCTCGAAAATTGAAATATTGCTATTTTTAAACACCTGTAACTTGAAAACCTGTTCAAATTTTTTTTTACAAATATACAAAATTTACAGCTGCAGCATTATGTTTAAACATATGTTAAACCTTTTTCTTAAATTTGAAAGGGTTTCTTTAAATTGAAGAAATTGTCTCTTAGTCTTAACTATTTTTGCTTAGATAATAAAATTTAAGGTAAAATTCCAAATTTTGGTGGAGTTCAAAATTGAAGAGTGAGGACAGGAGTGGGGTGGGCAGATCCATCATAAGTTTGCTAAGCAAAAATTTGGGAACCTTCCCCATTGAAGGGCTACTAGGTTTAAAAAATTAAACTTTTATGTTCATATAAAACAGTAACTTATTCACCAGTGTAAGTTTTTTCCAAAATTAAACGTTAACATTGAAGCTGCAACATTATTTTCCGCACTTATTAACAGGTTTCCTTGAGTGCATTGGGGTTATATTCTAAGCATTTCCCTATTAGTCATATAATTAATAAATTAATGAAATAACTAAATTAATATTATCATTTATTTAAATATATATTTTTATAAAAATAAATGATGAAATATTCAGTAAGAAACCGTATATAATTTTGAAAATGTGCTTTTTAAAAACCCTTGGTTTTTTCCTTACTTGTTTTATATAAGCATTACCCTGTACGTATTAAAGCTGGGTATCTGAAATTTTGCCAAAAGTAGTTTAGTGTAATGGCCAAAGTTACTGGAAAATTTGGTTGGTCTACTGCAGAGGGTTCGAGTAAGGGCTATACAATTCCTTCTTTTATATGAGCATCACACTACACCTAATAAAGATGTATGTTTGAAATTTTGCCAAAAGTAAGTAGCGGGATGATAGAATGCTAATATTACAGTCATACGGGTATCCCAGATTTGACATAGTCTATTCTACTACACTCTTCCTCGTTTTTTTTCTTATTCGATTTTTTATACCCTACACCTACAGAATAGGTAAAGGGATATATTAACTTTGGTATTGTGTTTGTAACCACGTAAAGGAAGCGAGCTAGATATGGAAAAGTATATATATTTGTGATCAGCGTGACCTCCTGAGTTGATATAGTCATGTCCGTCCGTCCGTCCGTCCTTCCGTAGGCACGATAACTCAAAAAATAATGGAGCTATCTTGATGAAATTTTAACTGTAGGTTACTAGGACTGAAAGTACGGCGGGGATTGCAAATGGGTGAAATCGGCCCATGGGCTCGGCTTCTGGACCTTTTAATCGGTCCAAGGGCTAACGAACATATATAAAAAATCATGATAACTCAACAACTAATGACGCTATCCTCATCAAATTTGTCCTGTAGGTTACTAGTAATGAGACTAAGGCGGGGATTGCGTAAGGTCGAGATTGCACCATGGATTCGGAACTTGGAACTTTTTAATCGAATTTAGGCCAAACGAGTATAATTCCGAAACCAATGAAAATAGAACCTCCAAATTTGGTATCAGGGTGTCCATTCCTATTTCCTTAGTGTCTTGAAATTTGGGCCCCATTGGAGTAGTGGGTCGGGGACCAGCCACACATTCCTGAAGACATTAAAGCATATCTTTAAAATTAATAAAGATAGCCACTTGAAAACATGTAGAAGCTTCAAATTTGGCACAAAAGTGCTCTTTACTATTTCTTGTGTGTTCCCCTAATTTCGGATCTATTGGAGTACCCCTCTTAGACCTCCCAAGGTTTAAAAGCTTATAATCGAAATTACTAAAAATAGTAACTTAAAATTAATATAGAACGTTCCACTTGTGTACAAGAGTTAACTAGTATTTAAATTTCATTCATTATTCATTCTTCATTAAGTTTAGACGTATTTTTTTTTTTTTTTTCTACTCTAATTTTAATATTTAATTATTTTTAATAATAATAAAAAATTCTTTTATTTTTTTTTTTTTTTTTTTTTGTTTTGCTTAATTAACAAGGTTATTAAAATTAAACCTAATTAAGAACTTAAATATAATATTTAAAATTTTAAAAATAAAATTCTTCAAGTGCAAATTTTTTTTAAATAGTGACCTACTTAATTTCATTAACAAGTAAAGTCACAATATTAATAAACAGTTAAACAATAAATAACTAATAAAGTAAATTAAAATCAGAATACAAATAATAAGTGATTCATCATTTTTATTTTTTTACTTATCATTATATACAATTTACAATGGATTTCAAATGCAGCGTAGAAAATTGTTTGGTCACCGATATGAAATTCGATATAAAATGCAAAGGTTTCTGCAATCGTAAATTTCATGGAGTCTGTTTAAACGCTCCGAGAAACTGGTACAGCAGCTTTTTACCGCAGCACTTTGTTTGTGAAAGATGTCTGGATCAACAAAATTCTCTCGGACAATTTTCGCGGGAAATCAAAAATAATATTAATGATGTTAGGGACAACTTCCAAGGAACAATTTTTAAATTATTGGAAGTTGTAAAAAATAACTCCGCCAACTTTTCAGAAATGGAAAAAAATTTTGAATCGCTAAACAATAGCGTAATTAGTTTCAACACAGACAACAAAAAATTTATTAGAGATATAATAAAAGTTGAAATAGGTAAATTAAAAAATGAAATTTTAATTTCCAATAAATTACCTCAAGATACAAATAACTCACATAATATGGAACTAAAAGATTCAATTGATAACTTATCTAAAATATGTGTTTCTATTTCTGAAAATGCGAGCAGGAATGAGATTTCATTGAGCTTCAGGGATTTAGTTTTGGCTGATTTAGATATTCTCGGGAGTAAAATGGAGGAGATGAAAGAATTTATGAAAAACCACAATAATTCTCATCCAAATCAATACAGCTCAAATAAGTTACCTAAATCATTGCTTGACGAATTTAACGAAATAAATAGCGCTGGGTCAGACAAACTCAAAAATGTAGCAAAGGAAAAACAGGACGATATTTCAATGGATATTGAAAAAGAAACAAAAGTTGTCGATCCACCAGATGCCGAAATTTAACATAAGAATTTCGAATCTTAGCGTTAACACAACTGAAGTCAAACTGGCCAAATACATAAGAAGCAAGTTGAAATGCGATGATGTTCACTGCAAATTAATAACACCGAAGTGGCTGAAGTATAAACCGAACTATCACACATTTAAAGTTAGTGTTCCGGAATCAAAAGTGAATGAAATTAAAAACAGTAGCTTGTGGCGTATAGGAACCAATATCAGCAGTTTCAAAAATTTAGGTAAAAATAATTTAAGGACAAACACACAACATTCAATAAACACAAAACATTCTAAAAATAATAAAACAAACACTAAAAATTCAAACAATAGAAATACTAATTTGCCTAAAATTATTAAAACAAAAAATAAACAAATCAAAAAAAAGGATAATAATGTCTAAAGATAATGTTTTTTCTTCTTGCCCTAATGTAATCTGTAATTTCTTTGCAGATTGTTTTCAAAAAGTTTATAGGCCATTAGATTCGCGTATCAATTTCGCTTTTCCTATCTCACTTAATAGATCTAATTCAATTATTACAGATCTATATCTTTCTGAAAACGAAATATTTGAAGCAATTACCAACCTTGATACAAAAAAAGGTGTAGGACCCGACTTGATCCTACCTTCTTTTTTATATAATTGTGCCAATTATTTGACGCAACCGCTTCATTTTATTTTTAATCTATCGCTTTCGACAGGCATTTTTCCGTATGCGTGGAAATCTTCTTTTTTGACCCCCATTTATAAAAAGGGTGACAAAGCTTCCGTCGAAAACTACCATGGTATAGCTATCTTATCCACTATTCCAAAATTGTTCGAAAAAATTGTAGTTAGTAAAATTACACCCGTCATAAATACAAAATTAAACGAACAACAACATGGATTTAGAAAAGGTCGTTCAACTACAACTAATCTTACGGTTTACACATCGGAAATACTAAATGAAATGGAAAATGGTTATCAAGTTGATGCTTTCTACACGGATTTTAGTAAAGCTTTCGATCGTGTGGATCACAATATTTTGCTTAAAAAGCTTGAAACTTTAGGCATTTCAGGTTCTTTCCTCGCTTGGCTTTGCTCTTATCTTACTGAAAGAACTCAAAATATTAAATTTCAAGGTTATTTATCAAACACAATTAATGTCACCTCAGGAGTGCCGCAAGGTAGCCATTTAGGCCCACTTTTATTTAATATTTTTATTTCAGACCTTTCTAGAAAATTAGAGGGTGTATCACATATTGCATTTGCTGACGATCTTAAAGTTTACCACGTTATCAAAAACAGTTCTGATTTGGCATTACTTCAATCAAATTTACATTCTTTACAAGAATGGTGTTTCTACAATAAATTAGAACTTATAGCGAAATGCAAGGTCATAAGCTTCACACGTAAAAGATCTACAATGTTTTTTGACTATGCAATAGATAACATAGTTCTTGAAAGGGTGTCCAGTATAACCGATCTTGGCATTCTTCTGGACTATAAGCTTAACTTCCATCTTCACTATGATCATATGATTTCCAAAACAAGCAAAATGTTAAGTTTTATTAAGAGAAGAGCTAAAGAATTTAATAACCCAGCAGTAACAAAAGCTCTCTATTGCTCGTTAGTTCGATATATTCTAGAATACGGTAACATCGTATGGGATCCAGCGTTTCAGTTACATTCCAATAGAATAGAATCCGTTCAGAAACAATTCCTTTTGTTTGCCTTGAGAAACCAATATAATCCTACAGACTATTCTACTCTTCCAAGCCATGCTGTAAGACTTAATTCATTGAATATGTTAACCTTATCTTCACGTAGGCAAATGCTTTCATCTTGCTTTACCTTTGACGTCATAAAAAAAAGTAATGACGTTCAATTCTTAGTAAATAAGATTAGACTAAACAATGTAGTCAGAAATACAAGAAACACTAAATTTTTATTAGAAAATACACACAGAACAGAATACGGAAGAAATGAGCCAATAAACAGATGTTGCACTATATTCAACAAACACAGTCATCTTTTTTCATCAGACATATCAAGAAACTCTTTTAAACATAAATTAAAACAGAAATTCCTAAATGACCTAAATACTTAAATTACCTAATTACTTTGTAAACATTTAAAATTATTTCAAGTTCAAGTTCATATACATATCACATACATTCCAATTATTTATATCTCATACTGTGTTTTTGTCCTTTCAGCATTTTTGTTTTTTTGTTTTAAAATTTAGTATATAGTACAACTTTTTAATTTTTCATTGTAAATTTTTAACTTAATAATCAAATTTGTATTTTTTTTTTTTTTTTGTTTGTGCATTTTTTAGCTTTAAATTTGTTTTTGTTTTTTTTAATAGCTGTAAGATATTTTTTGTAAAAACCTTGTTTTGGTTTAATAAATAAAATAAAATAAAATAAAGTACAGCGCAGACTGCATATAGACGAAATCAGCCCAAGGGTTCGGATTCTGGACCGTTTAATCGGTTTAAGAGCTAACGAACATATATAAAAAATCACGACAACTCAACAACTAATGACGCTAGCACCTCCAAATTTGGTATCAGGGTGTCCATTCATATTTCCTTAGTGTCCTTGAAATTTGGGCCCCATTGGAGTAGTGGGTTGAGGACCAGCCACACAGTTCCGAATACCTTAAAGCATATTTTCGAAATTAATAAAGATAGTAACTTCAAACAAATTTAGAAGTTTCAAATTTGGTACATCGGTGCTCTTTGCAATTTCCTGCGCGTTCCCCTAATTTTGGATCAAACAGAGTGGTGGTTCAGTACCCCTCTTAGACCCCCCAAGGTTTAAAAACTTATCATCGAAATTAATAAAAATACTTAACTTAATATAACTTAAAATTTAGAAGTATTGAAATTATGACGGGGACTGCATATGGGCGAAATCGTACCATAGTTTCGGCTTCTGGAACCTTCGAAAAATTCAAGGGCTAACGAACATATATCTTAAAAACAGTATAACTCAAAGTATAACTCTAGGTTACTAGGAATGAAAATACCATGGGAATTGGTTCTGTTCGAGTTCTGACGATGAGTTCGGATTCTGGAACCTTTTGATCGATCTGAGGCCAAACGAGTATAATTTCGAAGCCAAAGAATATATTTATTATTTCCTACTTGTCCCCGAAATTTAGACTTAATTGTAGTGGTGGTTCAGGTGCGTCCTAAGAAATCCCAAAATTAAAAAGCTTATCTTCGAAATTCATGAAGATAGAAACTTTAAATTTGATACACTAGGGTTCTTTCCTATTTCCGTTTTTATTTAACACTTTTATATTTTTAAAAGGCTAAGAATTTTACCATAAAACATATTGTATAATATTTTATAAATTAAAGACCATAGGTGATATATAATTAAGACATTGGGTACAATACTTATGCTATATTCAAAAGTACTTGCTGCATTTATCTAAAATTTTTTGTTATATTTAAATGAACTGTATAAAAAGTTCTAAATTTGTAATTATATTTTAGAAATATATTTATTGCATATTTTGCGTTTATAAGCTTTTCTAATCGATACATAAACTAACAATTTAAAGTAATTGCAATTTTGAAAAATTTTAATTATTAAATATATTATGCTTCGATTACCTTTTTATCACAAAATTTAATAATTAAAATTTTTTCATTTTGTAATTGAATTGAAATAAATATATTTTCATTTATTTCAAGTTTTTTAATATTTTTAAACAGATAAATTAGTTTTTAAATATTTTTAGTATTATAAAGTTAATTTGGTTAGCTATGTTTTACGATCAAACTAATAAAATCTTTTATGGTTTTAAAATGAATTATGGACTTCCCATTAAATTTGAACCAAATAGGGTGTAGAGTATTTCTAAGTCGGTTGAACCGACTAACTGTTTCTTTACTTGTTTCTTTTCTTTAGTATCATATTCTTGAATCATGTTACATGTACTATGTAGAGTGAAAAATGGTCTACAAATTTAATTGGTATAAATTGAGAGAATAAAAATAAAGGAAAGATAAATTGAGAGAATAAATATAAAATAGAAATAGTTACCAATACATTTAAAATATGCCAACAGTTTTGAGAGAATTTGAAAAAATATGTGAATAAAATTTCATACAAATTTTTAACATGAAAATGTTTATCTATATATAATTCTTAATTAATGTTGATACAGATGTTACTAATTGATACAGAAATATAATATTTATTTCTTTAATTAATTATAGATTATGAGTAATAATGAAATTTATATTCAAAGTATAAGCCTAATGCAATAAAATTTTAACGTTTAATCTTGGAAATATATAGTGCCTAAGCTACTTGTTTTTTAAAAATAAGAAATTTTTAAGCTTTAATAGCCGTTGAATGGGTTCCGAAATTTTTTGAGCTATCTTATGCTGATTAACCAACTACCTCTAACATCTTCCGAAAATCCGAAGAAAAACAAAAAAACAAAATCTTTATATAGATATCACACTCCTAATTAAAGTGAAAATATTGTCAAAAATAGAAATATAGCAAAATGTTCTTCAAAATATAAAAAAACTAACAAATTACAGAAAAACAAACTATTATAGATAAAAGTGCAAAAAGAAACACTAAATTTTACTAATAACAGTTAAAACGCAAATATAATTACCAAACATTTAATTCTTTTAAAAATTAAATTTAATATCCTTGTCGTAATTAAATTAATTATGCTGCTGAACCTAAACGTAAACCATGCAAAGGAAATGGAAATCACACCGCTATTCGAATTCAGTGGCTACACAATAGCAAATATAAAAGAGAGGCAACTGGGGCAAAACTACTCCAAAAAATTACATATTGTATATTTAAAAGAATAAGAAAACCTAATTAATACAATAGAAACGAACATCGATTCGGTAAACTTGCAACATTCAAATCCTAATTCTTTAGTACTTGCTAAAAAATTAGAAAATTTGAAAAAATTTTCAGACCATCATTCCTCCCACTGTACCCTCCATTGTGATGACTCAAAACAAATTTCTGACTGCATTGACAACTTAAAACAAAATACACAGGATCTAACCTAATAGTCTAATAAGCAAATAACTATAAACCAAAAACTTATAACTTCAATAGAAAACATTAAAACGCATATTAATAACCAACAACAGCAAATCCAAAAATATTTATCTAACGTTATTTGTGAAGCAAATAAAATAATACAAGACGACTCGAAATATTTACTATAAATTTATGTAAATTTATGTTCATGTGAACAGAGAAATTGACAATATTATAGACATAATACATCATAGCAAATTGTATGTCCTAGCACATGAAATTTTACCTAACGAAATCCAAGATTTTTTCTTTTATAAAAAGCAGTGAATTTTGAAAGAACGTAAGATAATTTTGGCAATATTAATTTCAAAATTTACTGATGAAAAGTATTTTTTGTAATATCATTAAGTTGGCGACTAATTTACTGCTTACTTATAAAAACAGTAAGTTTTTAATCTCAAGTCTTAATAACTTAATGGAGAAGGTTGCCAAATTTCTCAAGGAGGTAACCTCACTTCCAGGAAATATATACGTTGGTGACTAAGTTATCGCTTACTTATAAAAACAGTAAATTTTTAATTTTTAAGCTTAATAGGCCCTCAATTGGGAGGTTCTTGGAATTAAATTGTGAAAAAAACAATTTGGTTAAAACTGAGGGACACTTTTAAATTTAAGAAAAGTCTTTAACATATGTTAAAATTTTATGTTGGACCTTTAAATTTTGTATATTAATATAAAAAAATATTGAACAGGTATCCAAAAAAAAAAACCGATTCCTATTAATTTCTAAGATTTTAATTTCCCCAAAAATTTCAAGTCTCTAGCTTGAACCGTTCAGAAGATATTTGGTACCAAAAAATAGCAAAAAAAAATTTCGCATAAAGGTTAATTTTAGTACCATATGGCATTTCTGTATATATATTTATGTATGCGATATATTTTTGTAAAGCTTATAAAAGGAGCTCTTTTTTACCGTTTTTAGATTGAAGGTATACCCCATAGAGCTCTAATTATACTACTTTAAACAAAGGGCTTTTTTGAAATTTGCAGGGGATGTAGCTTTGTCACCCTTCAGAATTAAGAAAAACCTTTGACACATGTTGAATAATAGTGTTGGAGCTTTGAATTTAGTATTTTACTAAAAAGAAATTTGAACAGGTGTGTTATAAAAAAATTTTGTTAACCGACTCATATTATTCTCTAAGGATCTAACTGCTCCCAACATTTTAATTGATTTTTGCATAAATTTTAGTATCGCATGGCAGTCCTATACATTTGCTTTTTAAAAATTAGACAAAGCTTGTTAAACCAGCTGTCTTTGACCGTTTTCAGATTGAAAATATACTTAACAGAACTGTTTTATAACAATTTAAATATAGGGCTCTTTCCGATTTTGGGGGGCTGTAGCTCGCTAACTTTTTTTATTTTTTTTTTTATTTTACGTAGATTGGTGGGAGTCTTCGAAAGATACCAACTGCCACGTAGCAGAAGTGTATGCCGGATTCTTGCCGAGCTAAACCACATTTTTCCCTTATTAAAAGTAGTCGAACTGACTAATCATTAATTTTTTGCTATCTTTGGTTTGAGTATAGGTTTTGTGTACTTTCCCTTAGGGAATCTTTACTTTATAATATATTATCTAAAGGTCTTTTTCTTTTAAGCCTTCCTGTATTCTGATTGTTTATTATTAGACGAGCTTTATGCTTTATGGCATATCTAATTATTTCATCTATAACTTTGGGAATTTGTAAATCTGTATGAATGTCACTATAAAGTACATACCAGGGCATTTTACTATGTTACGAAGAACTTTATTCTGAAAGGTTTGTATTTTTTTAATATGCGTTTGCTTGGCACAAACCCAAAGTTGAATGCCATATAACCATATAGATTTAATTACTTGGTTGTAAATTAACATTTTATTATATATTGTCAATTTAGCCTTACGCTCTATGAGCCAGTAATTTTCTTTATATTTATTTTCAAGTTCTAGTTTTTCTTCTTAACATGTTCAATCCGCCTTATCTTGACATCCAGTGTCATTCCTAGGTATTTTGCCGAATTTTCGATTGATACAAATACACCATTTAAATTTATTTTAGGTGGGTTTCTTATATTTCTATTACTAAAATGAACATGAACAGATTTACTGTCATTTAATTTTATTTTCCATTTGTTAGTCCAAAAACATATTTTTTCACTTGCTTTCTGTAATTTTCCTGTAGCTTCGTCAATATTCGATCCTCCTGCCAATATAGCAGTATCGTCAGCAAATGTTGCTACAGTTACATTTTCTACTTCTGGTAGATCACTTGTATAAAGCAAGTACAAAATAGGAACTAGAATAATGCCTTGAGGCACATCTGCTTTTATTTTTCTTAATGTAGAGTACTCTTCATCTTGTTTAATTCTAAATAATCTATCTGACAAGTACGATTCGAGTATCTCTACATATTGTAAAGGTATCAATCTCCTTAATTTAAATATTAATCCTTCATGCCAAACTTTGTCAAACGCTTGTGCTACGTTTAAAAATATTGTAGAGCATATTTGTTTTTCTTCAAACGCTTTTTCTATAATATTTGTTATTCTATAAACTTGGTCAATTGTTGTATGCTTGGATCTAAATCCAAATTGATGGTTTGGAATTACATTTTTATTTTCTATAATTGGCTTCAGCCTTTTTAACAACAATTTTTCATAAAGTTTTGACATAATTGGTAGCAGAGATATTGGCCTATAATATTTTGCCTCATTTGCTATCATAATAACCTCTGCGGTTGGAGAGTTTTACTGCTGCATTTATCATTTTTCTTTAAAATTTTGGAGCTTCTTGTGGAAGCTCTTTTATAATCTGAGCTGTAATAAAATCAGAACCAGGGGCTTTTCTTAACTTTAAAGTTTTTATTTCTTCACTAATTTCTTCTTGTGTAAATTGATTAATATTGTTCTCTTCTATTGCAATATCCTCCACTAAACAAAGATCTGAATTTATATAGTTTTGTTTAAATATGTTTTCTAAATGATCTGCAAATAATTTGGCTTTATCTTTATTTTCCTTTGCCCAAGTGCCGTCTGGTTTCATGAGCGGCGTTGCTTTCAACAACTAGTAATTTGATTCTTTTGATGCCCATATGACAGCAGAGTGATCAGAATCCAAGTCATGATTATCTTCTAAATTTATGAAGTTGCTTGAAATTTTTTTGGTTAAAAAGAAGTCAATTAGACCTGGAGCTTTGTTGGTGTCTGTGGGCCAGTAAGTTGGTTTGCCAGTCGAATGATGGCAACAACCTAACTCACGAATAGCTTTTCTTAGCTCTCTACCTCTAGTTGAGGTTGTTCTAGAACCCCAATCTGTATGTTTAGCATTGTAATCACCTCCTAGTAGAAATTCTTTAAAGATATTTTTCTTTATATTGCATTTTGGTGGACAATATACTGCACCGACATTAAGATCTTGTTTAGTAGATGAAATTTTTATCATAGAAATGTGGATTTCTTCAGATTCAATTTTTGTTTTATAGTGCACTTTATTAGAATTGCACTACCTCCTCTCGGATGATTACTAGGATTAACTGCTTTATAGCATTCATAACCTAAAATCTTAAATTTTGTGTTTATTGTTAAATGAGTCTTTGATATTTGACATATATCAATACTGTTAGATCTTAAGAACACTTTTAGTTCATGTTTTTTATTGAGGGCACCATTAGGATTTCAAATTGCAAATTTTATTTAGATACATTTTTTATAATTTTTTTAGGTGTTTCTTGATATTCATTATTGTTTCTCTTTCCTATTTTATTTAATCTTGGAGATTTCGTCAACTTTTAGCAATAGATTTTGCATCATGTGCATCACTTCATTGTCATTGCGTTTAGGTTTCATAACCTTAGTTTCTTTTTTCGTAGTTTCTGTAGTTTTTTCTAAGTTTTACATGTTATGCATCACTTCATTGTCATTACGTTTAGGTTTCATAACCTTAATTTGTTTTTCTGTTATAATGTTTTCTTTAATTTAAGTTTTTAGTGCTTGGGAGTATAAAACTCCATTCGATACTTTCCTGGATAAAAATGGTGTAGTTTTTTTTGGTATACTTGTTTCATTTGATTGTTTGGGTTTGCGCATAGTCAATCTTCTTTTCTGTAATTCTTTTGCTCCCAAACAATCACGATAGCTAGCAGGGTGTTCCTCGTTGCAGTTTGCATGTATGGCTTGGAAATTTTCTTTTTTACTACACTCTGTTGCCTTATGATTTCCAGCACATTTTACACATTTAGCCTGTGTTTGGCAAAATTTTTGTGTATGTCCAAAACTGTGGCATATTTTACACTGAGGAATGGACTTGTTAATTCTGAGAGCCTCAATTTTCACTTTCATTTGCTGTAAATATTCTATTTTGTATATTTTATTTATTTCGCCTGAATGATCAAAAGATAGATATTCATCTTGTCTATCATCATCTTGTTTAATTCTAAATAATCTAACTGACAAGTACGATTCGAGTATCTCTACGTATTGTAAAGGTATCAATCTCATTAATTTAAATATTAATCCTTCATGCCAAACTTTGTCAAACGCTTGTGCTACGTTTAGAAATATTGTAGAGCATATTTGTTTTTCTTCAAACGCTTTTTCTATAATATTTGTTATTCTATGAACTTGGTCAATTGTTGTGTGCTTGGATCTAAATCCAAATTGATGGTTTGGAATTACATTTTTATTTTCTATAATTGGCTTCAGCCTTTTTAACAACAATTTTTCATAAAGTTTTGACAAATTGGTAGCAGAGATATTGGCCTATAATATTTTGCCTCATTTGCTATCATAATAACCTCTGCGGTTGGAGAGTTTTACTGCTGCAATTATCATTTTTCTTTAAAATTTTGAAGCTTCTTGTGGAAGCTCTTTTATAATCTGAGCTGTAATAAAATCAGAACCAGGGGCTTTTCTTAACTTTAAAGTTTTTATTTCTTCACTAATTTCTTCTTGTGTAAATTGATTAATATTGTTCTCTTCTATTGCAATATCCTCCACTAAACAAAGATCTGAATTTATATAATTTTGTTTAAATATGTTTTCTAAATGATCTGCAAATAATTTGGCTTTATCTTTTATTTTCCTTTGCCCAAGTGCCGTCTGGTTTCATGAGCGGCGTTGCTTTCAACAACGAGTAATTTGATTCTTTTGATGCCGATATGACAGCAGAGAGATCAGAATCCAAGTCATGATTATCTTCTAAATTTATGAAGTTGCTTGAAATTTTTTTGGTTAAAAAGAAGTCAATTAGATCTGGAGCTTTGTTGGTGTCTGTGGGCCAGTAAGTTGGTTTGCCAGTCGAATGATGGCAACAACCTAACTCACGAATAGCTTTTCTTAGCTCTCTACCTCTAGTTGAGGTTGTTCTAGAACCCCAATCTGTATGTTTAGCATTGTAATCACCTCCTAGTAGAAATTCTTTAAAGATATTTTTCTTTATATTGCATTTTGGTGGACAATATACTGCACCGACATTAAGATCTTGTTTAGTAGATGAAATTTTTATCATAGAAATGTGGATTTCTTCAGATTCAATTTTTGTTTTATAGTGCACTTTATTAGAATTGCACTACCTCCTCTCGGATGATTACTAGGATTAACTGCCTTATAGCATTCATAACCTAAAATCTTAAATTTTGTGTTTATTGTTAAATGAGTCTCTGATATTTGACACACTTTTAGTTCATGTTTTTTATTGAGGGCACCATTAGGATTTCAAATTGCAAATTTTATCTAGATACATTTTTTATAATTTTTTTAGGTGTTTCTTGATATTCATTATTGTTTCTCTTTCCTATTTTATTTAATCTTGGAGATTTCGTCAACTTTTAGCAATAGATTTTGCATCATGTGCATCACTTCATTGTCATTGCGTTTAGGTTTCATAACCTTAGTTTCTTTTTTCGTATTTTCTGTAGTTTTTTCTAAGTTTTACATGTTATGCATCACTTCATTGTCATTACGTTTAGGTTTCATAACCTTAATTTGTTTTTCTGTTATAATGTATTCTTTAATTTAAGTTTTTAGTGCTTGGGAGTATAAAACTCCATTCGATACTTTCCTGGATAAAAATGGTGTAGTTTTTTTTGGTATACTTGTTTCATTTGATTGTTTGGGTTTGCGCATAGTCAATCTTCTTTTCTGTAATTCTTTTGCTCCCAAACAATCACGATATCTAGCAGGGTGTTCCTCGTTGCAGTTTGCATGTATGGCTTGGAAATTTTCTTTTTTACTACACTCTGTTGTCTTATGATTTCCAGCACATTTTACACATTTAGCCTGTCTTTGGCAAAATTTTTGTGTATGTCCAAAACTGTGGCATATTTTACACTGAGGAATGGACTTGTTAATTCTGAGAGCCTCAATTTTCACTTTCATTTGCTGTAAATATTCTATTTTGTATATTTTATTTATTTCGCCTGAATGATCAAAAGATAGATATTCATCTTGTCTATCATCATCTTGTTTAATTCTAAATAATCTAACTGACAAGTACGATTCGAGTATCTCTACATATTGTAAAGGTATCAATCTCCTTAATTTAAATATTAATCCTTCATGCCAAACTTTGTCAAACGCTTGTGCTACGTTTAGAAATATTGTAGAGCATATTTGTTTTTCTTCAAACGCTTTTTCTATAATATTTGTTATTCTATGAACTTGGTCAATTGTTGTGTGCTTGGATCTAAATCCAAATTGATGGTTTGGAATTACATTTTTATTTTCTATAATTGGCTTCAGCCTTTTTAACAACAATTTTTCATAAAGTTTTGACAAATTGATAGCAGAGATATTGGCCTATAATATTTTGCCTCATTTGCTATCATAATAACCTCTGCGGTTGGAGAGTTTTACTGCTGCAATTATCATTTTTCTTTAAAATTTTGGAGCTTCTTGTGGAAGCTCTTTTATAATCTGAGCTGTAATAAAATCAGAACCAGGGGCTTTTCTTAACTTTAAAGTTTTTATTTCTTCACTAATTTCTTCTTGTGTAAATTGATTAATATTCTTCTCTTCTATTGCAATATCCTCCACTAAACAAAGATCTGAATTTATATAATTTTGTTTAAATATGTTTTCTAAATGATCTGCAAATAATTTGGCTTTATCTTTTATTTTCCTTTGCCCAAGTGCCGTCTGGTTTCATGAGCGGCGTTGCTTTCAACAACGAGTAATTTGATTCTTTTGATGCCGATATGACAGCAGAGAGATCAGAATCCAAGTCATGATTATCTTCTAAATTTATGAAGTTGCTTGAAATTTTTTTGGTTAAAAAGAAGTCAATTAGATCTGGAGCTTTGTTGGTGTCTGTGGGCCAGTAAGTTGGTTTGCCAGTCGAATGATGGCAACAACCTAACTCACGAATAGCTTTTCTTAGCTCTCTACCTCTAGTTGAGGTTGTTCTAGAACCCCAATCTGTATGTTTAGCATTGTAATCACCTCCTAGTAGAAATTCTTTAAAGGTATTTTTCTTTATATTGCATTTTGGTGGACAATATACTGCACCGACATTAAGATCTTGTTTAGTAGATGAAATTTTTATCATAGAAATGTGGATTTCTTCAGATTCAATTTTTGTTTTATAGTGCACTTTATTAGAATTGCACTACCTCCTCTCGGATGATTACTAGGATTAACTGCCTTATAGCATTCATAACCTAAAATCTTAAATTTTGTGTTTATTGTTAAATGAGTCTCTGATATTTGACATATATCAATACTGTTAGATCTTAAGAACACTTTTAGTTCATGTTTTTTATTGAGGGCACCATTAGGATTTCAAATTGCAAATTTTATCTAGATACATTTTTTATAATTTTTTTAGGTGTTTCTTGATATTCATTATTGTTTCTCTTTCCTATTTTATTTAATCTTGGAGATTTCGTCAACTTTTAGCAATAGATTTTGCATCATGTGCATCACTTCATTGTCATTGCGTTTAGGTTTCATAACCTTAGTTTCTTTTTTCGTATTTTCTGTAGTTTTTTCTAAGTTTTACATGTTATGCATCACTTCATTGTCATTACGTTTAGGTTTCATAACCTTAATTTGTTTTTCTGTTATAATGTATTCTTTAATTTAAGTTTTTAGTGCTTGGGAGTATAAAACTCCATTCGATACTTTCCTGGATAAAAATGGTGTAGTTTTTTTTGGTATACTTGTTTCATTTGATTGTTTGGGTTTGCGCATAGTCAATCTTCGTTTCTGTAATTCTTTTGCTCCCAAACAATCACGATATCTAGCAGGGTGTTCCTCGTTGCAGTTTGCATGTATGACTTGGAAATTTTCTTTTTTACTACACTCTGTTGTCTTATGATTTCCAGCACATTTTACACATTTAGCCTGTCTTTGGCAAAATTTTTGTGTATGTCCAAAACTGTGGCATATTTTAAACTGAGGAATGGACTTGTTAATTCTGAGAGCCTCAATTTTCACTTTCATTTGCTGTAAATATTCTATTTTGTATATTTTATTTATTTCGCCTGAATGATCAAAAGATAGATATTCATCTTGTCTAATTCTTCATTTCATCCAGCACATTTTACACATTTAGCCTGTCTTTGGCAAAATTTTTGTGTATGTCCAAAACTGTGGCATATTTTAAACTGAGGAATGGACTTGTTAATTCTGAGAGCCTCAATTTTCACTTTCATTTGCTGTAAATATTCTATTTTGTATATTTTATTTATTTCGCCTGAATGATCAAAAGATAGATATTCATCTTGTCTAATTCTTCATTTCATCCAGCACATTTTACACATTTAGCCTGTCTTTGGCAAAATTTTTGTGTATGTCCAAAACTGTGGCATATTTTACACTGAGGAATGGACTTGTTAATTCTGAGAGCCTCAATTTTCACTTTCATTTGCTGTAAATATTCTATTTTGTATATTTTATTTATTTCGCCTGAATGATCAAAAGATAGATATTCATCTTGTCTATCATCATTTTGTTTAATTCTAAATAATCTAACTGACAAGTACGATTCGAGTATCTCTACATATTGTAAAGGTATCAATCTCCTTAATTTAAATATTAATCCTTCATGCCAAACTTTGTCAAACGCTTGTGCTACGTTTAGAAATATTGTAGAGCATATTTGTTTTTCTTCAAACGCTTTTTCTATAATATTTGTTATTCTATGAACTTGGTCAATTGTTGTATGCTTGGATCTAAATCCAAATTGATGGTTTGGAATTACATTTTTATTTTCTATAATTGGCTTCAGCCTTTTTAACAACAATTTTTCATAAAGTTTTGACAAATTGGTAGCAGAGATATTGGCCTATAATATTTTGCCTCATTTGCTATCATAATAACCTCTGCGGTTGGAGAGTTTTACTGCTGCAATTATCATTTTTCTTTAAAATTTTGGAGCTTCTTGTGGAAGCTCTTTTATAATCTGAGCTGTAATAAAATCAGAACCAGGGGCTTTTCTTAACTTTAAAGTTTTTATTTCTTCACTAATTTCTTCTTGTGTAAATTGATTAATATTGTTCTCTTCTATTGCAATATCCTTCCACTAAACAAAGATCTGAATTTATATAGTTTTGTTTAAATATGTTTTCTAAATGATCTGCAAATAATTTGGCTTTATCTTTATTTTCCTTTGCCCAAGTGCCGTCTGGTTTCATGAGCGGCGTTGCTTTCAACAACGAGTAATTTGATTCTTTTGATGCCGATATGACAGCAGAGAGATCAGAATCCAAGTCATGATTATCTTCTAAATTTATGAAGTTGCTTGAAATTTTTTTGGTTAAAAAGAAGTCAATTAGATCTGGAGCTTTGTTGGTGTCTGTGGGCCAGTAAGTTGGTTTGCCAGTCGAATGATGGCAACAACCTAACTCACGAATAGCTTTTCTTAGCTCTCTACCTCTAGTTGAGGTTGTTCTAGAACCCCAATCTGTATGTTTAGCATTGTAATCACCTCCTAGTAGAAATTCTTTAAAGATATTTTTCTTTATATTGCATTTTGGTGGACAATATACTGCACCGACATTAAGATCTTGTTTAGTAGATGAAATTTTTATCATAGAAATAGGTGGATTTCTTCAGATTCAATTTTTGTTTTATAGTGCACTTTATTACAATTGCCCTACCTCCTCTCGGATGATTAATAGGATTAACTGCCTTATAGCATTCATAACCTAAAATCTTAAATTTTGTGTTTATTGTTAAATGAGTCTCTGATATTTGACATATATCAATACTGTTAGATCTTAAGAACACTTTTAGTTCATGTTTTTTATTGAGGGCACCATTAGGATTTCAAATTGCAAATTTTATTTAGATACATTTTTTATAATGTTTTTAGGTGTTTCTTGATATTCATTATTGTTTCTCTTTCCTATTTTATTTAATCTTGGAGATTTCGTCAACTTTTAGCAATAGATTTTGCATCATGTGCATCACTTCATTGTCATTGCGTTTAGGTTTCATAACCTTAGTTTCTTTTTTCGTAGTTTCTGTAGTTTTTTCTAAGTTTTACATGTTATGCATCACTTCATTGTCATTACGGTTAGGTTTCGTAACCTTAATTTGTTTTTCTGTTATAATGTATTCTTTAATTTAAGTTTTTAGTGCTTGGGAGTATAAAACTCCATTCGATACTTTCCTGGATAAAAATGGTGTAGTTTTTTTTGGTATACTTGTTTCATTTGATTGTTTGGGTTTGCGCATAGTCAATCTTCTTTTCTGTAATTCTTTTGCTCCCAAACAATCACGATAGCTAGCAGGGTGTTCCTCGTTGCAGTTTGCATGTATGGCTTGGAAATTTTCTTTTTTACTACACTCTGTTGTCTTATGATTTCCAGCACATTTTACACATTTAGCCTGTCTTTGGCAAAATTTTTGTGTATGTCCAAAACTGTGGCATATTTTACACTGAGGAATGGACTTGTTAATTCTGAGAGCCTCAATTTTCACTTTCATTTGCTGTAAATATTCTATTTTGTATATTTTATTTATTTCGCCTGAATGATCAAAAGATAGATATTCATCTTGTCTAATTCTTCATTTCATCCAGCACATTTTACACATTTAGCCTGTCTTTGGCAAAATTTTTGTGTATGTCCAAAACTGTGGCATATTTTACACTGAGGAATGGACTTGTTAATTCTGAGAGCCTCAATTTTCACTTTCATTTGCTGTAAATATTCTATTTTGTATATTTTATTTATTTCGCCTGAATGATCAAAAGATAGATATTCATCTTGTCTATCATCATCTTGTTTAATTCTAAATAATCTAAGTGACAAGTACGATTCGAGTATCTCTACATGTTGTAAAGGTATCAATCTCCTTAATTTAAATATTAATCCTTCATGCCAAACTTTGTCAAACGCTTGTGCTACGTTTAGAAATATTGTAGAGCATATTTGTTTTTCTTCAAACGCTTTTTCTATAATATTTGTTATTCTATAAACTTGGTCAATTGTTGTATGCTTGGATCTAAATCCAAATTGATGGTTTGGAATTACATTTTTATTTTCTATAATTGGCTTCAGCCTTTTTAACAACAATTTTTCATAAAGTTTTGACAAATTGGTAGCAGAGATATTGGCCTATAATATTTTGCCTCATTTGCTATCATAATAACCTCTGCGGTTGGAGAGTTTTACTGCTGCAATTATCATTTTTCTTTAAAATTTTGGAGCTTCTTGTGGAAGCTCTTTTATAATCTGAGCTGTAATAAGATCAGAACCAGGGGCTTTTCTTAACTTTAAAGTTTTTATTTCTTCACTAATTTCTTCTTGCGTAAATTGATTAATATTGTTCTCTCCTATTGCAATATCCTCCACTAAACAAAGATCTGAATTTATATAGTTTTGTTTAAATATGTTTTCTAAATGATCTGCAAATAATTTGGCTTTATCTTTATTTTCCTTTGCCCAAGTGCCGTCTGGTTTCATGAGCGGCGTTGTTTTCAACAACGAGTAATTTGATTCTTTTGATGTCGATATGACAGCAGAGAGATCAGAATCCAAGTCATGATTATCTTCTAAATTTATGAAGTTGCTTGAAATTTTTTTGGTTAAAAAGAAGTCAATTAGATCTGGAGCTTTGTTGGTGTCTGTGGGCCAGTAAGTTGGTTTGCCAGTCGAATGATGGCAACAACCTAACTCACGAATAGCTTTTCTTAGCTCTCTACCTCTAGTTGAGGTTGTTCTAGAACCCCAATCTGTATGTTTAGCATTGTAATCACCTCCTAGTAGAAATTCTTTAAAGATATTTTTCTTTATATTGCATTTTGGTGGACAATATACTGCACCGACATTAAGATCTTGTTTAGTAGATGAAATTTTTATCATAGAAAGGTGGATTTCTTCAGATTAAATTTTTGTTTTATAGTGCACTTTATTAGAATTGCACTACCTCCTCTCGGATGATTAATAGGATTAACTGCCTTATAGAATTCATAACCTAAAATCTTAAATTTTGTGTTTATTGTTAAATGAGTCTCTGATATTTGACATATATCAATACTGTTAGATCTTAAGAACACTTTTAGTTCATGTTTTTTATTGAGGGCACCATTAGGATTTCAAATTGCAAATTTTATTTAGATACATTTTTTATAATTTTTTTAGGTGTTTCTTGATATTCATTATTGTTTCTCTTTCCTATTTTATTTAATCTTGGAGATTTCGTCAACTTTTAGCAATAGATTTTGCATCATGTGCATCACTTCATTGTCATTGCGTTTAGGTTTCATAACCTTAGTTTCTTTTTTCGTAGTTTCTGTAGTTTTTTCTAAGTTTTACATGTTATGCATCACTTCATTGTCATTACGTTTAGGTTTCATAACCTTAATTTGTTTTTGTGTTATAATGTTTTCTTTAATTTAAGTTTTTAGTGCTTGGGAGTATAAAACTCCATTCGCAACTTTCCTGGATATAAATGGTGTAGTTTTTTTTGGTATACCTGTTTCATTTGATTGTTTGGGTTTGCGCATAGTCAATCTTCTTTTCTGTAATTCTTTTGCTCCCAAACAATCACGATAGCTAGCAGGGTGTTCCTCGTTGCAGTTTGCATGTATGGCTTGGAAATTTTCTTTTTTACTACACTCTGTTGTCTTATGATTTCCAGCACATTTTACACATTTAGCCTGTCTTTGGCAAAATTTTTGTGTATGTCCAAAACTGTGGCATATTTTACACTGAGGAATGGACTTGTTAATTCTGAGAGCCTCAATTTTCACTTTCATTTGCTGTAAATATTCTATTTTGTATATTTTATTTATTTCGCCTGAATGATCAAAAGATAGCATAAATAGTGGAAGCTTGGCTAAAATATTTATATTTTTATCTTCAGTTTTATTTATTTTGTTTGTCGCATCTAGACATTTAAAACCTTTATTAATAAGTTCTTTTTTAATATCTTCTGGTTCACATGATGGGTGAAGATTTCTTGCCATAACTTTAATTGGTCTAGTCAGTTTATTGTCATATGTATGTCATTTTAACTTGGCTTTATTTATAGATTTTGTCAAAACTCTATATTCATTTTCGTTGTCTACATTAACTTTTAATTGGTCATTATTCATCATGTTGACTTTAACATTTATATTTTCTTCTTTTATTATTTTTATAATATGAGAATAGTTTTTTATGCTCAAAATTATCGGAGTAGGCTTAAATTTTTTAGTAACCTTATCGTTTCCTTTTAATTTTTCCTCTTGGGGTTTAAATAGCGGTTCCAAAGATGTGTAAACATCTGGGGACTTATCCTGTTTTACGTTTCTTCGGATTTCTTTTTTATTCAGAATCCAATCAGTTTCTCTGATTAGTTAAAATAATTTAATGTTGAAACTTTTTTTTGTAGCTCCCTCTGTTACGGATCTGCAGCCCCACAAAGTTGGAAAAAGCCTTATATTTAAATTGCTATAACAACAGTTCTGTTGGATGTATTTGCAATCTGAAACGGTAAAATAGAGCTGCTTAGATTTTTAGAGAAGTTAGATCCTTAGAAATTAGTAGGAGTCGGTTAACAAAAGTTTTTTGTCACTTCCCCGGTTTAGGAGCTATAAGGGCTCGAAAATTGAAATATTGCTATTTTTAAACACCTGTAACTTAAATACCTGTTAAAAGTTTTTTTTTAAAATATACAAAATTTAATGCTGCAGCATTATATTTCAACATATGTTAAAGGTTTTTCTGAAATTTAAAAGGGGTTCTTTGATATAACAATATGATAATAATATTAATGGCAATACTAATAATAATAATAATAATAATAATAATAATTATAATAATAATAATAATAATAATTTAATAATAATAATAATAATACTAATAATAATAATAATAATAATAATAATAATAATAATAATAATAATAATAATAAAAATAAAAATTATAATAATAATAACATTAATAATAATAATAATAACATTAATAATAATAATATTAATAATAATAATAATAATAACAATAATAATAATAATAATAGCAATACTAATATAACAATAATAATAATAATAATAGCAATACTAATAATAACAATAATAATAATGATAATAATAATAATAATAATATGGAAAATAAATTGGATATTGTAAGAAAAATTATAACAAAAACGGAAGAATCCAATAAAAAATCTGGTCAAAGTCAAAAAAGCAGTGTATTACTTAAACTATTACCCTTCAAAAAGATAATTAATGCAAACAAGAAAGCTTGCACAATTCAAGTTAACAAGAACAGTAATAATAATATATGTTTCTCTAACAAAGATTCCAAGCACATCGTGACAACAGATTCCAACAATAAACTTCATCAGAGTGAAAATATTAATGATAGTCAAAATAATAATAATAAAATTGCTAATAATAATATTACTCTTATGAATAAAGATATGCCTAAAGATGAGAGATAACTTGTAGTGCCAACAACTAAATATGCTAACTGGATAAAGGGTGAAACGTTAAACGTAGGCAGTAGTGAGATTGCAAAGTCAAATAACAAAAGCTTTATTAATCCACTAGCTCCACCGATTGTCAGATTAACTAGAAATGCGATTATATCTCGTGACAATATTTATGCTATTTCTCGTCTTAGAGAACACAGAATATACAACAATGTTAGATTATTTTTGTCGTATTTTCCTGATCAGGGTGATATTTGTTATAAAGGAATGACGCAAACTAGTCTAAAAGTACTTATACACCAAGAAGGTTTGCCAAATAACTATCAAGAGCTCTCTAACCTATACTTTAATTATCATGAAACTACAGGAGTATCAAGAAAGGAAGTGCTACAAGATCTAGCTCATTTTAGGAGACATGTAGAAAATAAATACAGAGAGAATGTGCAGAGATATAGAGAATCATGGCAAAATTATTTGATTGGAAGACCATGATGATGGACAAACTATTGAATTTGAAAATGGTGCATTTTAATGCTAGAAGTTTGAGGAAAAATCTAATCGAAATTGAAACATTTATAAAAATTAAAAATGATGTTGATATTATCATGGTTGGAGAAACTTGGCTTTTTTCAGAAGACGAAAAATACTTTAATATTCCTGGGTATACAGCATCCTTTATCTCTAATAATTTAAGCAGAGGAGGTGGCTGCGCAATGTATGTAAAGCAAGGTATTAGTCACAAAGTTTTGGAAACATCTATTACGTTCAATACTATTGTAATTTCTTTAGAAGATACCAAACCTACCATTAATATTGCCGTATGTTACAAAAGCCCGTCTGAAAACAATAAGGCATTTATAGAACATCTAGATCAGGTGTTCAATAAGTAGAAAAATATAATTGTGGTTGGTGATACTAACATCGATTTGCTCTCTGAAACGGACGCAAGCAGAATGTATATGGATATGCTAGATGTTTACTCTGTTAACATAAATAACATGAATGAAGCTACTAGAATTACATTAAACTCAGCGACTCTGTTAGATCATGTTCTTTGAAATCTTAAGACGAATCGATTTGGTTTTAATATCACTTTGCTTGATATTCCTAACCTAGATCATAAAGCAGTATGTGTTGAAATTAAATCAGTTCTCAGAAAACTTGAAACGATGGTGTATAATCAAATAACTGTTACTAACTATGTTAAATACTCATATCTGTTGGAATATCATTTACGTAGACATACTTGTCAAAATATTGATGAATTGATTGAAGCTATAAAATATTTCAAGGACACTAGTACAAGTGTTAAATATATGAGAATTAGAAAAAATAATTCGTGGATGTCCAGAGAAATTTTAAAACTAATTGAACACAGAAATAAATTGTATAAGTATCATAAAAAACACCCTAATATTGCGGAGCATAAAATAAAATATAATGAATTAAAAATCAAGGTTAATGTAGAGATAAAGAAAGCAAAGCAAAATTATTTTAATAGAAAATTACAAGAAGCTGGTTCAAATGAACATTTTAGTAATGTTGGAAGAGAGTTAGCTGATAAATGAAAGTTCCATGTTCTTGGTACCTACTAATGAAATAGAAGTGCTTAATGTTATTATGAATCTAAAAGATAATTCACCTGGCTCAGATAATATAGCAGCAAAAGACTTAAAAGCGGTAGCTGAGATAATATCTCCGATAATTAGTAATTTTATTAATGACAGCTTTCGCACAGGAAACTATCCTAGTTTATTAAAATGCAGTACTGTGATTCCAATATACAAGAATGGTTCTCCCTTGGAAACATCTAATTACCGGCCGATAACACTCACTAGCTGCATGAGTAAAATATTTGAAAAAATAATTAATAAAAGAATATGTGAATTCATTAAATTCTAGACAAAATTCCAAATTTTTGGTGGAGTTCACAATTGATTTCCCATTTCACAATTGATTTTTAGCAAAAACTTTATGTTTTTAATAAACAGTAACTTATTCACTTGATTTCCAAAATTAAACGTTAACATTGAAGCTCCAACATATATTTCGCACATGTTAACAGGTTTTCTCGAATTAATAAATTGATGAAATATCTAAATTATAATATTATCAATCATAAAAATAAATGATAAAATACTCCGTAAGAAACCCTATATAATTTTGAAAATGTGCTTTTTAAAAACCCTTGGTTTTTTTCATCACTGGTTTATTTTATGCCATGTATTTATCCTTTTTTGAGTAAGATTTTCTTATAAAAATTCCATTTAAAATGTTTGAACTAAATTTGAATTTGTGAATATGTATAATTAATAACTTAACCACTAAAAAAATATTTAGGCACTTAATTTCTTTGGTATTAATTTTAGGTTCTGGAAAGTCATATACAATGATGGGTTCACAGGAACAAAAAGGTATCATACCAAGATTATGCGATGAATTATTTGGTCACATAGCTGATAAAACAACCACAGATTTAATTTATAAAGTTGAAGTATCATATATGGAAATCTACAACGAAAAAGTTCATGATTTGTTGGATCCAAAACCAAACAAACAATCATTAAAAGTAAGAGAGCACAATGTTTTAGGACCTTACGTGGATGGACTCTCGCAGTTAGCAGTAACTTCATTTAAGGTAACTAAATTATTCATTAAATGTTAATTAAATTAAAAGAAAGTTCTAACAAAATATATATGAACGAATACTTCATATTTCTCAAAATATCTAATGAGTACCAATTTAAAATTGATGATCAACGAAATAATTTTAAATTTATATTTTTGAGTTTATAATTTTGTGTTCTTTTTTTTTTTAAAAAATTTGTTTGTTTTTAATGCAGGATATTGATAACCTAATGACAGAAGGTAATAAATCAAGAACAGTTGCAGCTACAAATATGAACGCTGAATCATCTAGATCCCATGCAGTTTTTTCTGTAGTATTAACACAAATATTAATAGATGCTCTTACTGGTGTTACGGGTGAAAAAGTTTCGCGAATGTCATTAGTGGATTTAGCTGGTAGTGAAAGAGCTGTAAAAACTGGAGCAGTTGGTGATCGTCTTAAAGAAGGTTCTAACATAAATAAGTAAGTTATTACACAAACTGATTGCAAAAATTGATTGCAAAAAATGTATTTTGATATAATAATTTTAAAAAACAAAAATTTTTCACCAAAATCTAAATTAGATCTTTAACTACGCTTGGCCTTGTGATATCAAAATTAGCTGATCAATCGAGTGGCAAAAATCGTAATGATAAATTTGTACCATATCGTGATTCGGTTTTGACTTGGTTGCTTAAGGATAACCTAGGAGGTAACTCTAAAACTGTTATGGTAGCAACAATAAGTCCAGCTGCTGATAACTATGAAGAAACATTGTCAACATTACGATATGCTGATCGCGCTAAACGTATTGTTAATCATGCAGTTGTTAATGAAGATCCAAACGCTCGAATTATTAGAGAATTAAGATTGGAAGTAGAACAGTTGAAGAACATGTTGAAACACGCAACTGTGAGCTGAATTTTACTTTGAAATTATAATAAAAAAAAAGTTTTTTTACTTACTGTAGCAGTCACAGAAATATTGCTTGAAAAATTTTTTTAACCTAATTTATTTAAAGTTATTGCAATTAATTTGTATTTTTTTATGTTAATACAAGGTGATTTGTAAGTAATTGTCCTCACATATACCGCTATTAAAGATAGAATCTACTTTCTCATAAAAGCTAATTTCTCATACTTCTAAAAACATTTATCAGAATACTATGTTCGTAGCAGAAGTTATATAGCTATTTGAATCAAAACAAAAAAAAATATTCTAAAACTCCTTAAAATCCTCCCAGCTCCGCAACTTTTAAGTCACAATATAGCCCACAGTCGATTGACATAATGTGAATATTGGAATAATTACAATGTCAATTGACATTATGCGATTTTTTCAAAAGTGTATAATAGCAATACCCATCTTTATCTTTATCTTATTTTTTTTTATATATTTTTTAATTTTCCATTTTTCATCAGTACGAATATAGTTCTCTTCAGAGTATAATAAATTTGCCATTTCGTTTTCGAAACTGTAAAGTAGAATATGCTGTGAAATTATATGCCCCATAAATGTGACAAAAAAATAAATTAAAAACGAGGAAGATTATAGTTGCCCTTGTCAACTTTTAGATACCCGTGCATACCCACTATGGTGTATAAAATAAACCGTAATTTACTTCCCTTATACATTTAAGTCATTACTCCATAATTTTGACGTAAAAAAAAAAAAAAAAAAATTAACAAAAAAAAAAAAAAAATCACAAAACAAAAAACAAAATTTTCATTCATTGTCCTATAACTTTAGCTAAAAAAAAAAAAAAAAAAAAAAAATTGACAAAAAAAAAATAACAAAAAAAAAACAAAATTTTCATTCATTGTCCCATAACTTTAGCTTAAAAAAAAAAAAAAAAAAAAAAACAAAAAAAAAACAAAAAAAAAAAAAAAAAAAATGGCCCACCCAAAAATTCCGATGGTCCGAGTGATGTCCAACTTTGCCAACTAACTTGCCCTATTACTTTACCTGCCCAATTTTAATTTTAACCTTGTAGCTTCATTAGATTCACAGTTATTGAATCGCAAATTTTGTATGGCAGCCCCCCAAAATGGGGCCGTAACATTTTGAAACTTCATATAAGTTCTCGATTCATTATAAAAATAACCGTGTGTAATTTGTATCGTCGTAGTATAATTAGTTTTGAAGAAATTCATATTGGTGCAAATAAGTTGTATGGCAGCCCCCCGAAAATGGGGCCCTAACATTTTGAAACTTCATATAAGTGCTCGATTCATTATATAACTAACCGTGGGTAATTTTCAGCCTCGTAGTATAATTAGTTTTAAAGAAATTCATATTGGTGCAAAGAAGTTGTTTGGCAGCCCCCCGAAAATAGGGCCCTAACATTTTGAAACTTTATATAAGTGCTCGATTCATTATATAACTAACCGTGTGTAATTTTCATCCTCGTAGTATAATTAGTTTTGAAGAAATTCATATTGGTGCAAAGAAGTTGTATGGCAGCCCCCCGAAAATGGGGCCCTAACATTTTGAAACTTCATATAAGTGCCGGAGTCATTATAAAACTAACCGTGTGTAATTTTCATCCCCGTAGTATAATTAGTTTTGAAGAAATTCATATTGGTGCAAAAAAGTTGTATGGCAGCTCCCCGAAGCCTTGGTCCGATTTTAACCAAAAACAATAGGGAACCTAGAAATTGTCTAAAAATCACTTTGTGTGAATTTCAAGACTCTAGCCCTTTTAGTTTTTGAGTTATCGTGCTGACACACGGACGGACGGACGGACGGACGGACAGACACACATAGCTAGATCAACTAATTTTTCGATTCTGAGCCGACGTACGTACCCTTGACACTATATCTAGCTCGTCTAGATCGATGCGTTACAAACGGAGGAGCAAATCTAATATACCCGATGTCATATATGTATGCACGGGTATAAATATCAAAATTGTACCAATTAGTTTAAGAGCCCATGACTGTCAGACATCCATCATTTTATAATATCTACAAGTTTCGCAGCGCATACTTCCAACGCAGTTAGGAGCGATTTGGCTGGTTTTTGGCAGCTATTGGGGAAACATCGCGAGTGTCAGCTATCACATATGTGATAATTGATAAAATTTATCATAAACAGTATCGTGAACTGAATCTGATAAATGTTTTTTAAAAAATTTTTTATTGTGAAAAATCAAAATACCTAAAAAATAAATTCAACTTTATATTAAAAGAAACTAAAATTCAATTTCATATAAATAAAAACAAAACTCATCTTCATTTAAATAAAAAAAAATTCAACTTCATGTACATCAAACAAGAAAAAGCGGTTGATTAGTTGATTTTTCTTGAGTATTTGTTAGTTGATTTTTGTTTTCAAAATTTAGTTTTTGCACTTTTAACTCTAATTTTTGTGAGTTTCTTTTTTTTTTCTATAGTATTCTTTATTCTTCAGTTTTTGCTCTAATAGCCTTATTTCTATTTCTTTTAGTTCCAACATTCATTTTTTATGTTTTCTGTCGTAATATTGTTCTTTAATGTATTTTTGGAGTTTTGTTTAATTACATATTTTATGATAAAGAAATAAAATGCTCATACTAATTCTATTATTTTTCTGTTTAAAAATTTTGTTTTTAATAAATTTTCAGTTATCACTTTCAAATTATCTACTAAATAAATAGACTGAAAAATGTCACATATTTGAATATTCGCGATACCAAAATATCAGTTAGCATTTGATTAAATTCACAATAGAAATGAAATTTTTCAGTATTTGATATTCACGATAAGGTTAATAAAAATTTATTTCACAAATTGTGATAAAGGACTATTGATAATTGATACTCACGTGAGGCCATAGTTACCGAAACAACATGTATAAAATTAAGCTTTGATACTATAACGTATGAAAAGTTACAGTTTATTGAAGCTTGCTACTTTATATCAGCCAAAACCACGAAGACAGAAACTACATACAAGCCAAATTGTTTTTAACTATGTTGGCGCTGCGAAACTTTTAGTTTTTATAAAATGACGAAGGGCTCTTGCTCTATATGATACTATTAAAAGGTACGTATTCTGGATAAGGTGTGACCCCTGTTTTTGAAGCCAACTCTAAAACCTCTACTTATTGGCGGTTTCAAAGTACCATGTTATAAATAAGCTAGAAGAAGCTTATAACTCTGATTGTGAATCCATGTTATAATTTAATTTAAATTTTTTGATTTTTTAAGTTAATTAAAAATTAAGTTAGAAAAATTATAAAATGTGTTCTAAATCAATTAATTTTTGTTTCTAACTTAATTTATAGAAATATGGTGTATAAAATACATGCTTAAAAACTATTCATATTTAATTATTTTTAATTAAAGTTTTGGCTTTTTATACTCGTATGACTATTAGTCAAAAGGGTATACTAAATTTGCCCCATGGGGAGAGGGGGAGATATAGACTCAAAGGTATGTGTTGGTATGTTATGGCCAAAGTTTCTACAAAATTTGGTTGGTCTACTGGACTGGGTTCCAGAAGCTGCCATACAACACCTTCTTTTATATGAGCATTATTCTACACCTAATAAAGCTGGGTGTCTGAAATTTTGCCAAAAATAGTTTAATTTTGTTGCCAAAGTTTCTGCAAAATTTAATTGGTCTACTGCAGTGAATTCGAGTTGTTGCCATACAACATCATATTTCACATGAGTATTACTTTATCTATATATATAAAAGCGAAAGTTTGTTTATTTGTTTGTTTGTTTATAGCGAATAGACTCCTAAACTGCCCAGCCGATTTTCATGAAAATTTGTATATAGAGGTTTTTGGGTACGGAAAGAAATCGTGGCCCAAAAATTTTGCTCTAACGGACCGCCAAGTTGGGGCTGTGGTGCAAGTATTTAAACTTCTTTGTTCTAAAATGGAAAAGTTTTAACCGATTGACTTCAAATTTTGTATACGTGATGCTCTTTGAGAATTGAGTTGACACTATTAACAGTTTTGGAATTTGTTAACCCATGTCGGACTGACGGGTGGTCAAAAAAAATTTTGGGTCCAAATTTTGTCCGATTTCCCGAAATTCTGCTTTGGCTTAAAAGAAAGCCCTACAAAAATTTTTGTTGATTTCCATTAACCCATTTCGACTCAACAGCTTTTTATAGGTTTTTTCAATACTTTACTCTAAATTCGAAACGGTTTGACCAATTGACTTCAAATTTTGTGTACGTGATGCTTCTTGAGAATTGAGTTGACACTGTTATCAGTTTTCGAATTTGTTAACCCATGTCGGGCCGACAGGTGGTCAAAAAAAATTTTGGGTCCAAATTTTGTCCGATTTTACGAAATTCTGCTTTGGTTAAAAAGAAAGCCCCAAAAAATATTTTGTTGAGTTCCATTAACCCGTTGTGGCCCAACAGCTTTTTATAGGTTTTTTCAATACTTTACTCTAAATTCGAAACGGTTTGACCAATTGACTTCAAATTTGGTATACGTGATGCTCCTTGAGAATTGAGTTGACACTATTAACAGTTTTGGAAATTGTTAATCCATGTCGGGCCGATGGTTGGTCAAAAAAAAATGTTGGGCCCAAATTTTGTCCGATTTTATGAAATTCTGCTGTGGCTGAAAAGAAAACCCCAAAAAAAATTTTATTGAGTTGCATTAACCCATTGAGGCCCAACAGCTTTTTATAGGTTTTTTCAATACTTAACTCTAAATTAGAAATGGTTTGACCGATTTGCTTCAAATTTTGTATCCGTGCATCTCTGTCAGAAATGAGTTGACACTATTAACAGTTTTGGAATTTGTTAACCCATGTCGGGCCGACGGGTGGTCAAAAATAATTTTGGGTCCAAATTTTGTCCGATTTTACGAAATTCTGCTTTGGCTTAAAAGAAAGCCCTAAAAAATATTTTGTTGAGTTCCATTAACCCATTGCGCCCCACAGCGTTTTAGAGGTTTTTTCAATACTTAACTCTAAATTAGAAACGAATTTGACCGGTTGACCCCAAATTTTATATGTGTAAAGCAACTTGAAAATGGAGTTGAGTCTGTTAACAGTCGATCCTACGTTTGGTCAAAAAAAAATTTTTGGAAGTAAATTACGTCATATTTTGGAAAGTAGTTTGTACTGCTTTGAATTATAGAAAGTTTCAAAAATTACTATGTAGAATAATCTTAGAAAAATCGTTTTAAAAAGATTGCTTTCATACATTTTAAAATTTGCATATGTAAGCTGTGTATAATTTTTTGTGTTAACTTTTTGCAGTAACATCAACTTCAATTAAACCTCCATTGACAGGCGCAGCAACGCACACCGGTTATTAGCTAGTACATAATAAAGCTGAATGTTTGAAATTTTGCCAAAAGTGGGTTTATTACTGATATAATGTTTATATACGGTCATACGGGTATCCTAGATTTGACACAGTTTACTCTACTACACTCTTCCTCGTTCTTATATAAATTAATGTTGTTTTCAGTTTTAAATTCAATTGGTAAAACAGGATTTACGCTATGAACAAAAACAAGTGATGAAAAAAAAACCAAGGGTTTTTAAAAAAGCACATTTTCAAAATTATATTGTACTAGCTAATACCCGGTGCGCGTTGCTGCGCCTCTCAATGGAGGTTTAATTGAAGTTGATGTTAATGTATGAAAGTAATTTTTTTAAAACCATTTTTCTAGCATTATTATAGTAATTTTTGAAACTTTCTGTAATTCAAAGCAGTACAAACTACTTTTCAAAATTGGACGCAATTTACTTCCAACAATTTTTTTTGACCAATGGTAGGACCGACATGTTTTACCAAACACCAAGCCTGTTAACAGATTCAACTCCATTTTCAAGTTGCTTCACGCATATAATATTTGGAGTCAACCGGTCAAATCGTTTCTAATTTAGAGTTAAGTAACACAAAAATCTATAAAAAGCTACTGTGCCGCAATGGGTTAACGGAACTCAACTTTCTCTTTGGGCAAAGCATTATTGCGCAAAATTGAACGTAATTTGCTTCCAAATCTTTTTTTTGACTATCATCAGGCCGGCATGGGATAACCAATTGCAAGTCTGTTAAAAGAGTTAATTGCATTCTTAAAACGGAACGCACGTACAAAATTTGAAGAAAATCGGTTAAACCGTTTCTAATTTAGAGTAAAGTAAGTAAAAAAATTTATAAAAAGCTGTTGGGCCACAGTAGATTAATGGAACTCAACAAAATTTTTTTTGGGGCTTTCTTTTTAGCCAAAGCGGAATTTCGTAAAATCGGACAAAATTTGGACCCAAAATTTTTTTTGACCCCCCGTCGGCCCGACATGAGTTAACAAATTCCAAAACTGTTAATAGTGTCAACTCAATTCTCAAAGAGCATCACGTATACAAAATTTGAAGTCAATCGGTCAAACCGTTTTCATTTTAGAACAAAGAAGTTTAAATACTTGCACCACAGCTCCAACTTGGCGGTCCGATAGAGCAAAATTTTTGGGCCACGATTTCTTTCCGTACCCAAAAACCTCTATATACAAATTTTCATGAAAATCGGCTGGGCAGTTTAGGAGTCTATTCGCTACATACAAACAAACAAACTTTCGCTTTTATTTTTATATATAGATTACAAACTGAGTTTAATTTTGGAAATATACACTGGTGACTAAGTTACTGTTTACTTATAAAATTTACTGCAAACTGTAAATTTTTTATTTTAAAGTTCTAATAGCCTTTCAATGGGGAACGTTGCCGAATTTCTCAACTCAATGTCAAGGACCTAACTTCATTTAACCCCCGCCCTCTTCCTCTCCAATTTTTTAGGTTCTAGGAATTAAAATGTGAATTCCACAAAAATTTGGAATTTTACTTAGAATTATACTATCTAAGCAAAAATGGGTAAAACTGAGAGACACTTTCTGTAATTTAAGAAACCGCTTTTAAATTTAAGAAAAACCTTTAACATATGTTAAAATATAATGTTGGACCTTTAAATTTTGTATATTAATAAAACAAAAATTGGACAGGTATTCAAGTTACAGGTGCTTAAAAATAGCAAAATTTTAATTTTCGAGTCCTTATAGCTCTTAAACAGGGGGCTTGACAAAAAAATTTTGTTAACCGACTCCTACTAATTTTTGAGGATCAAGACCCTAGCTTGAACCGTTCAAAAGATATGTGTGGGCAAAAAATTCATTATTAAATTTTACGATTAATAATTCATTCATTATTAAATTTTTTAATTTTTTAAATTTTATACTACAATCAACAACTGCTATAATAGCTATAATTATAATTATCTCCAACACTGCCAATAGTACGTTACTGTCATGTACAACCACAACCGATTTCCATTATGTTAGTTAGTCAATTGCTTACAACTGTGGTTGTCATGGAAACCTGATTTATAATTCGATATTAAGTTATTATTTTCAAAATTAATTACCAATTCTATATTTATTGAATGAAAAACGGCTACAAGTTTTGTGTTACTCACTTCCTCGACAGGTATTAGGAACTAGTCCTGATATGACCGATGTATGTATTTATAAAAAATAACAAATTTTCGCTAATTAAATTAAATGCCTTAAATTAATTACCATATTTAGTTCATTTATCATTAATAAATTAAATTTAAAAGTATTTGTCTCAGTTTAAATAATTAGTTTTAACTAATAATTTCGGCAACATATTTTATAAAAAGATCATTAAGTTTATTAGCAATTAACAAATCGTCTATTACTAATTTTTATTAAATATTATTTCCGTAAGTTAATTGGTTCTGTTCTTTGACAACATATATTTTTATAATTTTCCATATATTTTTGTTTGGTTTATTTGAACCTTCAATTTTATTTTTCTAAAGTTATTTTTAAAATTATTTCACATTACTTTATATTTTTCTCAATCATTTGCCATCTCGCCTTATAATATAAATTATTTTTTTTTATTTTATAACCCTGGTCGGATCATATAGAATAAAAAAATATAACTTATAATTTCTATCAATAATAGTTTATATAATAATATAAATTATATACCTGTCACACCTGAGAACAACTCAGTTATCATTTTGTATGGGGACTGTTCATAAATAAATAATTTTAAATCGTTACCAAACCATGCATTGTCCATCAATTTATTTTTTCTTACAATTATAGCATATAAACCTTAACTAAATTTTTCAGCCTTAAAATAGCAATCTGAAAGAGATACATTGTCATTATGGGACTAGTACAAGTTTTTGAAAGAAATTATTTTCATGTTAATTTATTATCACATAAAATTTTATTATTAATATTCATTTTTATTCCTATTGATTCATGATCACTTATTTTTAAAGAAAAAATATAAGTAAAGATATCCATACACGTTTTAATGTTACTAAATTTCTTTCTGACTACCAAATTATTAATATAGAAAATTTAATTACAAGTTCTTGTTAAATTTTCTATAATTGGTTTAAAAGCATTATCTTCAATTAATTCTTTCATACTTATTTTTGGATTGCTATTAGAAAATCAATTTATATTGATGTCATCAATTAATGAATTTTCTCTATATACACCGTTAAAATTTTGCAAGAATAGAACAAAAGCCATTAATTGATGTTTTTGTTTAACTGCTTTTAAGATCTATTAAATAGAATATAATTAATATACCAAAAAAAATTAATATACCAATAATTTTATTTTGTATAGCTTTAATAACTATCAAGCACGATTGGTTATCTGTTGCAAACATTTTTTAATTCAACATTTCAACAAGTTTTGATATAAAAAACTGGTGGTGTTGTATGCCCTGGAATGAATATAGATAATTTTTTTTTATAAATTTTACATTCAGTAAGAAATGATGATTAATATAATGTTAATCATTAATCTTAAATTAGTTTTCACTCTAACACAATTCTAACATTTAATTACATTACTTGTACAATTACTTGCACTTGATTAATTCCACCACAATAATAGCATGGTCTATCTACTTGTGTGCACTTAACTGCTTTGTGATTAAAGACAAGAAACTTGCAACTCTTAAATCATAAATTTTTTCAAAAATCTTTGTCTATTGCAACCAATGAATGATTTATTTTTATACCCGTATGGCTATAGGTAAGAGATATAGCTAGTCTGTCTGTTCATTCGTCCGCACTATAACTCAAAAAATAAAGGAGGTAGGTAAAATTTTCACAAATTTGTTTTTAAGCAATAGCCGTCATTGCTGTTGAACTCCAGCCAGTTTGCCCCATGAGTTCGAGTAGCTGCCATCCAACTTCTTTTTTATATGAGCAGTACATTATAGCTTATGGAGCTGAGTGTCTGAAATTTTACCAAAAATAGTTTTATGGCAAGTTTGTGCAAAATTTTGTTGGTCTACAGCGGTAGGTACGATTAGGTGTCATACAACTTCTTTTTTTATATGAAAATAACTCTATATGTACTTTGTAAAGGTGAATATTTAAAAATTTCTCAAAAGTAGTTTAGTTGAAAGGCCAAAATGTACAGTGGGTTCGACTAGTTGCCTTACAACTTATTTTTTTCTCCCTCTACCTAATAAAACTGGATGGCTGAAATTTTGTAAATAGTTTGTAACTTTAATGGCTAACGTTTGAACAAAATATAGTCGATGGAGTGGGAGAGGTCTGAAAAGCTACCTTTCAACTTATATTTTCATTTATACATAACTGAAAGTCTAATAAGTTATGGATTTGAAATTTTGCAAAAGTAATTAGCATTATGTCATCCAATGTCCATATTCCGGTTGTACTGGTTTCCCAGAGTTGACACAGTCTACTCCACTACACTCTTTATCGTTATTCATAATATTCCGATTATCATCACCAACAGTTCAATAATTGCATTATATATATACATTTTTATCTTTAATTGATTGAAACAAAAAAATTGATTGGAAGTGAAAAAATTACATCAAATATAATACAACTATGCCCTTTAGCCAAGTTTGGTGTGAACTTTGCTTAACAAATTGCGCTGTTCCTCCAGTTGCCTATTTCGAATTTTTACATTTTATTAATATAATTAATTCTTAAAGCCCGTTATTATAGTAAAAAATTTTTAAAACTTTATTTAACTTTCTTTTTTTATTTGCCCAAGAAAACATAAAGTTACTTACATTAAAATATACAGTGGAAACCGCTTATAGTCACACAAAAAAAATCAGAAAAATTTGTGATTATAAGCGGTTTGTGCCTATAAAAGGAAAAAAAAAAAAATTCTAAATAAGGCCCCCAGTACCAGCGAAAAACAAAACTAAACATTTTTTTTAAATAAATTTGTGCATTTATTAACTAAAAACAATATGTAAAAACAAAACAATAAATTAATAGCCTCTTCTAACTCTTAAATAACTAAAAACAATAAAAAAAAAACAAAATAATTCATATATGTACATAATATGTATGTATGTAGGAACTTATATGTACAATGGTAATTAAGGGTGAAATTAAAAATTAAATACTGCAATTGTGAAGCACAATTCAGCTTATACATAGCATACGTTGAATTTTGCATCACAACCGCAGTGTTTAATTTTTGATTTCACTCTTACTATCTTATAATATGTATCGATTATTTCGTGTTAGTACCAATATTTCCCACTTGTAAGATTGAAAAATTCAATAAATAATTTCTTTTTTCCTCGCTCTACAAAAATTTGGCGTTTTGTCGACAAGTGACTATAAACAGCATTACATTATATTAAATTTAAGATTTTTGGCAATTAAATTATATGATAATAACCGGTATATGACTATAAACGTTCTTGACTATAAACGAAATAAAATACAAAGAAAATTTCGAAAATAGATGTTGTCAAAAAAATTATTGATTATAAGCGAATTGTGACAATAAACCATATTGACTATAAGCGGTTTCCACTGTATATCAAATTTTTATCAAGTTTGTTGATTAATTTTTAGAATGCGATAATATAAATTTACTTCATTAATTTTTGTGAAGATTATAAGCATTCAATATGTATAACAGTACAAGTAAAAAAATAAATCGGGAATGTTTATCGTGGATAAAAAAAATTGGATGTTATTCCGGTTACAGTGCTCAATATGACAGTTCAACAATTCTCGAAAAAAGTTCTTAATAGTTTATTTTAAGTATTATCTCTTATTAGCGCAAAAAAACTCATTTACATTTATTATTTCTTAAACAAAGTAGGATTGGGAAAAAATTTTAATTGCTATTTCAGTGACTGCCAAATTATTTATGAATATATTAAATTTCATCTGCACAAGTATTACTACAATGTACTTTTAATAGGGTTCACCAGTTGGAGATCGAGTTGATATACATGATAAACTTGCCGAAAATGAAAATTTAATGAAAATAATGTCACAAACTTGGGAAGAAAAGTTGGTTAAAACTGAACGAATTCAAAATGAAAGACAACAAGCTCTTGAAAAAATGGGTATTAGTGTACAAGCAAGTGGAATTATGGTAGAAAAGAATAAATATTATTTAGTCAATTTAAATGCAGATCCGTCCTTAAATGAACTGTTGGTTTATTATTTAAAGGTAGTATTCATAATTTTTTATATTTTTAGAAATTTGCAATAAAATATTTTAACAATTAATAAAATATTAAAGGAACGCACTTTAGTTGGTGGTTGTACTATAAATGGTCAACAACCTGATATACAATTATCCGGCCTTGGTATACAACCAGAACATTGCATTATATCAATTGAAGATGGAGGTTTATTTATAGAACCGATATTAAATGCTCGATGTTTTGTTAATGGTTCACCAGTTATACATAAAATATCATTAAATCATGGTGATCGAATATTATGGGGTAACCATCATTTTTTTAGAGTTAACTGTCCGAAAAGTGCCAATAACATGAACAGTATGAGTTCTGAACCACAAACACCAGCTCAACAAATTGATTACAATTTTGCTAGAGATGAAATAATGCAGAATGAATTAAGTAATGATCCAATACAAACAGCAATTGCTGCATTAGAACGACAACATGAGGAGGATAAGCAAGTAGCATTAGAAAAACAAAGACAAGTGAGTTTCAACATACATATTATACAGTACATAATATAAAAGTATGCTAATGCTATTTTACATTTATTACCAAAATTAAATAAAGGTCGGACAAAAATATATAAGAAATATATACATTTTTTAAAAAATATTTAAATTATCAATGCATATTAATCAATGTATTTTAATGTAAAGAACCTACGAATAATTTTATCACAAATATAAATAAAAATAATAACATTTTAAAGAATAATATTTTTGTATGTTTTAGCTAAAAGTATAAAAAATCTTAATTTTTTTTTTATTAACAAGGAGTACGAAAGACAATTTCAACAGTTACGTAATATTTTGTCACCAAGTACACCATATCCACCATATGCTCCATATGATCCATTACGTTTAGGTAAAATTCCACCATGCACACCAACATCCCAAATGCGGGTAGAAAAATGGGCTCAGGTAAGTTTTAAATGTTTTATTAACTACTGTACTATTTATTTATTTTTATTTATATATTCTACAGCTTAGTTTGTTCTTATTTTTATACTCTACTATACCTAAAAGAGATATAGGGATGTATTAACTTTTGTACGCCAAGTGTTATTCTTAAAAGGAAGCAAGCTAGATATGGAAATTTTTATATATTCTTGATAATCGTCACCCCATTTACCGATGCCGGTACGCCTATTCGCACTATAACCCAAATAATAATAATACTATGTTGTTGTTAAAATTTGTATTGTAAATTTCTAATCGCTAAAGAAAGGAGAGAATTACAAAATTGCGTTCGGTTGCTTTAATCTGCGGAACGAATTAAGGGCAAACGAGGATACTTTCGAAACCAATAAAAATAGTACCTCTAAATTCGGTGCGTATTCTTTACAGTTTCCCTTAAGCTACTTAATTTGGAGATGATTTGGAGTGGTGGATTGGGTACCTTCCACACATCACTCTAGAGTCAAAATCTATGTTCGAAATTATTAAAGATGGAAACTTGAAATTTGTTTTAACAGTGTTCTCTAATGTTGAAATTTTGGAAACAAGTGAAATTTCGATGACAATACAGGATTTAAAAAAAAAATACCAAAAAAATAAAAGAACTTAACTAAATTAGCAAAATAAAATTTCCATACAAAGATGTTACAGATTTTTTAATAGACTGATTGCATAATAAAATAATGATTCCAGAATAAATATCAGGCGGGTTTGTTTTTTTTTTTTTTTTTTTTTTTTTTTTTTTACGAGGGAATGGAACGCTCGAAAGCCACCCATTGAAACTTTGCGGTATTTCGTTGGGTAGTGTGCGATTTTAACGCACCAAAACCACACCCTTTTTGAACCAAACTTTAGGAAGGAACCTGTGATACAAATGTACAGTTTGGTTACAGGGATGGGATATGAAAGGATTTTAGGATTGTCGGAGGATATTTGGGAATTTTGGATTATGGTGGATGGGGAAAATTTGGAGGGATATTTAGGAGAAAGATGTTAATATTCTTCTTAAATTTATTTAAGTCGTACACATACGAATTACCAACTTTAGGGAACACATTGGACGGAATGTGGTTCCATAATCTCGACATGCGCATAACAAACGAATTTCCATAAGCCGTGTTTCGCCATCTTAACAATTCGACGCAGTAGGGATGAGCATCTGTTGCACTCCTTGTTTCACGTTGGAAAACTTTGAGTGGAGGCATTAATTGTTTTATTTCTTTAGAACAGGTGTTCGTCCCCACTAGGTATCTATAAAACAGGGTAAGTGACCAGACTGTGCGCCGATGGCTAAGTGGAGTGAGCGTTGAGGTAACACTGGGATCATTTATAAGACGAATAGCTCTGTTTTGCACTTTATCAAGATATCCCAGCGCTGATTGGGGTGCACCAGCCCAGATATGTGCATTATACTCCATTTTTGGTCTAATATATGCTTTATAGATATTGAGGAGATCTAATGGAGAGAAGAAAGTTTTACAGCGATACAAAAAACCCAAACACTTAGCTGCATCTTTAGCTATACCAAAAATGTGATTCGACCAAGTCAATTTCTGGTTTAACTCGATGCCCAAAATATTTAAATCTGTTGAGTGCTGCAAAACTTCTCCCTGAAAAATCAAGTTGGGAATGGAAGTTGCTATTTTTCGCGAGATGAGACAGCATTGGGTTTTCTTCGTGTTGAATTGAACACGATTATTTTCACCCCATTTGTGAATTTTTGCTAAATCGTTATTTAGCTCACTGACAGTGAAATTTTTTGCTGTTGTATTAACCTGATGATTAATGTTACAGCGGCTATGGAATTCATAGGAAGCTACAAGGGTGCTGTCATCTGCGAAACTGTGAATTGGATTGGAAGTTAAAGATAGAAGATCATTAATGAATATTAAGAAGAGGGTGGGAGAAAGAACAGAACCTTGAGGGACACCAGCGTTCAGTTCAAATTTGTCAGATGATAAACCATCGACCAGAACTCGAATCGTACGATTCGAAAGGAAATCTCCAATCCATTTGAGAAAGACTCTACCTAACCCTATAGCTCTGCATTTTGCTAACAAAGCAGCATGCCATACACGGTCGAAAGCTTTAGAAATATCCAGCGCTACCACATCAGATTCACCAGAGTGGTGAAGACTGATATTGAGCTTTTCACAAAGATAAGTCATGAGATCACCTGTTGAACGACGGGCTCTGAACCCGTATTGTCGATCATGAAGCAAACCTTTATGATCCAGATATTTCAAAAGCTTTTGGTTTATAATTTTTTCCATTACTTTGGAAAGGACCGAAGTTATAGCTATAGGGCGGTAGTTAGAGGGATCGCTTTTGTTACCTTTTTTTGGAATTGGAAAAACGTGCGCAATCTTCCATTGGGCAGGATGAATACCCGAAGTAAAGGATAAATAGAAGAGGTTGCGTAGAGGTTTTGAAATGGTAGAGTAGGTTTTTTTAAGAACCATCGTTGTGATTCCATCGGGACCGGCTGATTTGTTCGTATCTAGATTCTTCAAGATTTTCATCACTGCTCGCGTCCTAAAGTAAATTCTACCAAAGGAGCAGCCAACTTCTGGAATATTTGGTGGTCTTTGAGTTGACTGTGGCAGTGTTGAGTTAAAGGAAAATTGTTTGCCAAACAAGTTTGCCTTTTCTTTTGAATCTGACACAATTGAGTTGTTTTTATCAATAAGCGGAGGGAAGGAGGACCCACTAGTGTCCTCCTTTAGATTTTTTGCAAACGTCCAAAACGATTTGCTATTCTTAGGCATATGTAGGAATTTTCGTTTCAACCTTCGGTTGAAAAAGAATTTTTGCTTATTGATAACTCTCTTGCATCTGTTTCGAACCACGATATAGTTGGCCCTGTCGGACTCCAACCCGCTGTTCCGGTATTGCTTAAAAGCCTCCACTTTTTTACGAATGGCTTCTTTGCAAATGCGATTAAACCATGATTTGGGCTCTCGTTTAATACTTTTCATGGAGTGAGGAATATACAACCTCATTCCAAGTAAAATTGTTTCACTAATCGCATTTGCAGCGAAGTTGACATTTTTACCGCGGAAGCACAATGACAAGTCGAATGCTTTGAAAAAATTGTTTAATCCCTCCCAGTTAGCACGACTATATTGCCATACTAATTTTTTGGGAGGAATCCTTCGGCTGGCTAATGTGCTTACCGGGAAGCTTGTGGTTACCAGGCAGTGGTCAGAGCCCCCCAGGGGACAACCAACTGAAACTACATATTTTTCAGGGTGAGTGGTTAAAAACAGATCCAAGAGGTGACCCTCTTGATCAGCTCGGTCGGGGACCCTAGTGGGATTTTGGACAAGTTGAGAAAGATGGAACAGTGTGGAAAATAATTCAACTTGTTTCCCAATTGAGTTTTGACTCAAAGAAGAGTTACTTGAAAAATGAAGCCAGTCTTTGTTGTGTACGTTGAAATCCCCTGCCAGAACAATTTCGGTTTGTGGACATGATTCCAAAATTTCATTGATCTGGTTTGAAAGATTGTCAATTTCCACAGCAGTTTCTTGTTCATTTGAGTTGGGTGATCTGTATAAAAAACAGAAATGTATTACATGCTTTTCAACGATAATTTTAACCCAAATATAATGGAAGGTTGGGCTGGAAGGTGTATATTTATCTAGGGTGTTGAAAGCAATGTCATTTTTAATGTAAATCGCGATTCCTCTTTTGGGTACGAAGTGTGAAACAAGTGAGTAGCCAATAATATTAAAATTATCATTCTGTCCACTGACTTGTGTTTGTCCAATTTAAAAGTTTAATAACTTGTTAGATTACTAAAAAACTTTTTCTAAATAATTATATCACTTGACAAAATTTTCCTTTTTTCTCGGCGCATCACCTCTAAAAAACTCTCTTTTACTATTCTTGAAGACTTTTTTTGAGGTCATGTCATTTGTGTTGGTAGATAGTGCAATTTTTTTGTTTTTACTTTCGAGTTGTTGTTGTTTAAGTTATAAAAATAAATATGTATTAGTTTTTTTTTATTATGATTCTTCTGAATATGGACAAAAAATTAATACAGAATTCTAGAAGAAATATAAAAAACAATTCAATTCCTTTTGAATTACCTTGACCTTATAAGTAAAAATGATATACTTTTAATTTTTTAGATTAATAAGTTTAATCAACATATTTTTTGTTTTAACCTACATTACAAGTAACTGAAATTAACATTTATGAAATTCTTTATTTTTTTTGTAAAACATATGAAAGTTGTATGTACAATTTTTCTGAAAATTTTTAACAAGAAAAAATCTTTTTTGTTTTATCTTCCAAAATATAAAGAAGAAAATGTGTTTGTTTGTCCAGGATTCACGTGAAAACCACTGGTCCGATTGCCATCAAATTTTACAGGAATAATTCTGGTAACCTGGGAGAAGATCTATGTAAAGTTTTAATTTAAAGACAACAGGTTCCGCCTTCAGAGCAGTTTTAAAGTTTTTTGTTTTTCTGATGTTGAGCCGAAACTATTTGGCCTATTGAGTTGAATATTTTCCCTTAGCTAACGGAATTTGTTATATAAAAAGCTAATTGGAATATATGAACTCATTTCGGCCCGGCGGGCTTTTATAATATTTAAAGGGTTTATTTTTTCAGTTCAAAAGAGAGACTAAAACAAATTTTTATTGGGTTCGGTTAACCCGTTTGGGCACAGGGGCCTTATGAAGTTTTTTTTCAATCTTTTTAGTCTATTGCAAAATGAAATACTTTGGTTGCGATATATAAGCCCATAATGACTATTTCAACATTTTTAAAACTCTTTACTTTTGTATAGCTGTTATTTGGCAAATTTCTAATAAAGCGACTATATTTTATTCAGATGTTAGTCATTTATGTCAACTACATAGAGTAATGCTCATATAAAACAAGAAGTTGTTTGGCAGCAACCCGAAAACACTGCACTACGCCAATTACATTTTGCTATAAAGTTAACTTTTTTTTGGAAAATTTCAGACACCTTGCTTCATTAGATATAGAATAATGCTTTGATAAATAAAGAAGTTGTAAGGCAACTATTTGAACGTACTACAGCAGACCAACCAAATGTTGACCCGTGGAGCAAGCTGGCTGGATTGTAATAGTGATGACGGCTATTGCATAAAAACAAATTTGTGAAAATTCCAGAATCCTAGCTCTTTATTTTGTGAGTTTTCGTGCGGATGGACGGATATACATAGCTAGATCGACTTACTTTCAATTCTGATCCGATCCATACCTTTGAGTCTATATCTACTCTCCTTTTTCTCTGCGTCACAAACGTAATGGCAAATTAGAATATCCTTTTGACCTATAGTAATATGGGTATAATAATATTTACATGTAAATTAGATAATATTCAGTTAGCATTTCTGCGCCTCTCAAAGGGTTTTTGATTGAAATCAACGTTATTGGAAAAAATTGAAACAAAAGTTACAATTTGTAAATTATGCTGCAATAAATTATACAAATTTCAAATCTATTAATATAGAGAATTGCATTGTTTAACAGCAACTTGAATACAAAATTTGCATCCGACACACAAGGAAATAAGACGAAACACCTGTGCACCAAATTTGAAGGTTCTATCTTCATTGGTTTCGGAATTTTTCTCGTTTGGCCTCAATTTTATCAATCTTCAATTTGCTTCTGAAATCCGAACCCATCATCTTATCTTGACCATAAGCAATCCCCGCCGTACTTTCATTATTTATAACCTGCAGCTAAAATTTTATCGTGATAGCGTCATTAGTTTTTGAGGTATCGTGCTTTTGGATATATGCTCGTTAACCCTTGAACCGATCCAAATTTCCAGAACCCGGATCTATGCTCCAATTTTGCCCATATGCAATCTCCGTCGAACTTTCATTACTAGTTAAGCCTTGTATCAAAGTTGAACGTTCTATCTATTTTAGGTTACTATTTTAAGTTACTCTTTTTATTAATTTCAAAGATAAATTTTTAAATATTGGGAAGTCTAAGAGAGGTTGCTCCTAACCATTGCTCCTATTAAGCCCGAAATAGTAGAGAAAACCCTGTATCAAATTTGAAGCTTCTATTTACATTTATTTCAAGTTACCGTCTTTATTAATTTCGAAGATATGCATTAAGGTATTCAGAGTTGTGTGGGTGTTACCCTAACCACTTTAATTGGTTCCAAATTTCAAGAGCACAAAGGAAATAGGGAGTAACATCCTTGTACCAAATTTGAAGGTTCAAAGAGTTAATTAAATCATAATTGTTCTTAGTTTATATTAAAACCATCAAATTATATAGACTTATGTATATTATAACAAATTAATATTTTTTTCGAATAACTTTAAGTTTTGATGAAAAGTTGTGTCAAAGAATTATAATTGTAGTACTAATTTATTATAATAGTCGTCCTCAAAATTCGTATAAATTAGTTTGAATTTGACTAACTGTTTCTTTAATTGCTCTATTCAAATTTTTTTTAACGCAAAATCTTAATAATATTAACTTCGGCCAATTAAGTTTAAACTCCAAATAAATTTAATTACTAATGGTGGAATAAAGTAACATTGTATTCTATTAGGTAAAAAAATAGAGCGATGTAGAAAGTTATTGTACTATATTGTTGTTTCATTAATTTTAAGGAACTTTAGTACTGATTCACTACTTCTTCAGTACTGAATAATCAGGTGTTAAAATTACCATACAAAGACAATTTTTTTATTCCATAATAGTTTAAAAAATCATTTGTATATGGTCGTAGCTGATGAACTTAGGTTATCAGGGTTTATATGGGTACAAAATATATTTAATTTTAAAAAAAGACAACATACTGTTAATTGTTTCATTGATATGAATGAAAGTTTGAATTACATTAATATCCTTAAAAATAAATATTTAATTTATTTGTTTAAAAAACAACAAAAAATTTGATGTCAAAAAATGAAATAAAAAAACAAGGTAATACAAGTTTTTCAGGGTTGGTTTTAAATTGAAATATAAGTCTTTAATCATTTTAAAATTAAAATAATATGTATTTTTAAATGTAATAGATATATACAGTATTTTCCTAATTATATACTTTTATATGAACTTGCTTCTATAGCTTTTTTTTAATAACCTATTACAATGCCAACAAAATAAAAATATTCATTCACCAAAAAAAAAAAAAGAAACTTAAGCTTAGATATAGTAAACAAAAAAATACAAAAGAGACACAAAAATAAAAATTTTTTTAGCACATGTTCAATAACTTTTGTAAAAATGTGCCTATATAGCTTCACTTTGTCCGTCCGTCTGTCCGTATGTTTACAAAAACCATTACAACGTTTTAAAAAGAGAAAAGGAATTTTAACCACGAGTAGGAATAGTAGTAGTAGTAGACTTTTTTTATGTAGCCCCACCCGTTACGGGAGCTACAGCCCCCCAAAGTTGGAAAAAGCCCTATATTTAAATTGTTATAACAAGAGTTATTAAGAATTTTTAAAAGACAAATGTTTAAGCTTCCCATCGTACTAAAATTTACCATTATGCAAAACTTAATTTTTGCAAAATTTTTGGTCACACATATCTTCTAAACGGTTCAAGCTAGGGTCTAGATAGAGTAGTTATTCCTTCAGAAATAAGTAGAAGTCAGTTAAAAAAATTTTTTTGTCAAGCCCCCTTTTTAGGAGCTATAAGGGCTCGATAATTGAAAATTTGCTATTATGAAACACCTGTAACTTGAATACCTGTTCAATTTTTTTTTTGTAATTTACAAAATTGGAAGCTCTTTAATTATATTTTAACATGTGTCAAAGGTTTTTCTTAATTGCGAAGGGTGACGAAGCTACAGCCCCCGCAAATTCCAAAAAAAGCCGTATATTTAAATTGGTATAACAAGAGTTCTGTTAGCTATATTTTCGATCTAAAAAGGGTTAAAGAGAGCTTTCTTAGGCTTTACAAAAATACATCGCTAAAATGTATAGGGTTGCGATACGGTAGTAAAATTTACCATTATGCAAAACTCAATTTTTGCAAAATTTTTGGACCCAAAAATCTTCTAAACGGTTTAAACTACGGTTTCAAAATTTTGGGAGAAGTTAGCTCCCTAGAAATTAGTAGGAGTCGGTTAACAAAATTTTTTTGTCACGTCCCCTGTTAAGCAGCTATAAGGGCTCGAAAATTGAAATTTAGCTATTTTTAAACACCTGTAGCTTGAATACCTGTTCAAATTTTTTTTTCTAAATATACAAAATTTGAAGGTCCAACATTATACTTTAACATATGTTAAAAGATTTTCTTAAATTTAAAAGCGGATCTTTAAAATGAAGAAAGTGTCTCTCAGTTTTAACCATTTTTGCTTAAATAGTAAAATTTTGGTGGAATTCACAATTTAATTTCTAAAACCTAAAAAAGTTTAGGGAAGGGGAGTAGTGCGGATTAGATCCTTGAGAAATTGGGCAACCTTCCCCATAGAGGGGTTATTAGGACTTAAAAATTAAAAAATTTACTGTTTTTATAAGTAAGTAGGAACTTAGTCACCAACGTATATATTCCCTAAATTAAACGTTAACATTGAAGCTTCAACATTATATTCCGATAATATTCTCAGTATGAAACACTATATAATTTTGGAAATGTGCTTTTTTAAAAACCCATGGCTTTTTTCATCACTTGTTTTATTTATAGGTTGTTTATAGGTTATGATTTACTTTTATATATAACTAGGTAATACCCGGTGCGCGTTGCCTGCGTCTTTCAATGGAGGTTTAATTGAAGTTGATGTTACTGCAAAAAGTTAACACAAAAATTACACACGGTTTACACATGTAAATTTTAAAATGTATGAAAGCAATCTTTTTAAAACGATTTTTCTAGTACAAACGACTTTCCGAAATTTGACGTGATTTACTTCCAAAAATTTTTTTTTGACCAATCGTAGGGCCGACTGTTAACAGACTGACTTCCATTTTCAAGTTGCTTCACACATATAAATTTGAGGTCAACCGATCAAATCGTTTCTAATTTAAAGTTAAGTAACGCAAAAATCTATAAAAATCCACTGTGTCCCAATGGGTTAACGGAACTACATTTTCTCTTTGGGCAAAGCAGTATTGCCCAAAATTGAACGTAATTTGCTTCCAAATCTTTTTTTTGTCAATTGTCGGGCCGGCTTGGGTTAACCAATTGCAAGACTGTTAAAAGAGTTAATTTCATTCTCAAAACGGAACACATATACAAAATTTAAAGAAAATCGGTTAAAACGTTTCTGATTTAGAGTAAAGTAACCAAAAAATTTATAAAAAGCTGTTGGGCCGCAATGGGTTAATGGAACTCAACAAAATTTTTTTTGAGGCTTTATTTTTAGCCAAAGCAGTACTTCGCAAATTTTGACAATATTAGCTTCAAAAATTATTTTGACCAACCGTCAGGCCGACATGGGTTAACAAATTCCAAATCTGTTAATAGTGTCAATTCAATTCTCACAGGGGAGCACATATACAAAATTTGAAGAAAATTGGTCAAACCGTTTCTAATTTAGAGTTAAGTATTGAAAAAACCTATAAAAAGCTGTTGGGCCGCAATGGGTTAATGCAACTCAATCAAATTTTTTTTGTGGCTTTTTTAGCCAAAGCAGAATTTCGTAAAATCGGACAAAATTTGGACCCAAAATTTTTTTTGACCCCCCGTCGGCCCGACATGGGTTAACAAATTCCAAAACTGTTAATTGTGTCAACTCAATTCTCAAAGAACATCACGTATACAAAATTTGAAGTCAATCGGTCAAACTGTTTTCATTTTAGAACAAAGAAGTTTAAATACTTGCACCACAGCCCCAACTTGGAGGTCCGATAGAGCAAAATTTTTGGGCCACGATTTCTTTCCGTACCCAAAAACCTCTATATACAAATTTTCATGAAAATCAGCTGGGCAGTTTAGGAGTCTATTCGCTACATACAAACAAACTAACAAACAAACTTTCGCTTTTATATACATACTAGCTAATACCCGGTGCGCGTTGCTGCGCCTCTCAATGGAGGTTTAATTGAATTTGATGTTACTGCAAAAAGTTAACACAAAACTTACACACGGTTTACACATGTAAATTTTAAAATGTGTGAAAGCAATCTTTTTAAAACGATTTTTCTAGGATTATTCTAGTAATTTTTGAAACTTTCTGTAATTCAAAGCAGTACGAACTACTTTCCAAATTTTGACGTAATTTACTTCCAAAAATTTTTTTTGAAAAATCGCAGGACCGACTGTTAATAGACTCAACTCCATTTTCAAGTTGCTTCACACATATAAAATTTGAAGTAAACCGGTCAAATCGTTTCTAATTTAGATTTAAGGAACGCAAAAATCTATTAAAAGCCACTGAGCCCCACTGGGTTAACGGAACTACACTTTCTCTTTGAGCAAAGCAGTATTGTGCAAAATTGGACGTAATTTGCTTCCAAATCACTCAACAAAATTTTTTGAGGCTTTCTTTTTAGCCAAAGCAGTACTTCGCAAATTTTGACAATATTAGCTTCCAAAATTATTTTGACCGACATGGGTTAACAAATTTCAATTCTGTTAATAGTGTCAACTCAATTCTCACAGGGGAGCACGTATATAAAATTTAAAGAAAATCGGTCAAACCGTTTTTAATTTAGAGTTAAGTGTTGAAAAAACCTATAAAAAGCTGTTGGCCCCAATGGGTTAATGCAAGTCAATAAAATTTTTTTTTTGGGTTTTCTTTTTAGCCAAAGCAGAATTTCATAAAATCGGACAAAATTCGGACCCAAAATTTTTTTTGACACCCGTCGGCCCAACATGGGTTAATAAATTCCAAAACTGTTAATAGTGTCAACTCAATTCTCAAGGAGCATCACGTATACAAAATTTGAAGTCAATTGGTCAAACTATTTCGAATTTAGAGTAAAGTATTGAAAAAACCTATAAAAAGCTTTTGGACCGCAATGGGTTAATGGAACTCAACAAAATTTTTTTTGGGGATTTCTTTAAAGCTAAAGCAGAATTTCGTAAAATCAGACAAAATTTGGACCCAAAATGTTTTTTGACCACCCGTCGGCCCTACATGGGTTAACAAATTCCAAAACTGTCAATAGTGTCTAATCAATTCTCAAAGAGCATCACGTATACAAAATTTGAAGTCAATCGGTCAACTCGTTTCGAATTTAGAGTAAAGTATTTAAAAAACCTATAAAAAGCTGTTGGGCCGCAATGGGTTAATGGAACTCAACAAAAATTTTTTTGGGGCTTTCTTTTAAACCAAAGCAGAATTTCGTAAAATCGGACAAAATTTGGACCCAAAATGTTTTTTGACCACCCGTCGGCCCGACATGGGTTAACAAATTCCAAAACTGTTAATAGTGTCTACTCAATTCTCAAAGAGCATCACGTATACAAAATTTGAAGTCAATCGGTCAAACCGTTTTCATTTTAGAACAAAGAAGTTTAAATACTTGCACCACAGCCCCAACTTGTCGGTCCGTTAGAGCAAAATTTTTGGGCCACGATTTCTTTCCGTACCCAAAAACCCCTATATACAAATTTTCATGAAAATCGGCTGGTCAGTTTAGGAGTCTATTCGCTACATACAAACAAACAAACAAACAAACAAACAAACATTCCCTTTTATATATATAGATAGATGTATATAGATAAGAAAAGTTTTTTATATTTTAATGGCCACGTGATGATTGAACTACTTTATAATTTAGCTTGACTTAAATTGACGCCGGAGTTATTATTTATTCACCATTGTGAAATTTGTAAATGAAAAATTTAAATTTTAACTATGTATATGTACCTATTTTGCAATTAAGAAAGAACTGATTTGCTTAGTTTTGTTTTGATATTTGAAAAGAATTGTATATTGGATAGGTAGGTAAATAAAAATTTTTTATTTTTAAATTTTATTCTTTTCTGTATGTTCAAATTTATGTTTACCTATATAATTCTTAATCAATGGTTAAACTTATTTATTCTAATTACACATTTTCTTTTCAAATAACAAGTTAAAAACAAAGCTGTTTTAGTTCAAATAACGTTGTTCGTTAAACTTTTTTATACCCTACACCCATGAAATAGGAAAAGGGTATATTAATATTGGTAACTAAAGGAAGCGAGCTGGATATGGAAATATATATATATTTGCGATCAGTCTGACCTCTTGAGTCGATATAGCCATGTCCGCCTGTCTGTCCGTCCCTAGATACAATAACTGAAAACTAATGGTGCTATCTCGATGAAGTTTTATCTGTAGGTTACTAGAATTAAGTAAGGCGCAGATTGCATATGGGCGAACTCGGCCTATGGGTTTGGATTCTGGACCTATTAATCTTTTTAAGGGCTAACGAAGATATATAAAAAATTACGATAAATGAACAACTAATAACGCTACCTGAATTAAATTTGTGCTGCAGTTTACAAGTAATGAAACTACGGCGGGATTGCGTACAATCCAATCACAATGGATCCAATTAGAGTAGTGGCTCGGGGATCATCCACACAGTTCCGAAGACCTTAAAGTATATCTTCGAAAATAATAAAGATAGCTACTTCAAACAAATGTAGAAGCTTCAAATTTGGCACAGGGGTGTTCTATACTATATGCTACGTGTTCCCCTTATTTATGATCTATTGGAGTGGTGGTTCAGGTACCGTTCTTAAATCTCCCAAGGTTTTAATGCTTATCATTATCGAAATTAATAAAAATAGTAACTTAAAATTAAAATAACGCGTCCCAATTGTGTACAGGGGTTAACTAGTATTAAAAGTATGACGGAGATTGCATATGGGTTCAAGGGCTTTTGTATGCATATAATGTATGCTATGCATATAATATATGTAGGTATGCATATACATGTTCTAAAATAATTATTTTAAAATCTAGCTTTATAGATTTCAATAACATATTGATATCATTTTTTTTTATGATTTGTATGGCAGCTACTCGAACCCTCTACATTAGAGCAACCAAATTTTGCAGAAACTTTGGCCATTACACTAAACTATTTTTAGCAAAATTTCAGACACCCAGGTTCATTAGGTGTAGAGTAATGCTCATATAAAATAAGAGGTTGTGTGGCAGCTACTCGAACCCACTGCAGTAGACCAACCAAATTTTGCAAAAACTGGATTAAAAATGGCTGGATTTAAATAGCGATGACGGCTATTGCAAAAAAAAGAATTGGCGAAAATTTCTTAGATTTTAGCTCCTTTAGTTTTTGAGTTATCGTGCGGACGGACGGACATACATAGCTAAATCGCTTTATTTTTCGATTCTGATCCGATCCATACCCTTGAGTATATATCAACCCCCCCCCCCCCCCCTTCCCTTCTTTTCTGCCACACAAACGTAATGGCAAATTTATTATACCCTTTGACTATATAGTCATACGGTTAAGACGGTAGACCTAAAATAAATTTTGTTTTAATTCCAAGTACCTAATTATAATACCTTTTCTTAAAAACAGACGTTGGGCAAACATTTAATGCTGTAAGCCATGCAGATTTTTTTTCTTTATTATTTGGCAAAACATAAAAACACCTGTCTATCTTTCTAATTAAATTCTTCACCATACATGTTAAGTATTTTATATACTTTTTTGTTATCAATGCCATAATAAATAAGATTTGGATAATTTTGATAATTTAGAAATTTTCAGTTAGACATTACAATTGATCTCAATTCAACAAAAAACCTCGAAAGATTAAAGAATTTAGAAATAGAAATTTGAATACATACATACATCTACACATAAACATTTTATAAAATTTCATACATTCCATCAACAACTATGCACATTGTAAGTTTTAGAAAAAGGTATTTATTTTAACAAAAATGGAAAAATCAAAACAAAAAGTTTCCCGTTACAATTGAAACCTCATAAGAAATTGAAAATAAAATATTTGGTCACCTTCAAATATTCATAAAGATTATTTGTTATTGATATCTATAAAGTTAGATTTTAAAATAATTATTTTAGAACATTTATATGCATACATATCTATATAGGTATGTACGCATGTATTAAATAATTTTTTAGAAAAAAAGAAATCAATTCGAAAATATGAACTATGAATTTATGAATGAAAAAATCATTGTTTATACTTGTATGACTATTTGTCAAAAGGGTATACTAAATTTGCCATAACGTTTGTGACGCAGATATGGAGGGGGGTAGATATAGACTCAAGTGTATGGATCGGATCAGAATTGAAAAATAAATCGAATTAGCTATGTATGTCCATCCGTCTGTCCAGTAATCACGATAACCAAAAAATTAAAGGGCTAGGATTCTGAAATTTTCAACAAATCGGATTTATGAAAAACCGTCATCGAAATTCAGCCATTTATTCGACGGGCTCGGGTAGCTGCCATATAACTTCTTTTTTTATATGAGCATAACTCTGTACTTATAAAAGCTGGGTATTTGAAATTTTGCCAAAAGTAGTTTAGTGTTTAGGGTTCGAGTAAGTGCCATACAACTCCTCATTTTGTATGAGCATTACACTATACCTAATAAAGCTGTATGTTTGAAATTTTGTCGAAACTAAGTAACCGGATGATAGAATGCTAATATAACGGTCATACGGGCATCCCAGAGTTGACACAGTCTACTCTACTACGCTCTTCCTCTTTTTTTTTCCTATTCGATTTTTTTCTTTTCTTTAGTATCATATTTTTGAATCATGTTATATTACATGTACTATGAAGAGTGAAAAATGGTCTACAAATTTAATTGGTATAAATTGAGAGAATAAAAATAAAGGGTATAAAATAGAAATAGTTAGGTACAATACATTTGAAATATGTCAACAGTTTTGAGAGAATTTGAAAAAATATTTGAATAAAATTTCACTCAAATTTTTAACATGAAAATGTTTATGTATATATAATTCTTAATCAACGGTTTAACCAAATTGCTTTACAAGTTTACCTTCCTAAATATATTCAAATAAATGACTTATAATTTGTAAATTTGATATTATAAACCAGATGATTTTGTGGATATAATTTTAGCTCATTGCACTTATATTTTTTTTTAAATATAGATTTGCTCGTATTTGCTTAGGGGGATCACTCTAGTTGACCCATAGAATTACTAGTACTTAAATGGCAATAGAGATTAATTTTCAGACAAATTTAAAAAATAAGTACGTGTACCGTTTGTATGTATTTACTAGTTTTTTTGCGAATAATTACATTTTGAAAGTGAAATATAATTGAAAGTGATTTTTTTTAAATTGTTGTTAAAGGTATTTTCTTTTTGGTTTCTGCTTTCCATTTTTTTTCGGTCACTAAGTGACCGTTCTGTAAATTTACCAAAAAATTAACTTTTTTTAAATCGAACTAATTTGAAAATCATATTATAATGCTAAAATTTTTAAACAATAAATAAAATTTTAATTGAATAAAGGGTAAAGAAAAAATCTTTTAATTCTTTATTCGGAAACGTAAGTTACCTGAAAAAGAAATCAAAAACCTTCTCACGGATAACATAAATGTAGATTTCGTATCTGCAAAAGGTTCTTCCATATTTAAAAATGGCTAAAAATGTTTATATATTCATGAAAGGCTATAAATATTTTTTGTTTTCTTCAAAAAATTATGATTTGTTTTTGATTTTCTTATTTTCATTTCCACGATAAATAAATACCTGAAGATAAATCAAAATTATTATATGTTCATTAAAATTCATCTTAAACTATACTTGATGGAGATTTCATTATTTTTGAAAATATTCGTAATTGACTGCAATTTCTTCTTCTAATATTATTCACATAATGTTTCTTGATGTTTTGTTCAATGATATATGTAATATTAAAAAGTAAATTAAATAAAAAAGTAAATATCTTTATACGAAATAACTTACAATATACAAACTTTCCAATCCAAATGTATTTCAATGTAAAAATGTAAACAAAAAAACTAATGAGAAACAGCTTGTTAAAAATTCTCATTTACGCAAATTTAAATAATAACAGAAGAAGTTGCCGTAACATTTGTATATGCAAAAGAAAATGTATTTTTTTGTCTGAATACCTCAGGATAAGAAATCACATTCGAAGAAGAAAAGAACATTATTTTGTCATTCTAGTACTAGTAATTCTATGAGTTGACCTATTTCAGGTAAATTCAATTAACGTATATGTACAGTATTGAGTGTTATAAATATTAAAAAGAATTTGTTTGTTATTATCAATACTTTTGTTGTAAAAGATAAACACAGTTCGTCGTCACTTATTGGTGTCAGAGATTTGCGCTTTAATGCGCTTGTAGCGTGTACAAGCCTTTGAACTTCTTAGCGCTTATATTAATTTATATGTAGTTGTTATGTTGTGTTAATAATTAACAAGCTGTTATAATTATTTTGGAAAGAAGTACCTAACTGATAAGTTGAACTGTGAATATAAATAATATTGAGTATTTGTTTTCTTATTTCTTATAAATTTTTTTAATTAAAAATTGTTCCGGAGAGACCGAAAAAAACTTTGATCTGAAGAATGATTGCAAATTGAACAAAAAATAAAGTTCTTTTTGGAACAATTCTGAATTAAAGTGGAAATAAAGTTCCGCCAGAACCCAGAAGTCGGACCAATTTCTTTTAAAAAAATATAGTTCCCCATACTGACATTTAAGTGTTTAAAAAGTCCCAAAAAGTGGCCCAAAATTGTCCGGGCGGACTAAACAGTCGAACTTTTTCCATTTTTCTTGCTGATTTTGTTTCTACTAAAGAATCTGTGATTACCTTTTTTAAATTATGTTGCTCCGGCTACTGGGTACAGAGAAACAGATACTTCATACTTCATACTTTGGTTTTTCAAAAATCTTTAAAGCGTAAGAAACATAATTTTCAATGGAAATTTATTTTTTGGTTTATAAGATTTCAGTTCCGAAACGAACAATAAAAATTTAATTCAGAAAAGGTACTGAAACTATATTCTAAATCGGAGCAATATTTGTTTAGTTTTGAAATTAATATCGCAATGGAACTTTCATTTTAACTTCGTTTCCGGACCCAAACAAAAGCGAATTCAATAACTTTTCTGTTTCTTGTGTCATTATATTAAATAGCTCTTCTTCTGTATTAGTTTCACAAAATTAAATTTCTAATAGAAATAGCTTAGAAACTCGACGAAGTCTCAATATTATATGAAATCGGAAATATTACTGTAGCTAGAAATTACTAAAAAGATTAAGTACAAAAAAAAGCTTTAATCTCAACAAGCTATAATTTATAAGCGCAAAAAATCTCAAAAGCTTGTCCAGCTTACATTGGATGTTTTTTTGTTAATGTTCAATTTTATTATTGCATTTACAACACAGAATTTTTCTAATTTATAATTTTTCAAATTAGTATAAGTAAGCTTAATAAATAAAAAAATAAAAAGAAAAATGTTTTATTTTTGTAATTTTTTGAAAAGTAAGCACTTTGATTAATTTCATTTAAATAAATTGGATTGATTAGCGAGCACGAATAATAATAAAATTCAATTTAAAGTAAATCGTTCAAACTGTTTAAGATAAAAATATTTAAAATGTTATTATGCCGCAATAGGTTAACAGAACTTGAAAAAAAATTTGTTATGAGTTTCTTTTGGCCATTTGAGCAGAATTTCCCAAAATTTTGCTATATATTTTTTTTTAATAACTTGAACTATATTAAAATTGACAGTTATAGAAAGCAATACTAACTTTTTTCTAACTTTATTAATTTTAATTTTTATTTCATGTTTCATGCTGATATTGTTAAAAGAGTATTAACGATTTTATTAAAAATAATAAAATAAAAATAATAAAAAAATTTTAATTTTTTCCTAACTGTATCATATTTTATTAAAAACTTGAATTCTATTAAAAGTGATACTCAATTTTTATACCCGTGCATATGACATCGGGTATATTAAAATTGCTCCTCCGTTTTCAACGCATCGATCTAGACGAGCTAGATATAGTGTCAAGGGTACGTATCTGATCAGCATCGCAAAGTAAATCGATCTAAACTCAAAAACTAAAAGGGCTAGAGTTTTGAAATTCACACAAAGTCATTTTTAGACAATTTCTAGGTTCCCTAATATTTTTCGTTCAAATCGGACCAAGGCTTCGGGGAACTGCCGTACAACTTTTTTGCACCAATATAAATTTCTTCAACAATAATTATACTACGAGAACGAAAATTACACACGGTTAGTTATATAATGAATCAAGCACTTGAAAAAATTACACACGGTTAGTTATATAATTAATCGAGCACTTATATGAAGTTTCAAAATATTGCGGCCCCATTTTCGGGCAGCTGCCATACAAAGCTTTCAATTCAATAACTGTGAATCTAATGAAGCTACGAACTTAAAATTAACAAATAACAAATCCAATTATATTTTTTGTAAAGCTTTTTGCAAACGTAAGTTGCATGGTTTTTGTATGAGAGCCAGTAGGAATTGTTATCATCCTTCTCTCCAAAAATCGTTTATATGCGATGATTGCCAGCGTTATGAATTTTTACATAGAAGTATGCATGACAATCTCAGAAGCTTAATAGATGATATGAATGTTAGGAATACTGGTTTAATTAATCTCTAGTAATAGATTCAAATCAGAATTTATTTAGCGATATTGCTAAATCATTCGACTCAATATGTAACAAAATGGAGTAATATGTTTATGCAATAGAAAACTGAGCTTTTAACCGAAATTTCTATTCAAATTACCAACAATTTTGATAAAATCTCCAAGTCGCAGGCAGCTCCCGATAATTTTGAATCCGCTAACATAAGTGATGAATTGTTGTATAATTTTTGTACTGAATTGCAAAACTCTAAGCTATCTGGAAATGCTCAAACTCTAGATTTTGCAATTCAGAATGTAAATATCTTTAAATCACCAATTATAAATAAAGCAATTCAGGTTAACACCATACTTGATTTTCCAAATAATTGTAATAAAAGTGTGCAAACGGATATTACATAAATTTCGAACTTAATGGACCGAAGATAAGTGGAGTACAAGGATTACTAAGCTTATGGATTCTAATAAATCGGCAATTATCAGTGATAGTAACTATTAATCTGAATTTTCATCTAAATATTCACATGAATTTTACAACATACCAATAAGATTAACATATTGAATAAAATTAGTACTGTTATTGAATCAAGCAAACCTCAGGTCAAAGGTAAACCTAAAAAAAAATATGAAAAAAATTCTACAGGACCCAAGTACAGATTACCCTATAAATAAATTTTTTATTTAAAGATTCTTCTAACCATTGTTATTTTAAATGCTGATAATAATAATGAATCTAATATTAATATTAAAACTGATTTTAATATTATTCCTACTTTAAATATTACTACAATTAACAATTCTTATAAGGTTATTTCTAGTAATTCTCTTGTTTTTTCTAATTTATCCAAAAAAGTGATTCTTTTCTAGGAAATAAATTTCCTAAAATGAAAAAGTCAGTTTCGGATAAGTTTGTTAAATATCAAAATTTTGTTCAAGGTAAAACTATTATGCCGCAAATTAAACTTCTCAACTTATCTATAACTATACTTCCTTATAATAAAATTACTAAATCTATTACTAATTCGTCTTCGTCTTTACATGCTGAACCACAATCTTGTCCTTCCATAGATAATTCTGAAAATATTATATTATCTAATTCAAATGTAGCTCCATCAACCTTAGATCTTATACTTCACATATCTCGTCTCGTCTAATAGAATTAACTATTTTCAACGTGTAAGAGAAAATCATTATAAATACATTTGTTCCCTTACAAGTGAGAAAAAATCTAGTTAACATTAGTAGCCTAATATAAAATGGATTCCGAATAATGAGGAAGCCTACTTAATTCCATACGATTTAGTTAGTAAAATTGAGTGTTCGTCATGGTTTATCAAAAATCGAAAAAATAAAGGCGTAAATTCATAATAACTAAGATTTCAATGTTTGCTTAAATTTATTTTATGAAATGTCAGAAATATTCTAATTATATACAAAACATGTCAACACAATCCGAAACTTTTGTGGAAATTTCTCAATTCCAAAAAAAAAAGTGATCATTATCTCTTATGTATGAATTATATTAGTTGTGATTCTAATGTAATTTTCGAATTTTCCCAAGATTTTTTCTCAATTATTTATTCTTTTTCTGCTTTTTCATTAAATTAATATAATTTTAATCATTTACACAACTTTCCTAAAACTACATTAAGTAATATTCATATTGATTCCAATCCAATGAAATCCAATTTAAGTATTTGATTAAGCTTGATGATAATCCTTGTCCTGGGACAGACGGCATCCCAAACATATTTTTGAAAAATTGGTCATCTTCATTATCTGGTCCTCTTTCTTTTTTATTTAATTCTTCTTTAAGTTTTGGTATCATCTCTTCATTTTGGAAAATGGCCCTGAATAGTTCAGTCCCCAAAAAAAATCTAAAAATTGATGTAACTAATTATCGTAAAATTAATGAACTTTCTTCTACACCTAAACTCTTTGAATTAATTGTATTTGATTCTATTTATGATCACTGTACTTGTATTGTGTCGCCTTTTCAACATGGCTTTGTAAAGCTTAAATCTACTATTATTAATCTCGTTGAATCAACATCTACCTTTATTAGTAATATGGAAGATGGTTTTAAAGCAGATTTACAGATTTTAGTAAAACTTTTGATTTGCTTCCACATCATATTATCATTTATAAGTTGTAAAATTTAGGATTTCCTACTTATTTTATAAATTGGGTTCATTGTTACTCTTCTGACCGTTGATATAGTGTTTCTTTTAGATACTCTATATCATTCGAGTTTGAAACTCTTATAGGAGTTCCTTAAGGTAGTCATCATGGTCCTTTATTTATTATTATTTCTATTAATGAGGTTTCTTCTGTATTAATTAATAATAGTCACATTAAAATTTATACATACGATATGAAAATTTTTAAAAAAAATAAAAATTTGGAAGGTGCATTAACATTACAATCCAATCTGAATCTGTTTGGTTTTCGAACAATAATCTTCATCTCAATGTTATAATTTTCAGCTCAATATTAATAAATGTACCCTTGCGACTTACACGTCCGCTGTGTCCTATTTCTTATGAATATTCATTTAATAGCTAAATTATTTCAAAAGTTGCATCAATTAAACATTTAGGGCTATTTTTTGATATCAAACTTTCATTCCAACTTCTCCGAAATATTAAACAAAGCCAATTCTATGTTAGGTTTTATTAAACGTTGGGCAAGAGAATTTGAAGATCCTTATGTATTAAAATCCCTTTATACCTGCTTAGCTAGATCTAATTTAGAATACACTAGTCATGCATGGTTCCCATTTTATAGTGTTCATATAATTGAATCGAATCGGTTCACAAAAAATTTCTTAGATTTACCTTACGCTTATTGCCTTGAGAAGACCCTTTAAGATTAACTCCTTATGAACATAGAATTAACTTATATCTCAATATGCTTGAAAAAAGTCGTAAAGTTGCAGATATTGTTTTCCTAATTGTATTAATTAAAGGAAACATTTCGTCTCCTCAGCTAGTTGCTAATCTTAATTATCGTTTGCATTCCAGACTTAAGATTTGATATTAAGTTTATTTTGCAGTTTCACCGAACTGATTATTGTAAATATAAATCCTTCCTCTTTTTAACATATTTTCAAAAAATTGTAAAAAAAAATGTGCCCAAACTTATAGTTTCATATTATCCGTCAGTCCGTTCGAGTGTTTACCAAACTTTTAAACCATTTCAAATAAAGAAAAGACATTTTAATTACGAATAAGTATTACAAAAAATTAATTTGAAATATCTTTTTTCTGTAGTCCCATCTGTTACGGAGCTACAGTCTCTCCCATCTCGGAAAAACTGTATATTTAAATCATTACAATAAAAGTTTTCATACGGTACTTTAACATTTACCGTTATTCAACATAAGACTTGAATACCAGTTCAAATTTAGTTTTAGTTATACATATGACCAGTCCAAATTTAGTTATAATTTTTACTTAATTATTCATAAAATTGAAAAAAGAACCTTTTGCTTTTTTACAATTTTACTTATATTATAAATTCTCTTTCTCAATATACTATTTAAAGCTTATTATGGAATATAGTTCAATTTTTAAAATTGGTTTTTTTAACCATGGGTTTTTATTACTTGTTCTTTTTTTTTAATATTTTATTTTAAAAACTAGAGTAATGTTTTTATTATATATAATTCCAATCATACTTAAATATAATTCATCTTCGCTTAACAATATTTAAATGGAAATAAATGTATATTTAAATTGTTGATTTTTGTATTATTTATGTATTTTATTAAATTAAATTATAAAGATTATTTTTTATGTAGGTTATTTCTAAGTTTCTATCATATATTTAAGTACCAAAATAATCATTTTTACACCCAAACATAAAATTTAAAATCTTTTCTTAATCTTTTTTTTGTTTATGATTTACGCATGTATTACCATTTATTCCTAGTTATTTTTTTTTTTTATTCCTTTTCCACTCCTTTAAGGAGTATAGGGCATTCACCAAGTTTAAATTTTAAACTAGGCTTCAGTTTCTTTAATCATAATATTCACTAAGCCGTTGATTAGTCGGCTGTAGCTATTGTATAAGGTTATGAAATATGAATGCACAAATGTCAACTTTGTGCGCCATCTATAATCTTACACAAGAATTATTTATATATTTTTATTAAATGTTATTTTATATTACGATATAAAGTTTTACGATATAATTAAACAATTTTACGATATTTTTTTATTGGATATGATCTGACCGGGGTTTGAACCCGAGACCTTCCACATAAAAGACGGCGTCTTTACCACTACGCCATTGGTCAGATATATTCCTAGTTATACCTATATCTAATTAGTAGAAAGCATTCTTAGCTCTACCTAATCAATTTTTATATGCAGTGCGTGTAAAAAATGTTATCTTGCTATTAACCATTCTATTAAAGACTAATATGGACAAAAAAAATTTTTCTCGCATTTTCTTTAAAGTATTAAAAACAAAAGTCGCAATTATTTAACATTGACATATATCTCATAAGAAATAATTCTAATAAGCAGAGTTTTTTATAATTCCTAGAAATATTTCTCTGCTGAAAGTAGTCTCTGAGATATTAGAACAATAAATATTTAACAGAAAATTTAAACTCTCTCACATAAAATACACGTTATAAGAAATAAATAAAATGAAATTAAATTAGACTCAAGAGAACATATACTTATTTCTTTAAATAAGTATTATTGAAGTTTTATTTTAGTTTTATACAAAAACTTAAAAACTCAATGAAATTTATATCTATCACTCAATCAATTCCTCTTTAAAAACAGAGTTTTTAAATTCCTCGAGAGATATTTTTAACCTTGGTTTAAACTAATAGATAAGAAAAATTAAATTTTAATTTTAATTTTTTTTTTCTATAACTCAATTTATTTCTTTTTTTTTTTTTTTTTTTTTTCTTTCAGTATTATATTTAATTTTTTTTCTCGTATAAAATAGAGCACTAATATTTCTATTTTTTAATTCTAATTTCTAACAAAATTATCAACCTTAATGTTAATTTTTGTAAAATACCTAAATTCATTTAAACCGGCAATCCTTGCTCTATGTGAAACCCGAGTTAGTGATCACACTGTTAACTTCGATATTTATTTTATTTTTTTTTAAACGCTATCTGTTCAACTGTTACGCTAATAAACCTGTCTATACCCTATACCACAGGTACATGTTGGTACAGGGGGTCATATTATATTCGTGTTATTAAATCTTAATTAATTCCACATACAATTTAAACATGAGATAGTACTAGACCTTATAACATCTAGAAACGTCTTAGATTTTTAATAGATACAATTCAATTTTTGTTTATACATTTGTGAGTTATATTTATTATTTGTTAATATTTTGCATTTTTTTATATTGTTTTATTAATGAATTTTTTATTAAAGATATATAATTGTTAATTATTGATTAAGCCATTAATTTAAACCCAATGGCCAATGGTAGCTCAATCGAGCCAAAAACCAGAAAAGTTTTTTCACTCTCCCTGGCATTCGAACCCGGGTCTTTCATGAAATGTCGGCACTTAACCAATGTGTCACCCAGCCGCTCCACCCAGCATTAACGGCTACTGATTTGTTTCACTCATTATTCCCAAAAGAGTTATCGCCATCTACATAAAAAACACATTGATTTTTTTGCAACATTCTTGTCAAATATGAATCTTCTAGCCCAGCTTTTAAAAAAAAACAATAGAGGGTCTTCTTTTTCTCCATTTGTTGTTATAAACAGCCATATCGGATCAGATTAAAAAAAAAGAGCTAATTTTTTTGGCAACCGGTTTACTTCTAACTCGGCACTGTCTCAGTCAATTCAAACATCCCCATCTGTTCCAGAAGTTGGCTGCTCCTTTAGTACTTATAAACGCGGCCATTGATGAAAATCTTGAAAAATCTTGATACAAAAAAATCAGCCTACCTTTTACAACTATCCGATTGTCAAACAGATGGCAGACTCAAACATTACAACTATCTGGTCCCGACGGCAAACTTTTGGGGATTAAAACATTTGGGAAGCTAAGCCAAAATTTGACTTGGTCGAGACATATTTTTAGAGTAGTTGAGGACACTGCTAAGTGTTTGGATTTCTTGTATCTTTGCAAAACTTACTTCTCCCCTTTTGTTCTCCCCTTCAACGTTCACTCCACTCAGCCATCGTCGTACACTTGGGTCACTGATCTTGTTATACCCTACACTTATGGAATAGGTAAAGGAGTATATTAACTTTGGTATGGTGTTTGGAACCACCTAAAGGAAGCGAGGTAGATATAGAAAAGTATATATATTTGTGATCAGCGGGACCTCTTTAGTCAATATAGTCATGTCCGTCCGTCCGTCCGTAGGCACGATAACTCAAAAAATAATGGAGTTTTCTTGTCAACTTTTAGATACGCGTGCATACCCACTAACCGTTATTTATTTCACTTATGCTATTATAAATATTACAAAAAAAAATATAAAAAAGTATATAACTTATTATCATAAGTTTTATTAAAAAAAAATTAATTTTTAATTCATTATAGGTACCATAGTTTTGCTTAAAAACAATAAAAAACCCTTAAAGTTGGTCCGGGTGATGTCCAACTTTGCCAACTAACTTGCCCGATTACTTTACCTGCCCTGTTTTAATTTTAACCTCGCTTCATTATATAACTAATCGTGTATAAATTTCATTTTCGTAGCATAATTATTTTTAAAGAAATTCATATTGGTACAAAGAAGTTGTATGGCAGCCCCCCGAAAATGGGGCCGTAACATTTTGAAACTTCATATTAGTGCTCGACTCATTATATAACTAACAGTGTGTAACTTTCATCCTCGTAGTATAATCAGTTTCCAAGAAATTCATTTTGGTGCAAAGAAGTTGTATGGCAGCCCCCCGAAAATGCAGCCGTAACATTTTCAAACTTCATATAAGTGCTTGATTCATTATAAAACTAACCGTGCGTAATTTTCGTTCTCGTAGTATAATTACTTTTGAAGAAATTCATTGGTTTAAATAAGTTGTGTGGCAGCTCCCCGAAAGCTTGGTCTGGTCTTAACCAAAAAGAATAGGGAACCTCAAAAATGACCAACAAATGTTTTGTGTGAATTTCAAAACTCTTGCTCTAATTTTTCAATTCTATCTCTTTTAATTAATTTTTAATTCACGAATATATGAAACTTAAGCAAAATAAGCTTCATATGATCATATTCATATAATGATGATCATGATAGATATTAATCATCATATTCATAATGATAGATATACTCATTACTCAATATCAATAAGCCATTTACTTAAAAAAAAATCTTTGTCTTCTTTTTTGCTTGTCTTAAATAAACTACGCATCATTTAAATCATATGAAATCGTAACTCGAAATCGTTATCTACAAAAAAAACAAAAACAACAAAAAAAAAAAACAAAATTCATATAATTTCATGTTAAATACAAGATGCATAGCAAAATTTCAAATTTTTATATGAAAATATTGGAGTTAAAAAAGTTAGTTGTTCGAGAGCTACCCGAAGTTTTAGTCCGATCTTAACTAAAAAAAATAGGGAACCTAGAAATTGATTGAAAAATATTTTGTGAAAATTTCAAAACTGTAGCTCTTAGTTTTTGAGCTATCGTGCTGACACACAGACGGACGGACGAACAGACACACATAGCTAGATCGACTCATTTTTCGATTCTGAGCCGATACGTACCCTTGACACTATATCTAGCTCGTCTCGATTGATGCGTTACAAACGGAGGAGCAATTCTAATATACCCGATGTCTTATATGTATGCACGGGTATATATAGTAACCTAAAATTAAGATAAAATGTTCGAATTGTGTACAAAGGTTAACTGGTATTGAAGGTATGGCGGAGACCACATATGGACTACCCCGAGGCATGGTTTCGGGTTCTGGAACCTAAGTTCAAGGGCTAACGAACGTATATATAAAAAATACCATAACTCAAAAACTAATGACGCTTTTCTGATAAAATTTACACTCTAGGTTGCTAGTAATGAAAGTACCACGGGGATTGGTTCTGGTCAAGATCGGACAAAGATTTCGGATTCTAGAAGCTTTTGAGTCAAAACGAGCAAAATTTCGAAACAAAATAAGATAGAACCTTAAAATTTGGTGCACAGGTGTTTCTCTTTGCTTTGTGTACGTGAAATTTTGGATAAATTGGAATAGCGGTTTTCGTACCACCCCCTTTACTAGCAATACCTTAAAAAATATATAGGAAATAGTGTTAAAATTTAAAACAACATGAATAACTAATGTATTCAATTATTCTTATTTTATTATTATTCGGAGCTTGATTATTGATTATAAATTTGATTATTAGTTTGATTTAATATATAATGAACGATTTTATTTATATTAATTTTCTTTTTAGCATTATAATTATTCTTCTACTATTTTTAGAGATATTTTTGATTTTGCATATTATATTATTAAAAACTTTATTTTAGTTTTTTAGATATTTTTGGGATTAATTTTTATGTTGAGTTTATGTTTGGTTTTCTGCTTTAAGTGCACAACTTAATAATAAATTTTGAAAATTTTAAATATAATCAGTAAAAATAATTACTATCGCATTGATAATGTGGATGGGCGCAATCCTAATATTATTCTTAAATCTCCTTATATAAAATTCATATTAATATCGGAGGTTTAGCAATAAAAATTGATATTTTAAGAGACTGCCTTCTTAAAACTGATGTACATGTCGTGATGGTTTTGAAAACCATGCTAAATTTTATTACTCAATTTGCTTAAATTTTGTTACTCAATATTGTCAATAACACTCCAAATGAAACACTCGAAATAACAAATTCCAACTCGATTTGGTAATCTTCGCTTTTCATTGCTTTATTTATTCATAGTCTCTGCCGAAAATCATGAACCGACTGTTAAATTTAATCAAGTTTCACTACCTGACTCTACAGATCACGGCCTAATTTACATATCATACATTAGAAACTTATTAATTTGTGCTCAATTTGTTTGAACATTTTGTATCTTTACGTCACTTCACACCGCGTAGTGATAAACTGGCATATTTCTGTTCCAACTTAGCTACCAGAACTTAATATAAATACGGATTTTTATTCGCAATCAAATCGATTTCCTTCTGAAATGTCACAGTAGATGAAGTATATTACTCAATCCATCAGATTAATCTAATACAACAGGTCATGATTTAATATTTTAAATATATCAACGAATCCTTCCTGTTATTTGCCTGTTTTAACAAATATATTCAACTTCATCTTAACTAGTGGATGTTATTCACTTGCCTGCAAAATTTCATAGTGATCCCGATACCTAAAAAAATTAATCCAACCATTGATGATCTTTTGCAATCTTTATACTTTCAAGAATTTCAAAGTCTTTCATTTTAGCGTATACTGTCTTCACAAATTAATAATTATTTAAATACCGGATAATTTGATGACGGATAATTTTACGGTGAAATTGATAAGCAAAAGTCGGTTATATTACTACTTGATTTTTCTAAAACATTCCATTGTGAGAATCACGAAAAATAAAAACTTAATAAATATTTACTTCTTTTCGTGATAGATTAAAAAACAATTATTTACATTTGTACATAAATATAATTGGCATTTGTTGCACAATGTTCGAGTTCTGGAATGACAACCTGGCATTCTGCATTTAGAAGCATTTTTCGTTTTTACAAAATTTGGGTAAATGCGAAACCATGTCGAATCTTTCGTCCGAAGCATTTGAACTGTTCTTCTTTTAGAATTTGACGGTTGAGGTGAACTAACATCAAATTGCGAAGAAAGTTTTCTTGATGCTGTTTCACGAGATTTTGCACTGAAACCAATCAATGCTTTGGCTAAATGCATTTTGAAATGTAGTAAAGAAGATTTTTCTCTTTGGAAACATTTTGATTTTTAGTGGGCATTATCCACTTATTTACTACTATTAGATCTATAAAATGATTAGAAGCTCATATTGTCCATTTCGTTCGCACATTGCAACAATAATAAGAAATATACCAATCACAGAGATCTACTCCACCCATAAATGTATTATAGTTTCTTACTATCGCAGGTTGCTGTATTGATATCTTTGATTTTTGTTCTCTGGACCAAAGCTGACAATTATATTCTGGGTTACCTCCAATGTATGAGGAAAGAAGCAAAACTGACTTATTGTCTTTCCACTTAATTAAGGAAAGAAGACTGTCCTCCTGTACCCTCCCATTCACCTCTTTTCATTTGTTTATCTTCTTTTAAATTTTTAATAACTGGTCCTATACGATTTTTCATGATGGTTCCATTTTTATACTCGTATGACTATATAGTCTAAATTTGCCATTACGTTTGTGACGTAGAGAAGGAGGAGGGGTAGATATAGACTCAAGTGTATGGATCGGATCAGAATCGAAAAATAAATCGATTTAGCAATGTATGTCCGTCCGTCCGTCTGTCCGTCATCACGATAATTCAAAAAGTAAAGGAGCTGGATTATGAAATTTTCACAAATTCGTTTTTATGCAAAAAACGGAATCGAGTTTTAAGTTCAGCCATTTTGGTCCACGGGTTCGAGTACCTGCCATACAACTTCTAATTTTATATGAGCATTACTCTATACCTATGGAAGCTGCGTGTCTGAAATTTTGCCAAAAGTAGTTTAGTATAATGGCCAAATTTACTGCAAAATTTGGTTTGTCTACTGCAGAGGGTTCGAGTAGCTGCCATACAACTCCTTCTTTTATATGAGCTTTACACTACACCTGATGAAGCTGGGTATCTGAAATTTTGCAAAAAATAGTTTAGTGTAATGGTCAAAGTTACTGCAAAATTTAGTTGGTCTACTGCTGAGGGTTCGAGTAGCTGGCATACAACTCTTTCTTTTATATGAGGATTACACTACACCAAATGAAGCTGGGTGTCTGAAATTTTGCCAAAAATAGTTTAGTGTAATGGCCAAAGTTACTGCAAAATGTGGTTGGTCTACTGCAAAGGGTTCGAGTAGTTGCCATACAACTCCTTCTTTTATATGAGCATTACTCTACACTTAATAAAGCTGAATGTTTGAAATTTTGCCAAAAGTAATTAACCGGATGATATAATGTATATGTTACGGTCATACGGGTATCCCAGAGTTGACACAGTCTACTCTACTACACTCTTCCTCGTTATATATGTTTCTAGAAGATAATGATTCTATGCTCTTAATCCTAGTGAAAAATCTATCGGTATAAACACAACCTGCTTTTAAATTTGTTGTTAAAAACTTTACAACAGAGGCACCCAGTCCCAAATCCTTCATATCACTTTCTGGAAATGAACTAGTATAAATTTGAAAATTCAAAGTAAGCCCATCGCTGGCTGCTAAAACAAAATTTTTAAACCCTAGAAGATTAGGTTTTGCAGGTATATACTGTCTGAAGTTGCATTTCCCAGAAAAAGGTATAATTTGTTCATCCACTAACACATGATATGGAACCGGCAAAGTTTGGCATTTTTTTAAAATCAAATTGACAAAAGGTCGAATTTTCCAAATTTTATCTGACCTTATGGAAGTTAAAGGATCTACAAAATGTATAAAATTTCTCAACCCACAAAATCTATGTCGTGTCATGCAATCGGCAATTTTCTAAACTCTAAAATTGTTGGACCAGTACATTTCTAATCAGCATCTGTTGAAATATTTTCATCTGGTAACAAAATATTATCGGTAACATCTGGAGCTGGAAGACTGGTTATATATATATATTAAAATTATATACTTTAAAATTATTTATACTTTATATACAAGTATTACTTTTTTTAAACCATTTTAATTTTCGGTGGACCTCTACCCTTTCATTTAAATTATTTTCATTTCAATTTCTTCTAATTTTTAGTTTTTTGGAAATAATCTAATATATAAAGAAGAAAATTTGTTTGTTTGTTTGTTTGTCCAGGATTCACGTGAAAACCACTGGTCCGATTGACACCAAATTTTAGAGGAATAATTTTGGGAGTCCGGGGGGTGACATAGGCTATGTCGCATTTTTATAAGTCAACAGGTTGCGGCTCCAGAGCCGTTTTAAGCTTTTTCGTTTTTTTGATGTCGAGTCGAAACGGTTTGACCGATTCACTTGAAACTTTGCACGAATGTTCTTCTTATTACACGGAATTAATGGTATAAAGTTGGTTGGAATAAATTAACCCATTTCGGCCTGGCGGGCTTCCAAAAAATTTTGTGTTTCCGATTTGTGTCCAATTTTACAAGGTGGTTTCGCAGTCGAAAATAAAGTCTGGCACAAATTTTTGTTGAGTTCGGTTAACCCGTTTGGGCACGAGAGTGCAAAGAAGCTTTTTCAATATTTTTGATGTCGAGTCAAAACGGTTTGACCGATTGACTTGAAATTTTGCACAAATGTTCCTCTTAGCAACCGCATTTAGTTGTATAAATTTGGTTGGAATAAATCAACCCATTTCGGCCTGGCGGACTTTAAAAAAATTTTGTGTTTTCGATTTGTGTCCAATTTTACAAGGTGGTTTCGCAGTCGAAAATAAAGTCTGGCACAAATTTTTGTTGAGTTCGGTTAACCCGTTTGGGCACGAGAGTGCAAAGAAGCTTTTTCAATATTTTTGATGTCGAGTCAAAACGGTTTGACCGATTGACTTGAAATTTTGCACAAATGTTCCTACAGGTTGATTTTGTAGTATAAAAGAGAGGCTGCAAAAAGTTTTTGTTAAGTTCGATTAACCCATTTCCCACGGCGACGCTATGAAGTTTTCTATATATTTTATTTTCTTATACGATTAAAAGTATTTTATTGAAAATTTTGTACCAGCATTTTAATTAAAACCCACAGGGTTAATTTGGTTTTGACCTGTTTGTGCGTTTTGAACAAAGATTCAATGAAATTTTCAGTTTTCTTCAAATGAAATCTAAAAATCAAAAAAATTCAATTTGTTATATATAATGCTTAAATACATAGTATTTTAAAACAGTTTTTCCAAAAAATAAGCCTACATTTCTCTCATAAAATCATAAAAAAACGAGGAAGAGCGTATTACAACTTTCAGGACTAAACAAAATATAAGTTGAAAAGCGAATTTTTAAACCTTTTCTAAACCATCGACTATATTTTATTCAAGCGTTGGCAATTCAAGAAAATCCCCTTTTGACCTATAGTCATTTTAATTCAGTTAACATTGTTCACCGGAAACCTACCATCCTCAACTATATCGTCAAGGAGCACCAAATTGTCAAGAAGCACCATGTATAGCAAAATTAGAGATAATCGTTCAAATTGTTTTGCAAACTGTTTTTTAAAGTTTTTGTTTCGCAATCGATTAAAAGAACTCCTCAAACCTTTTTTTTATGTATTCCCCTAATTCAAAGAAGTTGGTACTACTTTCAAAAATTGGACGTAATTTACTTACAAATTTTGTTTTGAACAATCGTTGGGTCGGCAGGGGTTAACAACTTTCAAGTCTGTTAGTTAATTGAACTTCATTTTCAAAGAAGAACACATATACGAAATTTGAAGTTAATCTGTTAAATCATTTCTAATATATAGCAAAGCAACGAAAAAAACCTATAAAAAGCTGTTGGGCCACGATGGGTTAACGGAACTCCACAAATATTTTTTTGTGGCATTTATAGGCAAAGTAGTATCTCAAAAAATTGGCTGAAACTTGCTTTTTTACAATTTGCAAGCTTCCGGGCAACGCCGGGTAAATCTGCTAGTAAGTACTAATTGTAATTAAAAAAAATCGCACTGTCAAGTTTAAGTAGGTAAATAGAGCAGTTCCAAATAAAGACGTTTTATAAAACGACAAATCGATTATATGATATGTTTTTATTGTGTAAGACTAAAATCGTACTAAATTTGAGTAAATTTAAATATAATTGTACTCTTTTTTCACACAAAAAAAATGATAGAAAGTCTGTTATTAGTCTTACACAACGAAAACATATCAAAGAATTGATTTGTAATTTTATAAAACGTCAAAATTTGGAACTGCTTTATTTGTATTTCAAAACGTTCAAACAATGAAAGCAATTGTTGACTTTATTTCAGTTAAAAATTAAAAAAAATATTATTTTTAATTCGATAACTCAAGCTTATGTATCTATATAGAGCAGTTCCAAAATTTTATGTTTTATAAGATGACTAATAAATTTTATGATATGTTTTAAGTAAATTGCAATAAAATTGTACTCTTGTCTAATACAAAAATAGCCATTGACAGCCTCTGGAATTATTCTATTCTACGAATTATTCATAATTCAAATTAAACATTTTGGTTCGCTTATCTGTTTGCTATTATTTCTTAAAAAAACGGTACGTATATAAATAAATAATCGGCACAATGTATTTTGTTCTGTAAGTGTAGGTATGTACATTTACAATATTGAATTTTATATTCTTCTTTTTTAAAATTTTGTGTTAAGGAAAAAGAAAAAATAAATATTTCACAATTGTACTATATATGTCGAATTTCTAATGCTTCCCATACATGATGGACCTGTTTTTCAAAATGGGTTTTCAACTTTCCCATACCAATTCAACTGCACAAGTACGCGTACCAAGTTGAAAATATTGTGCACGGGATGCATAACAAAAAAACTAACAATAAAGTTGGTGCTCTGCATTTTAGTTTTAAAAAGCAAATAAACCAAGCAAAGTTACCAAAGCAATTTCAAAGTTTCCCTGAAGTGAAATCTGAAATAACGGCGAACGACCAATGTATGCTTTGTTGCATTGCTTGCTTTTCTTTAAATAAACCAAGCAATTAGGCTTGCCAGATAAAAATTTTCAAAAAGCGGTACCATAATGCAAAAGTAAATTTTTTTTATATACAAAATTAAATAAAAACACAGTATAAAAATCAATATACAAAATAAACAAAATTTAATAAACTTCAGATAATTAAAACAAAATAAAAAATGTAATTAATATAAACATAAACAACAAAATGTTATTAATATAAAAATAGTTAAATAAAAAAATATTACAAATATTTATTGCTCGATTTTATTTCATCAATTAGTTTTTCGTTATTTAAAATGTATTTGTAAAATTCTTTACAAGTTTTCTCATAACTGTGCTTAACAAGCATTTCGGATTCAATATTTTGCAATGTTAAACGGCTTCTTTCCTTTCTCCAAGCGTTGAACATTAAACTAAATATCCTTTCACTCATAGCATTAGAGTGAGGTAATGCAAAAATAAATTCAATTATTCTTTCAATGTTTTTAAAATTTGATGATTTTAAAAATGTTATCCACTTTTGTTCATAAGAAAGTTGAGGAAGGCTGGGTATCATGGCTTTTAAATAAGTGAATTCTTCAAATAAAACGTCTTCGTCAATATTTTTAATAGGAAACAATTTTGTTACTTTTAAAAGCGCTTGAAAAGTGGGAATTTCTTTCAGTTTAAATATTTTCAGGCATTCAAACTTATTATTAATAAAATCAAAACGTTTTTCTATGTATTCAAGAATATTTTTAAGAAATGAAATTGCCCTTTTTTTAAATAAATTTTTTTCTTCTAAATTATTACATTTTTCCTGCTTCTGATTTGCAATTGAACCAAAATACATTTCATCTATTTTTGAATTTAATTCCTTTCGCAAACGCAGCATCAAATCAAATAATTCAATTATTACTGGTCCATTCTGTTCCAGCTTTAATATAACATTACCGATCAAAGTTCCAACATTTGAAAAAAAACCCAAATATGCTTCGGCTAATTCATTGTTGAAAAAGTTTAATAGTATAGTAGGAGTAGCAGATTTTGATAAAAAATAGGATTTGATTGGTTCTTAGTTTTTGTAAAGCCGATCCACGGCAGGAACAAGTGAAAGCCAGCGTGTTGATTCGTGACGTATACTCAACATCACAGAATTCATAAAATTCAATAAGGGTTTGTTTTCTTTTCGTGTGGACACTAAACTAGTTAAAAATTTTAACGACGATATATTCTAAATCATACTTTAGACAATTTGACGCTTTTTTGATTGCATTATTAAGTAAGTGGCAAAAACATCCTACATCAATTATTTCGGGATTAATTTTTTTTAATTCGGTAAATACGCTTTGATGAGCTCGAAAATTTACGTTTGCGTTATCCGCACAGTAACTTGAAATATTTTTTGGATCTAAGCCAGCGTTTTGAATTTTTGTAACCAATGAATTAGCTATGCCGACAGAATTTTCCGTTGGACTATCAAAAAGATGGAGAAGTTTAGTTTGAATCCCAACTTCTTTAGAAAAATAGCGAATAACTAAATGAAACATTTTAATGTTTCCTTTATTATACGCATCTGTTGCAATGCAAAACGGTACATTGTTTTGCAGTTTTAATTTTATAGAAGCTTGTGTATCTTTGGCCAGAACATTAGTCAAAATCTTTGTTAATTTTGTCCGCCCACAAGAAAATTCAGATGCTATAGTAGAATCTGGAAATATAACTGGAAATAATTTACCACTACAATCTGCAGAATTATAACTATGTGCATGTTGAATTGTATGGTATATAAATGTTGCTTCAGCAGCTGCCTTTTGTTTGACTAATTTTGGCAAAGATGACATTGTTTTTGGAGCAAAAAATTTTGTTAGACTTAGATTGCTGCTGGAAATTTCTATATTTTTTTTTGTGCTTTTCTGTTGCCATATGTCTTTTGACATCTGCAATTCCACCATTACTGATAGAAAACTGGCAGTCGCAATAAATACATTTTGCAAAGGATTTTACCTTTCCTGCAACTAACCACGACAGATTATATTCAGTTGTCCAATTTTTATTATAATAGTTGCTCCTTTTTTGCCTTTTTATAGATACAAGTGATCTGTTTCTTTCATCTTCAGAGTTGTTGTAGTCGTCTTCCCCAACTTCATATTCTTCTAAACTCATTTTTATTTTTTATTTATTCGATTGATTTTATACAATACAAATTTAAAAACACAACCGTTCACATAATACACAAATTTCAATTTGAAGAATTACAACTGTTAACTGTCAATGTAAATAATTTCTTTATTAGTACTGCCAATCTGTAACTATAGGCGAACAATATTTTGTAGAGCTAGATTTTTAGACAGGGCAGTGACAATCTATCATAAAATTATGTATGTATACTATTAAATCAATTGTATCAGTAAAACAAAATTTGTATTATGACTTTATGAGTGAAAAGCGGTATTTTATGGTACCGCTTAGTAAATTTAGAAAAAGCGGTATTTTCTAGAAACAACACTTTGAAAGCTTGTACCGCTTAAAACGGTACGACTGACAAGCCTACAAGCAATGTAATAAAAGCAATTTCAAAGTTTCCCTTATCTCTGAAAGCTATGAATACAAAACAAAATATATCTTTTTTAACTTAATTAGATATAACAAAATAAATCAAAAAATAAAATGGAAAAGTCAGCTCAAAACTCAACATTCAATACGATTTTATGTACATATAAATAGGTATATGATTAAGGATGTTGCGTAGGTACATTGTAAAATGTTAGCAACAAGTATTTCGATTTGAATCTAAACAAAGGTTGTGAAACAATATAGCTTAGCATCATTTTTTAAAAATATGCATACAAAAAATTAATAGATGGAGAAATAGATCATTATTGAAACAAAATAAAGCTATAGAAAAATTTCACATCTTTTATTAACTCACAAATTTATAGAATTTAATTTTAATTAAACTTCGATTCTTAAGATTCTTCGAGGTTTCTTTTTTAAAAATTTTATAATTAAATTGCAGAAATATCTTAAAATATCTGAAATAAACCTTTGAGTAGATTTTTGACATCTACTGATTAATTGTCATTCCATGCATTTCTAATAAAATAACTAATCTAAGAAGCTTCAATTAGAATCAAGTTTGCGTAAATGCTATGAAAATTAATGTTATACCATTCTATGAATTTCTAGAAAAAACTAAAATAAAGAGGTTTAGAATCAAGTTTACGTACATTCTTATTAAATTAAAGTTAAGCTTAGAATTAAATTTTTGTAGGTTCTATGGAAATGAATATTACTAATACTATGTAATAATGGTATTAATAATAATAATAATATTAATTTTTAATAATAATTAAAAAACTACAATAAAGAAGTTTAGAATCAAGTTTGCATACATTCTATGAAAATTTATGTTTCGTATGAATTTAGAATAAAGGTGATTGACATCTAATAATTAGTTTGAAGAGCGAGTTTGTTAGAACAGCTCCCAAATTTCATTATTCTCCATTTTTTGATAAATTGTTAGAATCTGTAAACCGATTTCAAATTTTGTAAGCTTTGTATTTACCGTGTATAAAGAAACTTTTTGTACCCGTATAAGTCAAAAGGGTATACTAAATTTGCTATTACGTTTGTAAACACAAAGGTATGGATCGGATCAGAATTAAACAATAAATCGATTTAGCTATTCTTCCGTCTGCACGATAACTCAAAAAATAAAGGAGCTAAGATTTTGAAGTTTTCACAAATTAATTTTTTTTTGCAATAGTCGTCATCGCTATTAAAATCCAGCCATTTTGTTTGACGGTTTCGAGTAGCTGCTATATAACTTCTTTTTTTATATGAAAATAACTCTCTACATGGTAAAGCTTTGAAATTTTGGTGAAAATAAATTGGTGTAATGGTAAAAGTTCGAGGAGCTGCCTTTCAATATGTCTAAATTACGGTCATAGGGATATCCCAGAATTGGCACAGTCTACTCTATCACATTTTTCCTTGTTTAAATATGTATATAAGATTTTGAACTCTGTTTAATATAAAATCATAAGAATTAGGTATACATTATATATACTCAAACTACAACTTATCTATATTCACAGACTATGTAACTATACAGACATTTATTTCTGAACAAATTTTTTACGATTTTTTTCCTAGAACAAAATGCAAAAATTTATTGGATCCCATTTATTGGTATAAGAAAAAAAAACAAACAAATACTTTTGCTTATAATATAAAACAGAATTACTTTTGTATTGATAATATGTCTATATTAACAGAACAAAGTATGTACAGACTATGCAGATTGCAGACACATAGTTAATATAGTATGTATGATCAAATAATATGTAAATTTGGTACAATCACACACAGCTATAATATATAGTTAATATAGAGTATAGTATAGACGTATAGACAGTAATCTTTGTTTGCTTTGTATGTATACATATTTAGCACATGTAGGTAAGGTATAGAAATTAATATTTAACTTTAAAAAAGATAACCGAATTGAAATGCAATAAAATGATCGGTGAAACTTCCGGAAAGGGGTTGTGAGCTATTAAGATGACGTCATCACATAACGGTACTAAATATCTCAAATTTTTTGAATATATATACCATTAGTGGCGATGGCGCCATCTAGTGGTCGAAAAATGCATTACAAAATGTTCCTAAGATTTTGTAGCATTTTTATTAAAATGTTATATTTTTCCTGTTAGTCCATAAACTGGAACCAACATCTTACAATATTGTAGGGCATGATATTGTCTTTCATAAACATCTTGTTTCATCTGGATCGGTGCTACCATTTTTGAGATATTGCAATTTAAAGTGAAAATTTTAAAAAAAAAAAAAAAAAAATCAAACTTTCAAAAAACCTACTATAACTGTGAAATTTTCAAAAACTCCCTGTATTATTATTATACCATTAAAAAGTTCTCTTAAAACTCTTTCCAACGGTATATAATAAGTATGGCATATGTTGACAAATAGCCTCACCAGAGAACATAAATGCAAAAATGACGCAACAATTTTATTAAAAAATACATTTTCATACTTTATTTGTCATAAATTTATTTCGCCTTTTTGTTTTCCATTTGAAATATTTATTTTAAAATTTAAGAATGTACTTTATAGTTTGATACAATATTGAGTTGGGTTTTGTTTAGAAGATTTTTGAGGTATTTATATGTATGTAAAGTATAATTAGAAAGGACCTTAGAGTTGGTTATAAAGTCAGAATTATACGCTTTTTCCAGAATATTTATATACTAAGATTTTGAAGATTGACAGGGTTTTGAGTTGGATATAAAATTACGCTTATACTGTTCCAACAACCTGTATAACGTTTTATTTAGCCCTTTCGTTGGGCCCTTTCGTTGGTTGGGCGAACAGGTTGTTCGCATTTGAATGCGAAATAAAGCCATATCATTTTCTAAAATTTTACGAAATAAAGCCATATAGTAAAATTGATACAAATTCTAACACTAAAATGAAAAGAATGGTATAAGAATTCGGATACCTAATTCATTCAAAAAATTAATAAGTTCCTAATTTTTTTTAATACACTGTAATAAAACATGTTAAATAATATTATATTTTCATTACGGGGGCTGCCGCCCCCGAACCCCCGCTAACTCAATTATTGAAGCTAGATTTTGAATCCAACACTAAAATGAAAAGAATGGTATAAGAATTCGGATACCTAATTCATTAAAAAAATTAATAAGTTTCTAATTTTTTTAATACACTGTAATAAAACATGTTAAATAATATTATATTTTCATTACGGGGGCTGCCGCCCCCGAACCCCCGCTAACTCAATTATTGAAGCTAGATTTTGAATCCAACACTAAAATGAAAAGAATGGTATAAGAATTTGGATGCCTAATTCATTAAAAAAATTAATAAGTTTCTAATTTTTTTAATACACTGTAATAAAACATGTTAAATAATATTATATTTTCATTACGGGGGCTGCCGCCCCCGAACCCCCGCTAACTCAATTATTGAAACTAGATTTTGAATCCAACACTAAAATGAAAAGAATGGTATAAGAATTCGGATACCTAATTCATTAAAAAAATTAATAAGTTTCTAATTTTTTTAATACACTGTAATAAAACATGTTAAATAATATTATATTTTCATTACGGGGGCTGCCGCCCCCGAACCCCCGCTAACTCAATTATTGAAACTAGATTTTGAATCCAACACTATAATGAAAAGAATGGTATGAGAATTCGCATAGCTATTTCATACAAAAAATAATCAACCCTAATTAATAAATATAAATATTTTGGAAAAGGGGGCAATCCTGGTTTTGAATCCAACTCTAAAATCCCTCCTAATTGAGAATCTTACATATACACATATATAAATATTCTGGAAAAAGCGTAAAACCCTGCTTTTGAAACCAACTCTAAAACTCCTTCCTAACTATTTAAATAAAAAAGTTTGGAAAATTAAATTGCTTCTATTTTCACAAATAAAATTACTTCTGATTTTGTAGCCTAAGGGCCTTTCTAATTATATTTTTACATACATATTTAAATAAAAAAAATTTTAAAACTTTGAGGTTGTCTCCTCCAAAATCCCTCAAAACAAATTGTCAGAACCAAACTCAATATTGTATCCAAACCTAAAATGCATTCTTACATTTTTAAATTTGCCAAAAAGGCAAAATAAATTTATGACAAATAAAGTATGAAAATGTATTTTTTAATAAAATTGTTGCGTCATTTTTGCATTTATGTTCTCTGGTAGGGCTATTTGTCAACATATGCCATACTTATTATATACCGTTGGAAAGAGTTTTAAGAGACCTTTCTAATGGTATAATAATAATACAGGGTGTTTTTGAAAATTTCACAGTTAAAGTAGTTTTTTTGAAAGTTTGATTTTTTTTTTTTTTTTTTTTAAAATTTTCACTTTAAATTGCAATATCTCAAAAATGGTAGCACCGATCCAGGTGAAACAAGATGTTTATGAAAGACAATATCATGCCCTACAATATTGTAAGATGTTGGTTCCAGTTTATGGACTAACAGGAAAAATATCACATTTTAATAAAAATGCTACAAAATCTTAGGAACATTTTGTAATGCATTTTTCGACCACTAGATGGCGCCATCGCCACTAATGGTATATATATTCGGAAACTTTGAGATATTTAGTACCGTTATGTGATGACGTCATATTGATAGCTCACAACCCCTTTGCGGAAGTTTTGCCAAATGATCTACATCTTTACATGTAAAAAATTAATGCATAACTGTTGTAATTTTTTTAGATAGGTAATCATTGTTTTAAAAATTAATTATTATTACATGCTATAAGTAACTAGTTCAGTTATTCCATAAGATTTTATTATTTTTTTAATAAAGCGGTGAAATATTTTTAGAAAACTTGTAAAAAAAATTTAAATGTTCTATCTGGTTCTATCTAAGGGTTTTTGAAATAAATAATCGTAAGGTAGGTACATGTACATGTTTTAATAACTGTTTTACTATATTTTAAAATTACCCTTGTTCTTCTAAATAAATAAGAAATAGTATGAATAATTATGATCTCAATTCAGAATGGTTTCTATTCAATAAAAATTATTCAAAAACCAAATTTTCGTTACAAGTACCATCCGAATTCTTTTTTGAGGTATATTATTATATCTACATACATTTATATATACATACTTTTTATACAAGGTGTTTTCTAAACAAACACTGCTAAAAAAAAAAAAATTTTAAAACTCAGTAGGGTACCATATTTTGAAAACTAGACTTTTAGCTTAGCCCCTATAAAAAAATTTACCTACTCATAAGTGTCTATGAAGTGGTACACAGCAGTTTAGTTAATTAGGAAACATCCTGTATATGAAATTTTCATTACAAAATTTTTAACAAATTAAAATTAATTAGGTTTGTAAATAAGTATAATTTGCGTCTTTCAGGTATGTAAATATCATGTAGAAATATTTAATAAATTTTTTGATACAAATTCGTGTACAACGAGGATTAAAAAACAAATTGTAGATCATTGCGTACAGGCGACAAACAACAATAAACAATTTTATTATTGGTTTTCCGACAAGATTTATTCAAATCATAGAAAACAAATTCTAGAATTTTTAATCTTAGTTTTGTTAAGAAAACATGCTACATGGCTTACCGAAAAATTAAATAATGAAGAGTTTAAAAAAAAGAAAAACGCAAGAACAAAACAAAAATGCAAAGAAATTGAAACCAAAAATGATAGAAAGCTAAAAATTATAAAATTATAAGTTAGTAGGTAGTAAGTTAAAAATTATATTAAATTAAAAATTATCAATTTAAAATAAAAAATTAAATTAAAAAAAATTATATTGAAATACAAATTTTATTTTTTCCAAACAAACTATTTATAATAACTATTTATAATAAACCATTTATAAAATTATATAACTTAGTATTTAGTTAAAAATTAAATTTACAAAGAAACTACATATTTGTATCAATACCATTATTTTATACCTACCTACACAAAATAAATTTAAATAGATAAATAACATAGTGACTATGTTATCTCTTTAATCATAAAATTTCTAGTTTACTTACAATATCTAGTTTACTTACAAAATGGTACTGTGTACGAAGAGTTGCCAGAACTTTGTATTAATAAGCGCTAAAATATTCCCAGAAAAGCGCCAAAAAAAGCCAACATTTTTGCGAAACTAAAAAGCGCCTAAAGGCGCGATTATTTTTTTTTTTAATAAAACGATATCAATATTTTTAGAGTAATGGTTTTATTATTTCACAAAAAATTCAATTCATTAAAAACAAATTATAAAAAAAATCTATTAAATAAAACATAAAAACATATATCTGATCAAACATAACATAACATAAAAATAAAATATTTAGAAATTTCAATTACATACATAAATAACAAAATTAAAATAAAAATTCCAATCCAATTATTTTTTCATTAAAATTAAATATATCTACTTCTAAGTTCTACAGACATTCATATAAATATATTTAAAAAAAATTTATATCTGTATCATAATATTCATCATTTTCTTCTTCGTCTATTAAACTTAATTCATTAGTTTCAGTTCTTTCATAAATATTCGTCGAAGAATAATTTTCAATCATTTGTTTTGTTGGAACAAATTTGTCACAGCATTGTTTTTCCAAATAGAAAAAAAATTTAATTTGCAATATGGATGTTATTGATTCAAAACTTAGTCTATTTCTAATTTTTGTTTTTACAGAATTTAAAACTGAAAATACTCTTTCTGCCATAGCATTCGAGTTTGGCACAGAAAGAATTGACATTGCGCAACTACTAATTGTTGGAAACATATAAATTCCTGAAGCAGTTTTCATTTGGGATACTTCTTTCCAAAATTGTAGAGTATCTTCTGGAATATTTTGAAAAATCTCACTCCATTTAATGTCTAGCATTTTATTATATTCTGATTCTAAAATTAAAATTTTGCTTTTTTCAGTAAAAAATATTGGTAATTCATCTGCCCTTTTTCTAAAAGGACTTAAAATAATTCGAGGAGAAAACATTTTAATTTTTTCAAATATTTCAATATTTGGTGGTAATCTTTCAGTCATTTTGTTAATTAAAATTAAAATAAATTGTTTACAACTCATTTTCAAAGTTTCCAAATCACTTTCATTTATTGATAATAATTTTAACTCATCTTCAAATTCTTTCCCATAATTAATATTTTGAATATTGTGTTGGACATTCGGATTTTTTATACCATTTTTAATAGAAAAAATGTCATCACAAGAAGATACATAAGAATCTTTAAAAACTCTACGAGCTAAACAACGTATACATAGTATTAATTCCTCAATTGCTTTGCAGAAATCAATACAATCGCTTTGAAAATATATATTTAAACAATGTACCTCTTTTATTATAGGCTTAATAAAAATGAGTAAAAGTTTGTTTTTCTTATCTTTATACAAATTTTTTAATAAAGTTGCTGAATGACATCTTTCCTCTAAAGCTGCAATTCCAAAAAAAGTTTCGAGCTCTAAATACTGTAACAAAATTCTTTCTACCGCCTTATATCGGGATAACCATCGGGTAGGGCTTAATTGGATTAAACTTAAAAAATTTTTGTCCATATTTATTAGTTTCCAAATCTGTTTGTATTTTTCTTTTCTTAAGGGACTTTTGGAAAACCAATTATATGTTTCTTTCAAAAGAAAATCAATGTCATCTGAAAAAACTTTTGAAGCCTTAGAAGCACATAAGTGCAAACTGTGACAGATACATTTAACAAGTAAAGCATTTGGATTTTCTTTTTTCAATAATGTATACAAAGAATTATTTACACCACATAAATTGCTTGCACCATCTGTTCCGATACCTATTAATTTTTTTACATTTAAATTTTTTGAATTCAAGTAACCTGTTAAGCATTCATAAAGATCCTTCGATGTTGTATTAATTACAGGAATTAATGATAAAAAAGTTGTAATTATATCATTTTTCTTTCTACTGTAATATTTTATACAAACACAAAGATGTTTTTGATCAGATACATCAGTGGATTCGTCTATAATTAAAGAAAAAAAGGAATCTCCAATATCTATCAACAAATCATCTAGTAGCGAAGGTCCAATAATTTTTCTGATAACTTGAGAACATTTAGTTCTATGCAACTTTACATCCTGTTTATGTTTTGTGATATCATTTACTAAATTGGTAAGATGATCAACCGTTCTTAAAGAACAATGCATAGCTACATAAATAGCTAATCTCAATTCTTGAATAATATTGCATTCTTTCTTTTTCACTAAAAATTAAATTTAGTTTATAGAAAATTACCTAATTTGATTATTGAATAGAGTTCTACCAAATATATCCAAAGGTGTTTGCTTTCTTAACTCGTTTGCTTTAGTGATATGTTTCGGTCTATTTAAATGTCTTTTTATATCACTTTTATGAGGCCTAATTTGAATTTTGCAAAAATTGCAAAATGCAGCATCTTCTTCTCCATATTTTTTTAACCAACCTTTAAAATGAAATTTTATTTTTACCCAACGCTTATTTATATTATAAAAATCTGAACCAACCTTTAAAATCCGCCTCATTTTCCCATTCAGGATTATATTTTCGTTTACCATTACCAGCCATCATTATTCAAATTTCAAACAAACATTTCATTTCAAACAAAAATTCAAACTGATTGATAATTGAGATGTATGTATGTATTATGTATATTGAAAACAATTTGAAAATTGTTGCTGAGTTAAAAATTTCAAATTGTTTTTAATATGTCACTTGTCATGTCAGTTTAAATTTTAAGTTTTAAGGGTTAGCAATTTAGTTAAAATTTACTACATTCACAAAACTTACTGAAATTTAAAATTTAAAATTTTTTTTTGGAATTTTAAATTTTTTAAAATTTTTTTTAAGTTTACAAAAAAAATGGTTTAGTAGATCAAGTTAATAAAATAATTAGGAAAAAAAATTACGCCAAAAAGCGCCATGGTGCGTTAAAATTTAAAAAGCGCCGTGGCTCTTTGTTTTTGCGAGCGCCACACAATGTTTAAAAAGAGCCAATTTGGCGCTAAAGCGCCACTTCTGGCAACTCTGTGTACGATATGATCGATTATTTTTTGTGTTTCATAAGTATGTGTAACACTGCACTGTACAGAGTATATACAGAATACAACAGAATACAATACATATTAGCAAAATATGATAGTTTAGTGCAGGGATGAAAAATGAGTAAAGTGAAGTGTACTAAAAGTATAATGAAAATTGTACTAAATTGAGAATAATTGTACTGAAATTTGTTTATATTATGTATTTACATTATACAACAGTAAAACTACATTAACAAACAAAAAAAAAAACAAATTCAATTTAAGAATTAAGACAAAAATCACATAATTCTTATCTTTAAGTCCTAATTTAATAATTCTTCTGCCATTATAGCAGCATTTTGTAAATTTTTTTTAAATCAAGTCTTTCTCCATCTTAAAACTATGGCACTGGTAATTTTTTATTAAATCCTTGCTTTGAATTTTGCAGTCTTATTTTGCAATTATTTACAGTCTATTTTTGCATTTTATTTTCACTAAATTTTGGATCGAAAATATTCTTTCAATATTTGTAGAGGAATGTGGTATTGACAATATAGCTTGAGTTATGCGATATATATTTCTAAACATATATTGATTCAGTTCATTTTTTATTAGAGAGACTTCTGGCTAAAACTCTGAAATGGTATTTTATATTTTATATTTTCGAAAAAAAATCACAGTAGAGTGTATTGAATTTAGGTTCGAGTGAACTACTGTATTTTCTGGATTCAATTGTATTGAAAAAAGTACAATTGTATTGAAGATTTCATCACTGGTTTAGTGTACCTACATTTATTATTTTTGTATTTTTTACGCATACTTATAAAGGGGAGCCAATCGATCGACTAAATTTTAAATTTAAGAAGAAAAAACTTTGCATTGAAATAAATGTCTGTATAGTTATATAGTCTGTGCTATATTTAATCTATTCGTTTTATTTCAAATAACAAATTGAAAAGCTTTTTTTTTTCATAAATACTTTGATGTCTTGAAAATCAAATTTCAATTCTTCCAAATCTTTTAAAATACACCAAGTATACCGAGTACTCTAAATATAATGACAAAGAAAAAGAAAAAAAGAAAACAAAAAGAAGATAAAAAAAACAAACAACGCAGTGACAAAACAAACAAAGCTACATATTACTCATCGATATAATACATACTGGTTATACGTTCTACATATTAAAATTTTTTTTATTATATTTGGTGTACTCGGTATATTAAAACAAATACTATAAATATTTTTATTATATTTGGTGTACTCGGTATATAAATACAAATATAATAAATATTCTATTTTCGTGTACACATAATAAATCAAATACATATTCATTCTATTCTACAATAATTTTGTATTTCATTTACTCTATTCTATAATCATTTGTAATGAATGCATTTGGTTTGAAAGCTTTCAAAACCGAATATGAAAAGTTTTACTTATTATAGAATGATTTGAAAGCGCTTTTGAATACAATTGTGCAGATGTCTAATACATTATAGAGACAAAGAAATAAATAAATATATTTAAATATAATAAATATTATATTGTAAAAACTATTTTACTTTTTTAAAAAATTTTGCAGATGCAAACATTTTAAGGAAAAATTAGTCTATTTTATAATGCAGAATAATTGTAACTATAGCCTTACAATTTGAATTTTATTTATTTAATCTATTTAAAATTAATTTATAATATAAAAATTCTCAGAAATTGGAAAAAATGTATGTAATATTTTTCCAGTTGAGAGAGTGAAACTGTCTTCAAGTGAATAGGACTTTGCAAATATTTATTTATTAATTATTAAAAACTAAATTGTTGAAGAAAATTCCACTTTTTGTACATTTTTTTCAATACTTTCTATTAAGTATTTTAACAAATAATCTGCTCATATATATGCTTGAGTATAAAAAGATAAAACTATTATATTTAAGTATATGTTTTGATAATTTTTATTTTTCGTTTACTTTTCGTTATTGTAGGAAAGGGATGAAATGTTTAAAAGATCATTAGGACAACTGAAAACTGATATCATGCGTGCAAATGCTTTAGTACAAGAGGCAAATTTTTTAGCTGAAGAAATGGATAAGAAAACTAAATTTAGTGTAACATTACAGATACCACCAGCTAATTTGAGCCCCAACAGACGAGTAAGTTTTAATATTAATAAGAAAAATTTTGAATATATTTTATTATGTATTAATTAAAAACAATATCTAATAAACGACAGTCATACCACCTGCAAAGATTGTATAAATTTAAAATGCCTCATTACGAACAAATTTTGTCAAACATATTTCTAATCTTGCATCACCTAGGTATCTAGAAGCTTAGAGTTTACGACAAACCCAGACTTAAAAAAATATTCTGTAATCCGGTGGAGTAATATATTTGTTTTGTGCATAAAATATATTATATATTAGGTTTATATATTAACAGTGCTCCTTAAATTTTTAACTTTTACAAAGAGCTTAGTTTATATCATTTTATGGTTTATCACTCTTAAAGTACCATAAAGTGTTTAAAATATTTTTAGTATATTTAATATGTAATACAAATAATACTCTGGGATACCCGTATGACCGTAACATATACATTATATCATCCGGTTAATTACTTTTGGCAAAATTTCAAACATTCAGCTTTATTAGGTGTAGAGTAATGCTCATATAAAAGAAGGAGTTGTATGGCAACTACTTGAACCCTTTGCAGTAGACCAACCAAATTTTGCAGTAACTTTGGCCATTACACTAAACTATTTTTGGCAAAATTTCAGACACCCAGCTTCATTTGGTGTAGTGTAATCCTCATATAAAAGAAGGAGTTGTATGGCAGCTACTCGAACCCTCAGCAGTAGACCAACTAAATTTTGCAGTAACTTTGGCCATTACACTAAACTATTTTTTGCAAAATTTCAGACACGCAGCTTCATCAGGTGTAATGTAAAACTCATATAAAAGAAGGAGTTGTATGGCAGCTACTCGAACCCTCTGCAGTAGACCAACCAAATTTTGCAGTAAATTTGGCCATTATACTAAACTACTTTTGGCAAAATTTCAGACACGCAGCTTCCATAGGTATAGAGTAATGCTCATATAAAATTAGAAGTTGTATGGCAGGTACTCGAACCCGTGGACCAAAATGGCTGAATTTAAAACTCGATTTCGTTTTTTGCATAAAAACGAATTTGTGAAAATTTCATAATCCTAGCTCCTTTACTTTTTGAGTTATCGTGATGACGGACGGACACACGGACACACGGACGGACATACATTGCTAAATCGATTTATTTTTCGATTCTGATCCGATCCATACACTTGAGTCTATATCTACCCCCCCTCCTTCTCTGCGTCACAAACGTAATGGCAAATTTATTATACCCTTGGACTATATAGTCATACGGGTATAAAAAAAATAAACTAACAATTAAAATTAAGAGCAAGTATAACAGGTTCGTTAAAAATTGCCAATAAATTTAATAAATTCTTCATTGACAGTATTGAATGCATTAATAACAGCATTTCAGTTGTTCAATATGAAAACAAGATAGAAACTAGAAATTGTAGTTTTAATTTTCGAAACATAGACAAGGAAGAGCTAATATTAATAATTAAAAGTATGAATAGCAAAAAAGACTTTATGGGCATGAATACAAAAATGTTAATTGATATGTTTGATGTAGTTAGTGAAGTAATGGTACATATTATTAATAATTCAATGATGCAAGGTACCTTTCCGGAAACATGGAAGGAAACTGTAGTTAGACCAATTCCAAAAATTGGGAAACCTAAGCTCGCGTCTGATTTTAGGCCAATAAACATGAATCCAATTTATGAAAAAGTTCTGGAAAAAGTAATTAGTCAGCACCTTAACGAAAATAATATTTTATGCCAAGGGCAGAGTGGTTTCAGAGGAAAACATTCGTGCGAAACTGCACTAAATCTAGTTTTGTATGACTGGAAGCGTGCTAAGGAAGATGGATTAATGGTGCTTGCGATTTTTTTAGATTGTAAAAGAGCTTTTGAAACTGTTGATCGCGAAATCTTACTATTAAAATTAAATAAATATGGCGCAGTTAATAAGGAATTAAATTGGTTTAAAACATTTTTAGAAAACAGAAAACAGAGAACAGTAATTGGTAAACAATATTCCGATACTAATAGAGTAAATATTGGAGTTCCGCAGGGTGCCATTTTAGGGGTGTTATGTTTCTTATTATATATAAACGATATTAAGAAAATGTTGAAATTTTGTAAAATCATTTTATTTGCGGATGATGCGTTATTATATATAATTGGTCGTAACTTTGATGAATGCTGCAATAAAATTAATAGTGACCTAAATGAGACGTGTAAAACTTATAACTTTGCATTTTTCAATGTTTAGTTCTAACTTTTTAGAGAAGCACCATTCTTGTAGACGGTTTAGATTTGTCTGAAGTAGTGTAACATCGGGGCTATTTTTAATTTTTTTGAATTGTTCGTTTAGTTTTGTATTTATGATGGGTGTAATTTTGTCTACAATAATTTTTTCGAACAAGCTTGGAATTGTTGATAGAATAGCTATACCACGGTAATTTTCGACGTATGTTTTATTACCCTTATTGGAGAAAGATATTTATTAAAAATAAAATGAAGCGGATAAGTGAGATAACTGACACAGTTGTATAAAAAAGTCGGTGGAATTAGGTCAAGTCCTATACCTATTTTGGTATCAAGGTTAGTGATTGCTTCAAATATTTCAACTTCGGAAAGGTATAAATCCGTAATAATAGGATTTGAATTATTTATTAAGTTGGAGAAATCAAAATCAAATGGAGACTCGTGTGGACGATAAACTTTTTGGAAAGAATTAGCAAAGAAATTGCAGATAGTTTTAGAACAATTAGAAAACGTATTTGACATTAAGCTTGGATAACTGTAAGTTTTACGTTTTGTGTTAGCGATGTCAAATCGTGTTTCAACCTTCGTCGTGATAACACAAAATTTTTTTTCAAAATTCTATTGCTAACTTTTTTTTTCTTACTTTTTTTAAACTTAAATTAAATAAATAATAAAGTTCTAAAAATTTCTTTTAATTTTCTAACTTATCTAAATTTAAATTTATTTGTGGTGGTTCTAATAATTAGTTTTTTTTTTTTTGTGTGAATTTGTTTGGACCACATTGCCGCATTTTCAATGGCGGCATTTCATGGATAAGTATTATTTTTTAAATTTATTTGATTTATTAATTTTTAACTAGAATAATTTTACGTACACTAAATTCTTTTTTTTTTTACTTTTATTATTATAATTTTTTTTAAAAAATTTTTATTTTTCCTATCTTTTATTAATTAATTAATAATTAATTTTTTTTTATTTCTTTTTTATATAAAATTATTCAAATATTTATAAATTTTCACGTCACGCGCCGGTTTGTTTTGTTTACATTAAACTAAATTAAAATAATTATTTTTTTTTGAAGTAATACTTCTTTTAATCTTCCTCTAGTGGTAAACAAAACAATATATCCATCTCTCTCCTTCCCGTTGATAGATGTTAATGATTCTAATAACTCTCCCCACTCTCAATATACCATCATAAAAACACCGTAACTTAATTAATAAATTTTGATGGTATATGTCCAATAATTTTTTAAACTTTTATTTTGTTTTTGTATTTAACTAGTTATATTACCAGAATTACAAATGTTTTATTTTTAATTAGATGTAATTGTGTATTTGTTTTATTTTGTTTGAATTTTTGGGTTGTACCTACTACAATAAGGGCACATATAGTTTCTATATAGATTCTATATCGTGCAAGTTAAAAACTGTTGGACGTAGTTATAAACCATTTTCTCACTCGAAATAAGACTTTTAAATTTTAAATTTTTTTGTAAATTTTATTTTGTTTTTTTCAAAAGGTGTTGTCGATAGGTTGATAAAATCGTACATAAATAAGCATTTTTTGTTTTTTTGTTTTTTTTTTTCTTTTTAATTTCTAACAAAATTATCAACTTTAACCTTAATTTTTGTAATATTTGCGGTTTGCAAACGATCTTCCATGCCGTTGAAGGTCATCTTATTTCAATTAAACCGGCAATCCTTGCTCTATGTGAAACGCAAGTTAGTAGTCACAATGTTAACTTCGATATTAACGGCTACTTACTTATTTCACACTTCGTTGCCAAAAGAGGCATCGCCATCTACATAAAAAAAGACATTGCTTTTAACTCTCTTGACAAATATAAATTTTCAAGCCCAACTTTCAATTATTTATTTTCAAGCCCAACCCAATGGAAGGTTGCACATGTTTTTCCAATTCCTAAAAAAGGCGATAAAAGCGATCCCTCTAACTACCGACATATTGCTATTACTTCGGTCCTCTCCAAAGTAATGGAAAAAGTTATAAATTATAAGATTTTGAAATATCTAGATCGTAAAGGTTTGCTTCATGATCGACAATACGGGTTCAGAGCCCGTCGTTCAACTGGTGATCTCATGACCTACCTGTGAGAAAAGCTTAATATCAGTCTTCATCATTCTGGTGAGTCTGGTATTCTGGCTTTGGATATTTCTATAGCTTTCGATCAAGTTTGGCATGATGCTTTATTGGCAAAATGCAAGGCTTTAGGTATAGGTAGGGTTTTTGTTAAATGGATTGGAGATTTCCTTTCGAATCGCACGATTCGTGTTCTTATCGATGGATATTCATCCAAAGATTTTAAAATAAATGCTGGTGTCCCTCAGGGATCTGTTTTATCCCCCAGCCTTTTTCTAATATTTATAAATGACCTACTATTGGGTTTCTTGTATCGCTGCAAAACTTACTTCTCATCCTCTGATCTCCTCAATATCTATAAAACTTATATTAGGCCGAAAATGGAGTATAATGCACATATTTGGGCTGGTGCTCCCATTACTGCGCTGGGATATCTCGATAAAGTGCAAAACAGAGGTATTCGTCTTATAAATGATCCCAGTGTTACCTCAACGCTCACTCCACTCAGCCATTGTCGCACTGTTGGGTCACTGACCTTGTTTTATAGATATTTTGTAGGGACTAGCACCTGCTCTAAAGAAATCAAACAACTTATGCCTCCATTCAAGATTTTCCAAAGGGAAACAAGAAGGGCAACAGATGCTCATCCCTACACAGTTGAACTAGCTAGATGGCGTAACACGACTTATGGAAATTCGTTTGTCATGCGCTCATCTCGTTTATGGAACCATATTCCATCAAATGTGTTCCCCAAAGTTATATACATTATCAACTTTGGGGATGTACGATTTAATGTACGATTTAACCAAATTTAAGAACATTAACATCTTTCTTCTAAATATCCCATCCAATTTTCCCCATCCCCCATAATCTAAATATTCCAAATAACTTCCACCATAATCGTAAATCCTTCCATATCCTCATCCCTGTAATCAAACTGTACATTTGTATTACAGGTTCCCTCCTAAAGTTTGGTTCAAAAAGGGTGTGGTTTTGGTGTGTTAAAATCATACACCACCCAAAGAATCACCGCAAAGTTTCAATGGGTGATTTTCGAGCTTTCCAGTCCCTCGTTAAAAAAAAACAAAAAAAAAATTTTTAGGATCTGTAATTAATTTGTTGCCTACGTTAGTAAGATATCTATCATAAGCCACGTTAGATTTTTGTTTAAATTCAAATGCAAGATCCTTGTACTTGTTTAATGAGTCACTAGTAGGCTTTGCAAGGTTCGGTTGTGTTGTCCTTTTTCCGAATTTTAAGAACAAAGGAGTTAATTATCTGAAAAAGCTTTGAAAAGAATTAAGAGATAATCAAGTCAATATCCTGTTTGGTTAACATGTCGCCCCAACTGATGACGGATAAAGCATTATTAATGCTTTGATAATCAGCATTAAGAAAGTCATATACAAAAATATTATTGTAAGATTTGGTAAAAAGTGGTATAGAAGTGCAAAATTCGAAGATGATTGCGTTATGATGAGGAGTGTTTGTAAAAAGGTTTTCTGAATCATCAGCGAGCTTTACCACCACTTGATCATATGCATTCGTGAATGCAATATATAACCATTTCTTATAATTATTCGGAAAGCTGAAAATATGGTGTAAATCATTACCATAAAATACATTTATAAGATCGAAATCTATTTCGTCCTGAAAATTGATTGGTAGTAACAAATTATCAGATTCGTCAACAATAAAAGATGAAGGACGGTTAAAGTCCCCAAAAATTATAATTGAATCATCCTCATTCATATTAGATATAACATGCTGGTATATCTCGAAAAATTCAGAATATGAGGAATTGCCAGAATTAGGAGGAAAGTAAACAGTACCAAGGTAGATAAAATTGTTACCTAAGCTACAAAAGCTGCAACATCATATTTCAAAATAATGTTAAAGGTTTTTCTTAAACTTAATAAAATGTATTCGTTAAATTGAATAAAGTGTCGCTTAGTTTAAACCATTTTTGCTTAGATAATAAAGTTGTAAGTAAAATTAATTTCTAGAACCTAAAAAAATGGAAGAGTGAGGGCAAATGGGGAGGTGGCCAGATCCTCGGGAAACATCATAAGTTAGCTTAGTAAAAATTTGTGAACATTCTCGATTGAGAGACTTAAGGACTTAAAAATTAAAACTTTCATGTTTTTATAAATCACTAACTTATTCACCATTGAAGCTCCAACATTATATTTCGCACTTGTTAAGATATTTTCTTGAGAATTTTATTCTAAGTATTGATGTCAATATTACTCGTAATTAATAATAAATCAATCAAATAACTAAATTATAAGATTATTATTTTTTTTCATATATATTTTTATAAAAATAAATTATAAAATACTCAACACTATGTAATTTAAAAAATGTGCTTTTTTAAAAATCCTTGGTTTTTTTCATCACTTGTTTTTCTAAATTTTACTGGAAGTAAGAGATATCGAACGTACTAAGAAGCATTTTTGAAATATCAAACATAGCTTTTGCAATTTTAGCAGTTTTTGCAAAAATGAAAAGTATGCTGCTAAGTTTTAATTTAATACTGAAATATTCAAAACGAGGAAGAGTCTAATAGTGTAGACTGTGTCAATTCTGGGATACCCGTATGAGCGTAATATTCGACATTATATCATCCGGTTAGAAATTCATACAGCATCCAAAAGAAAAAAAAAGTTGAAAGCGTTGGCGTTGGCCATTAAAGTTAACTACTATTGACAAAATTTCAGGCATTCATCTTTATTAGGTGTAGAGTTATACTCATATAAAAGATGAAGTTGTATGGCAACTACTCGAACCAACTGCACTGCCCAAACTAAATTTTTTACAAATTCTGGCCATAAAACTAAACAATTTTTGACAAAATTTCAGACACCCAACTTCATTAGGTTAAAAGAAGCAGCAGTTTTTATGGCAGGTACTCGTACCCACCGCAGTAAACCAACCAAATTTTGCACAAACTTTGGCCGGCAAAATTTCAGGCATCCAGTTCCAATAGGTATAGAGTAATGCTCATATAAAAAAAGAAGTTGTATGGCAGGTCCCTAACCCGTGGAGCAAACTTGCTGGACTAAGACTATTGCATAAAAACGAATTTGTAAAAATCCAAAAATCCCAAAATCCTAGCTCTTTTATTTTTTGAGTTATCGTGGGGATGGACAGACGGACGGACATATATAGCTAGATCGATTTACTTTTCGATTCTAATCTGATCCATACCTTTGAGTCTATATCTACCCTAACCTACAACATACGCGTATAAAGATCTAAATTAGACAATTATGTTTTAAAAGCAAAAAAAAAATTATTTTTTTTCCATTTTATATGAAATTTTAAAATAACTCTTGAATTTTAAATTTAACTGTGTGCTTTAAAAAATTTCCACGAATTATTAAAATTAAGTCAATTTAAAATAGTTATCAACATTCTTTAACTTTTATGCCAGCTTTGTTGCATTGATGCTATGCAGTATTTGCATTGATGGATCTTAACTCAAAGCGACAACATGGTTTTTTCCCAAGCTTGAGAATGAGGAATTATCAGAATTAGGAGGAAAGTAAACAATACCAAGGTAGAAAAAATTGTTTCCTAACCTACTAAAGCTGCAGCATTATATTTCAACATATGCTAAAGGTTTTTCTTAAATTTGAAAGGGGTTCTGTAAATTGAAAAAAATTGTCTCTTAGTTTTAACCATTTTTGCTTAGATAATAAAATTCTAAGTAAAATTCCAAATTTTGGTGGAGTTCACAATTGATTTCCTATAAGCAAAACAAATGGAAGAGTGGGGACAGGAGGAAATAGGCAGATCCTCGAGAATCATCATAGTTTACTTAACAAAAATTTGGGAACCTTCCCAATTGAAGGGCTATTAGGTCAACAATTTACGGTTTCGCGAAAGAAATGCAACAGGGCTTAATATGATTATATGAGTTTCCATGGTTTTATTTCATTATATCAATTGAACCTTTTCAAACCTTGACATGAGACTGATCCAAAAACCGTTGTCCTTAAATTATACATGCGCCTTAAGTCTCATCCTCAGTTACTAAAATATCCAATCCATGATGTAAATTGTGGGTCGGGTATGAAATCCATAACTTCAAAATCCCTAAATTCAAAATCTATAATTTAAAAATTCATTTTTTTCAACTTTAACCTTTCAAATACTTCTTTCTTCTTTTGTTGCCTATCCATAATTGGATGTCAGCGGTCATATGATATTAGCAACGATGCCCTGAAAGATGTTTCGATTTGTTGCTGAATGGATTAAATCTCCAATGTTTCTGATGCCTGTCCAGTTTCTAATGTTACGTTCTCTTTCCGCGTTTGCTCTACGTAGAACTTCTTCGTTTGTAATGTGATCCATCCACAATATTTTTAGCATTTTGCGGTAGATCCACATTTCGAACGCTTCAAGTTTGTTGATTTCTCTCACTTTCAAGGTACACGTTTCTACACCGTATAGGAGTATAGACCAAACATAGCATTTAACGAATCGTAAGCGAAGGCCCAAGTTCATTTCGCGACAACAGAAAACTTTTTTGTGTTTAAGAAATGCATTTCTTGCTATTTCGATTCGGCATCTAATTTCTTTTTCGCAGCTCCAATCCTCGTGTAACCAGCATCCGAGATATTTGTATGTGGAGACTTTTTCAATTGAGCGGTTATTTATTTTAATTGTCGCTGCAGTGTAAGGTGTTCTTTTTCTGCTTACGATCATTAATTTAGTTTTTGATATATTTATTTTTAAGTTGAACAATTCGCTATGCTGGTTGACTTTATCGACTATATGTTGTAAATCCCTTAGATTGTCTGTTATGAGAACTGTATCATCTGCATATCTGATGTTATTTATATATGTGCCATTTACTTTTATACCAACATCTAAATCGTTCACTGCTTCCTGAAAAATGGCTTCAGCATAGATGTTAAACAGTAAAGGGGAGAAAATACAGCCTTGTCGAACTCCTTTTTGAATATCAATGCTTTGTGTCAGCACATTATTTATCTTTACACAGGCTGTTTGTTGCCAATATAAGCTATTTATACACATTATGATATTATTATCTATGCCAATTCTATTTAATACCTCCATAAGTTTTTGATGGTTGACCTTATCAAACGCCTTTTCATAATCCACAAAACATAAGAAAACATCTTTATGAACATCACGACAATTCTGTACAAGTACTTAAATATTAAAAAATGCTTCTCTGGTTCCAGTTCCTTGTTTGAATCCAAATTGCGTTCTGCCCATGTGTAACTCACAATTTGTGTAAATACGATTATGCAGCACTCTCAAGAAGATTTTGAGTGCATGGCTCATTAAACTTATTAATCGGTGGTCGTCGCATTTTTTGGCATTAGCTTTTTTCGGAAGGGCGACAAATGTTGACTTTAGCCAGTCTTGTGGGAAATTTCCGGTGTTATAGATATGGTTGAATATTTTTTCAAGCACAGTGAGGTTTTCGTCATTGATCAGTTTAAATATTTCTGACAGGGTTTCGTCTGGTCCTGCGGCTTTATTATTTTTGGCTGACATAACCGCTTTTTTGATTTCATCTTAGGTTATATGTGTTTCAGATGGTTCTATAGACGTTTCAATATTGTACTCGGGACGGGTAAAATCACAAAACAATTTCTTAATATATTCTTCCCAGGTCTTCGTTTTTTCATTAATTTCAGAAATTATTTGTCCGTTTTCATTAAGAAGTGTGGAAGTATGTGATCTTTTGTACACCCCTGCTGTTTCTTTGAGTTTTTTGTGTAAATTGAAGTCATCGTACAGATGTTGTAGTTTTTCAATTTCATAGCATTCCTGTTTTAACCAGTTTTCTTTTGCTATTCTTATTTTCGACCTTATTTCGCGATGAATACGTCTAAATTCTGCAGGTTGTTTGTTTTTGTAATTGCGTCTTTCATCCATCAATCTCTATTGTCATCCATTTTTTCTTTGCCTTATATATTTTTGTACCTAGAATATGTTTGGACGTTTCATTTAGTACAGTTTTTGTGCGCTCCCAGATGTTATCATTTTCTTCTAAGACGAGACTTAACTGATCATTGATTGCGTCTGTCAATTGATTTTTCACTTCATCGATTTTTAGTTTTTCGATATCCAATTTCGGTTGCTGGTTACTTCTTCTAGCTTTGGATAATTTTATGTTTACTTTTGCTAAAAGAAGATTGTGGTCAGACGGTACGTCAGCCCCTGGATATGTACAAACTTTTCTGATGGAAGAACTGAAGCGTTTGTTGACCAGAATATAATCAATTTGATTGCGCACAATTTTTGCACTTGTGTCCTGTGGTGATTTCCAGGTGTACAACCTTCGTGATGGTAAACAAAACCATGTATTAGTAATTTTAAAGCCTTCTTCTTGGGCGAATTCTATGAGACGTTCACCTCTCTCGTTTCTGGAACCTAGAGCAAATGGTCCAACAATTTCATCTACTTTTCCGGTGCCTACTTTAGCGTTAAAATCTCCCATTATTATGGTTAACTCATGTGGTTTTGTTTGTTTTTGAAGATATGATACTTGTTGATATAACTCTTCTATTTCATCATCGGGTTTGTCAGCAGTTGGCGCATATATTTGTATGATGTTAAGTGCTACTGGTTTTGTATTAATCTTTATCAACATAACTCTGTCAGAATGTGGTACAAATTCGGTTATGTGATGTTTTATGTGTTCAGCAACTATAATGCCTACGCCATTTCGGTGGTTTGGTGTATCGTTCCCTGAGTAATAAAATTTTGCACCATTTATATGGCACTCGCCATGATTCGGCCACCATGTTTCGCTTATTCCTAGAACATCGATGTTTAGGAGTTGCATTTCTTGGACTGCGTTAGCTAGTTTACCTGCTTCAAATAGGCTATTAACATTCCAGGTGCCTATATTTAGTGTGGTTTTTGTTTTACCTCCGGGGATTCTTAGCACCCTCTTATTGCCGGAGACTGAGGGCCGTTTTTCTTTTTGACTTATCATATGATTTTTCTAGGGATGATGATACTTCAGTGGTTTCCCGTTGCCTTTTGAAGGGTTTTCGGTAGTTTTCCTTCTTTATAACTCAGCAATACGCTGTTTGTAGCCGCCTATTATAGGACAGATGCTACTGTGAATTAAGCTTCCAGTTGACGTTCAGAAACTTAACCCGCCAAATTTAGTTTGCTCGCTGACCCTAACTACACCACTTGGGTTGGATACCAAATCTTTCATCGGGGTTGCTCAGCTTAACAAGGGGGACCACGTGAAGGTAAAATTTGGCGTTGAGTAGTAGAGGCTAGGTTGATGTAACTGGATTCACATCAAATATATTCGCATACTACCCCAATTCCCTATTCACGACATAAGTTATTTTGGTAAATAAAATGTGTCGGGAATCCCAACGATGCTGGTGTTGTCGCACTGTTGGCCCCTTTCAAATACAATAAGAATAAGAATAAATACAATAAGAATAAGAATAATATAAGATTGTGAGAAACAACCTTAGCACTTAATATAACAAATTATAGATATATAAAATCAGTTAATTCAAAAATTCCTTCAAATCATTAAAAAAAAAACCCAAGTGAAAAATAGAAAAAAATTACAAGAGATATATATTACTCTTTAAACGGATTTTGAAACTTTTGGATTGCGAATATACAGATATTATTTATGGATTTGTCAATTACGGATTTTAGTATTTTTTAACCGATTTTGTGTTTATGTATTTTAAAAGTTCGAATTTTATGGTCAATTCAAAAAAACTATTAAAAAAATTATTATGGATTTTTTTGACGGATTTGGTAAAGTATGAATTTTGTTAGATATGGCTTTTGTAAATTATGGTTCTGAATTTACGAATTTTGAAAAATTCTGAAATTATGGTTATCAACAATACTGACTTAAAGATTACGGATTTAAAAGTACGGAATTTGTGGTCAAAGAAATAGGAATTCTTTGTTTTTGTTTCATTCAATACTCTACTTAAAAATTCTTAATTTTATTTATGAACAAGTTAAAAGAATTAAAAGTAATAAAAAAATTAAATATTCACAAAACCGAAATTAAAAATGATTATTTAACAACATGGTGATTCTTTAAAATAAAACGAGGAAGATTATAGTTGCCCTTGTCAGCTTTTAGATACCCGTGCATACCCACTAACCGTTATTTATTTCCCCTATGTTATTATAAATATTACAAAAAAAATATAAGAAAGTAAAATAGTTAAAAAAAAATTTAACTTATTATCCCATAATTTTTTCTTAAAAAAAAACAAAACAAAAAAAGAAGTTGTATGGTAGCCCCCCGAAAATGAAGTCGTAACATTTTGAAACTTCATATAAGTTCTTGATTCATTATATAACTAACAGTGTGTAATTTTTATCTTCCTGGTATAATTACTTTTGAAGAAATTCATATTGGTTTAAATAAGTTGTGTGGCAGCTCCCCGAAACCTTGGTCTTAACCAAAAAGAATAGGGAACCTCAAAAATGTCCAAAAACTCTAGCTCTAATTTTTCAATTCTATCTCTTATAATTAATTTTTAATTCACGAATATATTAAACTTAAGCAAAATAAGCTTCATATGATCATATTCTTATAATGATAATCATGATAGATAATAATCATTAAATTCATAATGATTATATCTATCAATATCAAAATACAAAGCATGCAAAATATTACACATATACATATTATGAAGCCATCTACTTAAAAAAAATCTGAGTGTTCTTTTTAGCTTATCTTAAATAAACTATACATCATTTTTAAATCATATGAAATCGTAACTCGAAATCGTTATCTACAAAAAAAGAAAAAACAACAAAACAAAAAAAAAAAAATCATATAATTTCATGTTAAATACAAGATGCATAGCAAAACTGTAAGTCTTTTAGTTTTTGAGTTATCGTGCTGACACACAGACGGACGGACAGACACACATAGCTAGATCGACTCATATTTCGATTCTGAGCCGATACGTACCCTTGACACTATATTTAGCTCGTTTACATCGATGCGTTACAAACGGAGGAGCAATTTTAATATACCCGATGTCATATTATATGTATGCACGGGTATAAAGACAGTATAAAGTTTGTGGTTAGTAATAAAATTTATAAATATTTTTTTTTTTTTACTTTCATTTGCAAATAAACTTATGTATTGTAATTATATTTTTTTGACTTCATTTTACTAGTTTAATTCCTTATTTTGATTTTTCAAATATCTACTTAGTTTTTACTTACATTAATTTAATTTAATCATGCTTTGCTTAATTTCATTCAATTTTATTGTCGATTGACATAATGTACCCGTCAAAACAAAAATTTTGGTTTATTTTTATACCCCTGTATTACATGGCTCGGGTATACTCGTATTAAAATTTACTTCCCTTTGAAACGCATCGATCTAGACCAAGTTGATATAGTATGAGTATCGTAAAGGTACGTATCAGCATCTAAAAGTAAATCGTTCTAGCTATGTGTGTGTGTCCGTCCGTCCCTGTGTCAGCACGATAACTCAAAAACTAAAAATTCCAAATTTCCTATTATTTCTGGCTAAAATCGGGCCAACGCTTCGGGGAGCTGCCATATATCTTTTTTGCACCAATATGAATTTCTTCAAAACTAATAACGCTAGGAGGATGGCATCATTTTCGTGGAGCTGTCTTACAACTTCCTGGCACCAATATGAATTTCTCAAAACTAATTATACTAAGAGGATGAAAATTACACATGGTTAGTTATATAGTAGATCAAGCACTCATATTGAAGTTTTAAAATGTTATGACCTCATTTTCGAGGAACTGCAATACAAAGTTGTCAATTCGATAAACCTAATGAAGCTAGGATGTTAAAATTAGAACTGGGCAACTAAAGTAATAGGGCAAGTTACTTGGCAAAGTTGGACTTTACTCGGACCAACTTTTAGGGTGGGCCCAATTTTTTTATGACCTGCTTGGGACCAACTCTTAGAGCCAAAGTTTTTTTTGTTTGTTTTTATAGTTTTTGTTTTTTAATCAAAAATTATGGGGCTTGGTGGATAACATTTTTTTTTAAATTTTGTACTCGTTTGTAGATTTATTTTAGATATAATAGCATTAGGGAATTAAATAACAGTATGCACGGGTGTCGAAAAGTTGACAAAGACAACTATAATCTTCCATCTTTTTTTTTTTTTTTATTATATTTTACCGGTTGTGGTAGTACTTTGGAAAATTGGCTAATTTAAACATAAATTACTGTAAAGAATATTAAATTCTTAAATAATATTAGAGTCAGTTAAAAAATTCAAATAATAATTATCCATAGAATATGGCAAATTTTGAAAACAACAAAGGACATTTAAAATATTCTTCTTCTTCTTCTTGTAGCGCTACAGCTCGATGTGAGCTTTGGCCTTCTTCACAACATCTCGCCACGCATCGCCAGCAGCACTTCTCCAATTTCCAACCTGCAACACTAGAGCATCATTTTCAACATTATCAATCCATCTCAAACGTGGCCTGCGCCTACTTCTTCTTAGATCAGGTTTAATATTGAAGGCTCGCTTTTGCAATCGGCTTTTGCTCATTCGAATCATGTGCCCGGCCCATTGCAGCCTTTGTGCCTTGGCAAATCTGACGATGTCTTCCTGTTTAATGAGCTCTTGAATTTCCGCGTTATTTCTTCTTATATATTCGCCGTTTTCTATTCTTCTGGCACCGAAAATTTTCCGTAAGATTTTTCTTTCAAAGACTCTAAGTCTGTTTTCATCTGCTACAGTTAACGTCCATATTTCGCATCCATATGTAACTACTGGTAGTATTATAGTTTTGTATATTATGAGCTTTGTTTGCCTTGATAACAATCTGGACTGTAACAACTTTTTATTTGCAAAGAAGCTCCTATTGCCAGCTTGTATCCTGTCACATATGGAGAAATGCATGCTGTTGTTGCTGCATACTGTTGCACCCAGATATGCAAAGCTTGAGACCCCTTCGAAATTATACTCGCCAATAGTTATGTTTTGGGGACTTCTTCTGTGTTCTTCTCTTGCCATTTTCAAGTATTTTGTCTTTGTTTCGTTTACTTCCAATTCGATTTTCCTTACTTCTCGCTCTATTTCAGTAAACGCTTCAGCCATGTTTCTATAGCTTCTAGATAGTATAGCAACATCATCACGCTACTACGTACGCGTACGCTACTATCTGATACGCTTTGTTAAATATATTTCCCTCTTTATCTACTTTTTCGATAGCATAATTTAAGACCATGTTAAATAACAGTGCAGATAGCGCATCTCCCTGTCTTACTCCGCTATTGATTTCAAACTCTTCTGAAATTTGATCCTGGATCTGAACCTTGGCTTTTGTGTTTTCCATTATCATCATAGCCATCTTAGCAAGCTTTCTCGGTACTCCTTGATTTACCAATGCATTAGAGACCGTTTTTCTATTAATACTATCAAAAGCCTGTCGGAAGTCAATGAATAGTATGTAGAGATCAGCGTTATACTCATAGCATTTTTTCATATTCTGCTTAATTACAAATATCTGATCCACGGTTGATCTGCCACTTCGGAATCCACCTTGATATTCTTTTATCAAACCTTCTACAAGTGGTTTTATTCTTTCATATATTATAATTGATAGTATTTTATATGCAGTGTTCAGTAATGTAATACCTCTATAGTTTGCGCAATTCATTTTATCTCCTTTTTTGTATATTGGGCATATTAGACCTTTATTCCATTTTTCTGGCATCGTCTCTTGACACCATATTGTACATATTAGATTATGTAGTTTCTGGTGCAGTGTTGTTCCTGCTGCTTTCAGGAGCTCAGAGGTTATTTTGTCTTCCCCTGGAGCTTTGTTATTTTTTAGTCTACTAATTGCCTGCACTGTTTCCTCATATTGTGGTGTTACCACATTAATGTCAGCAGTATGTATATTATCAGATATTAATTCTTCGTCTTCTTGCTTATTCAATAACTCATTGAAATATTCGCGCCACCTCTTTATTACATCATTATCGTCCGACACTATTTTACCTTCTTTATCTTTACAGGTACTAATTCGTGGCTGGTATCCTCGAGTTTCTCTTTGAATGTTTTTATAAAAAACTCTAATGTTATTTAAATTGTGTTCATTCTGAATTTGTTCTATTCTTTTCTTCATTATTTGTTTTTTCTTTTTTCTACATAGTTTATTTGCTATTATTCTTTTTTGTTTATATTCGTCACGATTCATTCTTATATTTCTTTGTAAAAGTTTTAGTCTTGCTTGGTTTTTTGAGGTAATGAGGTTTGACATTCCTCGTCGAACCAGTCTGCATTTCTCTGCCTTCGAATATTACCAACTACTTCAGTTGCTGCTGTGTTTATAGCATTTTCAATGTTTTGCCATTCTTCGTTTATGTTTGTGTTTAAACTTAAGGTGGCGTTTCCGCTGGTCATCTGGATTTGTTCTTCAATTGCATGTTGAAAGCTTTCTCTTATTTGCGCACATTTTAATTTGTCAGTATCCCACTTGACTTTTCGAACTCCCCTTCTCATTGCGACATTTGATATCCTTTGTCTTAATGTAGACATTACCAAATAGTGATCGCTATCGCAATTAGCGCCTCTGCAGTGTGATATCTTTTATACAACTGAATGTTCTTTATTTTATTACATTTACATTTACTTAAATCATACGTTTATAATTTGTACTAGAATGACATTGTTAATTCATAATTTGTACTACACTATTGTAGTACTATTAATATTTTTATATGTTAATAAAGTGACCATATATACTAAATAAATTATATATTTTTATTATATTACATCTCCCTTTTCAATTCAATTCGTTTTCATATGAAAGTTTTATTACATTCTAATAAATTCTTTTTACATTATTTTAAACATTCTAATAAATTATTTTTACATTATAAATTCTTTTTACATAATTTTATAAGCTTATTTTATTTTAAAAGACATTGAAATTTTTTATTTTATTTTATAAGTTAAGTAATTTTTTAATTTGATTTCATATTTCTTAAATTATATGGATTTTGATTTTTTACATGATTTCTATCACTTCTGGATACAGATTTACCATTACCAATTTCATGTTTTCGATTTTTTAAAAACCAGCTATTCCGGCGATACTCATTACCATTCTCATCTTGGACAATATATGACCTCGGTGTATGCCACTTTTTAACTATTTTTCCTTTTTTCCATTTATTATTTTCTTTAATCCATACTTCATCTCCCTCTTCAAATGTTTTTCTAGTTTTGGCGGAAGTATTGTAGTATCTTTCCACTATTTTTGCTTTTCTTTGTAATTTTAAATGTACATCATTGCTTATTCTAGGTGCTAATAAATTTATGCTTATGGGTAATTTTGTTTTTAATAATCTATTAAACATCATCTGAGAAGGTGCTAACTTCATTTCCTGAACAGATGTGTTTCTATATTCCATAATTTTAATATATCTTTCTTCTAATGTTTTTGATTTTTTAAATATGTTTTTAACTATTTGGACGGCTCTTTCAGCCAACCCATTAGATTTTGGATATAGGGGGGAGCTAGTTACTATACTTATATCCCAACTTTTTGCAAAATTTTTACATTCAAATGAACCGAATGGCACATTGTCCGCTATTATTGTTTTAGGTATCCCAAATTGTGAAAAAATTCCTATCCAATGTCTAATAATTTCTTTTGATGTTTTATTTTTTAATTCCATAAACTCTATCCATTTACTAAAATAATCTATGACTATCAAATAATCTTTATTTTCATACGTGGCAATGTCACAACCAATTTTTTGGAACGGGCCTAACGGAATTTCATGAGCTATCATAGGTTCTTTAACATTGTTTCTGGAAAATTGGTCACATAACTGACAATTGATAATTTTATTTTCAATATCGTTATTCATATTTTTCCAGTAAAAAATTGTTCTTGCTCTTCTTTGGGTTTTACTTATTCCCATGTGTGACTCATGTAATAAATTTAACATTTCATCACGCATTGATTCTGGTATTATAATTCTGTCATGAAAATAAAGTATACCCTCATTTTCTACTATATCATTTCTTTTATTATAATAAAAGAGTACTTTTTCTGGCACTTTACTTTTGTGATTTGGCCAGCCACTTTTATAGTATTCTAATACTAATTTTAGAGTTTTATCTTTTCTTGTTTCTACTATAATTCTGTTTTCTTTTTCCGAACTAACATTTATTGATAAAATTGATTCGTAGAAAATACTTTCCTCTTCCGAGCTTTTTATTTTTAAACTATCTCTGGATAAATAATCTGCTATATGCATATATTTGCCAGGTAGATATTCAAGTTTTATCATATAATTCAACAAACGCAACCTCATTCTCTGCAATTTTCCGGACGGAATTTTATGTATTTCTTTTTCCATTAGTGCTACTAACGGTTTATGGTCAGTTTTTATTACAATTTCTCTACCATAAATAAATTGGTGAAATTTCCTACAACTAAAGATAATAGCCAAAAGCTCTTTCTCTACTTGGGCATATCTTTGCTCTGTTTCAGTTAGACTACGCGATGCATACGCAACTGGTAAGTTATTTTGCATTAGACAAGTTCCTAATCCATTTTGTGAAGCGTCCGTTTGTATAACTATTAACTTTTTTTCATCAAAAGGTTTAAGAATTATCGGACTCACTAAAATTTCTTTAATTTTCTTTACTGTATGTGTGTGAATCTTTTCCCATTTAAAGATTGTATTTTTTCTTAACAATTCTCTTAAAGGAGCTGTTAAGTCAGCTAAGTTCGGAATAAACGATCTAACATAATTAATTATTCCTAAAAATTTTTGCAATTCTTTTTTGTTTTGTGGATCTTTTAAATTTTGAATTGCGTTGATTCTATCCCTACCTGGTAATATACCATTACTTGTAAATCTGTGACCTAAGTATTCTATTTCTTCTAATTTATATTTAAATTTATCTTTATTAAATTTTATATTTAAGTCTCTAGCTCTATTTAATACTTTTTCTAATGCTTTATTATGCTCTTCCAAATTTTCTCCATATATTAATATATCATCAATATATATAGCAATATTCGGAATATTAGCAAAATTTTCTTCGTTTTTCTTTTGAAAAATTTCTGGAGCTGTACTTATTCCAAATGGTAACCTGTTAAAATGATAAGTACCAAAAGGAGTGGAAAAAGTACAAAGTTTTCTAGAGTTATTATCTAATTCTACCTGATAAAAACCTTCTTTTAAATCTAATATACTGAAATATTTAGCACCTTTTAACTTTGGTATTATTTCATCTAAAGTCGGAATTAAGTGTTGTTGTTTTTTAATATACTTATTTAAATTTCTTGGGTCTAAACACAACCGCAAATCCCCATTAGGTTTTTCTATAATTATCAAGTTATGAACCCAGTCACGAGGTTCTTCTACTTTTGTTATTATTTCTTTTTCAACTAATTTATCTAATGAAATTTTTAAATTATTTATTATTTTTAAAGGGACTCTCCTAGGTGGTTTAACAACAGGAATTGCATCATGCATTAACTCAATTTTATATTGACCTTTAAATTTTCCTGTGCCCTCAAAATTGTCACTATATTTTCTAATAATTTGATCTTTATTTATGTGAATTTTATTATCTATTTTAATTTGATTGTTTACACTTTCTATTTTATTTATTTTTTTAATTATTTTTAAATTTTCTATAGCATCAGCACCCAGAATACAACAATAATTCTCATTTAAAATCATAAATTTTTCTTTACTTACTGTATTGTTATAAAAACAAGTTAAATAGCACTCACCGATAGGTTTTATTTCTTGACCACCATATGCTCTGAGCATCATCGTTGTTGCTGTTATTTTAACCTTTTTATCAATCTTTTGTAATGTTGTATATGGTAAAATGCTTACATCACTACCTGTATCCAGTTTGATTTCAATCATGGTATTATTAATTCTTATTTTTTCAATCCAATTATTCTTCCTATTTTTTGAAATCATATTTACATAAAATAAATTATCATTTTCATTATCTAAATTTGTTATAAATAAAACTGATTTTTTATAACACACTACTGCAAAATGATTCATTTTATGACAATTATTACATTTGTGCCCATAAGCTGGACATTGTTTTTTCTTATGAATTTTATTACATTTTTTGCACAAAAAAGAATCATTTGCATTAGTGTAATTTTGTTTTTTATTATTATTAACATTTTGTTTATTTTTAACATTAAATTTATTACCAGAAAAATTTTTCTTATCTTTTTTATTGAATGTTGATGTTACAGGTGAAATTCGATTTACTGAAACTTCCTTCTTTTGTATTTCTTTTGTTTGTCCTTCTGATAGTTCTGCAGCTCTGCACATTTCTACTGCTTTTTCAAAAGTTACTTCCATCTCAAGCATTTTTTCTTGCAGCCTTTTATTATTTGTACCCAGCACTATACGATCTCTCATTAAAGATTCCGTTTGTTTTTCAAAGTCACATGTTTTTACTAATTTTTTCACATCAAGTAAAAAATTGTCAAACGGTTCATTCTCCAGCTGATTTCTTGAGTAGAAAAGAAATCTTTCGTAAACTACACGTTTTTTTGGCACACAATACTCTTCAAAGGCTTTCACAACTTTGTCAAAATCGTGTTTATCCGTGTCATTAAATGTAAAGGTTTGAAAAAGTTCAATACCTTCTTCACCTACCGCGTTCAAAAATACAGCTATCTTTTTTGAATCCGTTTTATTACCTAATTCCGCCGCTTCCATAAAAATTTCAAAACTTTGACGGAATTTTCTCCAGTTTTCTGCAATATTGCCGTTTAAAACCAGACTATTTACCGGTTTTAAGTATTCCATTATTATTTGATGTACTTTTTTCTTATTGTCTCCTAATATTGTTGTATCACTCTTATTGTCGTCACTATCAGTGTCTGAATTTGTTTTATTATTTTCTTCTTCTATTAGATTTTTCTCATCTGATGAGTCTGCGTCTTCTTCTTTTTCTTTTTTATTTATTCGCGATCTCGTGTTTAAATACATTTATAGTTGTTTTTTTTTTTTTTTTTTTTTTTTTTGTTTTTTAAGTTGAACGACTGCGCCATGTGATATCTTTTATACAACTGAATGTTCTTTATTTTATTACATTTACATTTACTTAAATCATACGTTTATAATTTGTACTAGAATGACATTGTTAATTCATAATTTGTACTACACTATTGTAGTACTATTAATATTCTTATATGTTAATAAAGTGACCATATATACTAAATAAATTATATATTTTTATTATATTACATGCAGGTTTTTACTTTTATTATTGACGAGGATTTTCTTTTTGAAATAAGTATGTGGTCAATCTGATTTACGGCATTCCTTCCCGGAATTCTCCATGTACCCTTGTGTATGTCTTTTCTGTCTAGTGCAGTGCTTCTAATTACCAGGGATGTTTCATTTGCGAAATTACATAAACGTTGTCCATTTTCGCTAGTGGTTTCATGTAGGGAAAAATTACCGGCTACATTGCGTATGTGTTCTTCTCTTCCAATTTTAGCTTTAAAGTCTCCCATTAATATTAATGTGTCGTAGGGGCTTACCTTCTCGCATATGTCACTTAGAAGTTCATAAAAGGAATTCTTTTCCTCTTCTTCGGCTTCTTCAGTGGGTGCATATGCAGATACGATGGTAATGTTAGAGAATCTGCCTTTTAATCTAATGCTACACAGTCTATCGCTCAGAGGGCTAAAACCAAGTATACTTTTTTGTATAGACTTGTTTACAATAAATCCGGTGCCATATCTTCCTCCAGATCTGTCGTCATTTCCACTATAATATATTACGTATGTAGATTTTTTTTTATTGTTCCTTTACCTTTCCACCTAATTTCTTGTAAAGCAGCTACATTGATTTTATATTTTAAAATTTCGTTGGCTATTTCGTGCATTTTTCCTGTCTGTAGCATAGTTCTATCGTTTCATCATCATTAAAATCATCATTAAAATCAACATTATTGTTTTCCGATGTGTGGCTGTTAACCAGCACGCTCAACCCCCAACTTGGAGGACCAGGTCATTTTATCTCGGAGTTTTCGTCTCCTAGCCTTTAGGGTTCCAATCCCACGGGTACAAGGCAGCACTAAAAGGCAGTTACTTCAAAAGAAACTGTTTTAGTCAAGCCTATGTTTTACTTTACATAAGACTTGACCCGCCAAAATCTCGTTGGTTAGCCGATCCTGATTACTCCACCTGGGTTGGATACCAGATCTTCCATTAGGATTGCTCGGCTTAACAGGGGGGACCAACGTGAAGGTGAGATTTGACTTGGTGTAGCAGAGGCTGGGCCAACGTACCAGGATACCCGTCAGCTGTAATCGCATACTACCCCCATTGATCCTATAGAGCTACCCAAAGGATACACCCCATAGAAACCCCCCCCCCCCTTATTTATTTAAAATATTATAAATAAATAATTTTAATAGATTATATATGGTTTAATTTTATCTTGCTTTGGATTGTAACTAAATATTTTTAATTCAATAGTTTTTTAATACCATTTATGTTTTTAATTAATTGTTTGTTTTTTTATTTTTTAATTAAAAGCGAGGAGCATTTGTAAGTGAACCAGCAATTCTAGTCAAACGTATAAATAGAGGAAGTCAAATTTGGTCAATGGAAAAATTGGAAAATAAATTGATTGACATGAGAGAAATGTATCAAGAACATAAAGAAGGTATATTGGTAAGTACTAATATACGATTTTTCTTTTTCGATATAATATAATGTAATTAAAAAATTAGTAATCAAATTATCATTACCAAAAATGATTCGCGAAAAAAATAATTTATTATTTTATTCAAACAAAAATTGATTTTAATATAAAAAATTAATGTTTTGATATTATTTAATTTTTAATTTAATTAAATACAAATCATGTATGTATTTTAATAATCTAATTATAAAATTTTCAATAAATTTTGTTGATTAATATTCAATTAATGTTCGATGCTCTTAAATTTAAGCAAAACTTTGAAATTTAAATATTTAATTTTCTTTTTGTATTAAAATGCTTAGCCAATAATTGAACCGGATATTGATGATGATGAAGATGAGGTAATCTTTCAAAATAAATTAATATGTGGTAAAATGTATTTTTTCTATTATTTAATTTATATATTTAAAAAAAAAAAAATATTCCTTATAATTTAAAAATAATAAAGAGTTTGATTGTCAATAACAAAGAAAAAGTTAATCATTCACAAATTTGAATGTAACTCAAAAAGAAAAAACGATTTTTAAATTTCTTTTTTATTGGAAACTCTGTTGTTTTTAAAAAACTATATACGGTTTTTGTTTTGTTATTTACTTTCTTACATTTTACTTGATTTGTATTTTACTTCTATTATTCTTTATTTTTTTGCTTCTGAAATCTAAACTCTATTATCTGTTTCCAAAATTTGCCAAAATTAAAGCATTAATATTTTAAAATGAAATCTATATTTTCATTCCATATAGACAATTCCACTTTGGTTTTAGCTTTAGTTTTTCTAATTATTAATATTAATTCAATAAAGTAGACAATTATAATTTTATATTATTTTTAGGATTTTAAGTTAGTAATCAAGCTAGCATTAGTAAATAAGTATTTACAAATTCAATGTAAGAGTTTTAAAATCTTTTTTAGTGTTTGAGGCAATGGTCTTATTTTGTATTTATTAACTTAACTTAATATTCTGCTAATAGGTTTAAAACTTCCATTCAAAGTCATATGAAAGAGCATAACAAATATTTCAGGAGAACGTGTAACTTTGTTCAAAGTGAACGTTGAATTGGTGTTATTATTTAAAATACGTGTAAGGGAAATTACATCAGCTATGTCACGTTTTTGTTCAACCGAGCTTAAGTAGATTAGTTTTAATTTATGCTCACGCGGGGGTTAATTCTTTGGGTCATCGCAGTTTATGTGATGCAGAGAAAATCTTAAGAAATTCTTTGCATTGATTTAATCCTATTGATTTGAATATTAAAAAATAGCGATCATACTTGACCATAAAGATTATTGAATTCCTTTGATCATCTTTTGATGAAACCAAGTATGCAATTGGCTCTGTTAATAATTGAATTGTAATGAAGTTTGAAGTTAAGTTTGTAGTCAAAGTATACTTCTAGATCTCTAAAGGATTCTGCTTTTGAGATGATTTGGTATATAATCTTGGGCTATCGGACATTTAAGAAAAAAGCATGACGGCACATTTATCGATATTCAGTTTTACAAAATTTTTAGTACACCAGCAAGCTAAGTTGTTAAAATCAAATTGGAGAAGAGCTGTGTCTTCGACACACATAATTTTCTTTTTAAACTTATATATCACCTGCGTAGATCACATTATATATAAAACTAATAAAAAGTAATGGTCCCAGATGACTCCTTTGCGGAACTCTGGAGTTGACTACAAGTGATGAAGAAATGTTATCTCTAAAGGGGATCTTATAATGTCTGTGAAATGTGTAAGGTAAGATTCTATCCATTTTAAAAGATAAAAACGTAAACCCAAGGCTGATGAAATTGCTAAAAATTTTAAGTTCATAATTAAGATATTGAAAATAATTTGTAGCTATCGTGTTACTAGAATAAAAGAAAGTACTTGAAAAGTCATGATTAGAATTATATTTCAAGTATTTACGTCATGCTTTTATTTTCCGGTTTTTTAGGCTTTTTATGTTAGAAGTAAACCAAGGAGGACTTGGATTATCACAGGAGCTCCTTTCAGTAAATCCGTTTTTGAAAACCTCGCTTTTAGAAAACTTTGTTTTTTACAAAATTTCGCAATTTTTTAAAAATCTTCTGTTAGAAAATCTCCTTTTAAAGAATTTTCTAGTAAGATACAAAATCAAAATTATCAGCTCTTTCCAGAATAATAAAAAAGAGATTTTTTAAAACGAGATTTTAAAAACATAGTTACTTCTCCTTAATTTTAGTCAATCTCATTCGGGATTACGACGATTTTTGGCATTGAGTTTTGCATCTTTTGGATCATACTGTATACTGTACGTTTGTTGTTGGAGCAATTACATTAGAATTTTGTTTTCTATTGTTTTTTTCGGCTCTTAGTGCTTGGGAATAAGACACAGCTCTTGTGTATTTTTAAGAATTGATGTTTTTTCATTATTTAAATTTTGGTTTTTATTAAATTCGATCTTTTTTTTTTGTAGTTATTTAGATAGTTAGCATCCTACAACAAATTATCGTGGGAAACCGCAGGAAGTGACTCATTGCGATTTACGAATCGAGGCTGTACTATATCTTTTTTTGTACACTGTGGTGTCTTTTTTTTTTTTCAAATTAATGTTATCAATCAGCTTTATCTTTTGCATATTCTGTAGTGCAGGTGGTGATTCCGCTAGTCTCACTTGGAAGAAATATAGAAATCTCGATTTACCTTCGATGATGATGTTGATGACAATGTTGTTGAAGCTATCGGCGCCATGTCTACATTATCAAAGACAGGATATCCACCATTACTCTCAGCTACTACTTGTGCCGACGGTATTGTATACCCAAATTTCATAGCTATTTTGACTCATCATATATTTTTTGGTCGGTTTAAGAGTTTGAGCGGTTCTGCTAAACCTTTTGGAAGATATAAATTAATGCCTCTAAGCCACATATGGGCTGGTTATCTGAAACTATCTGTAAGATATTTGTACAACTAGTATTATGTTATACTATATCAACACTATGTACTAGAACTAGGTTCTTCTAAGAAACCACGTTTATTTGTGGTTTGTAATTAAGTTTCTCATTTTAAGATTATTGCCAAAATGAACCAGGATTTTAGAATTTTTAAGCCTTTTTACTAGATTTTTGATCAAATTTTTTTGTTATTGTTTGATATTTTTTAAGTTTCTATGTGAATTTGTCGTGAAATGTAATTTTTGTTTATTTTTAACAAAAAAAATTTCTTTTATTTTTGTGAATTTCATTTTTAACAACCAAAAACCACATAAAAATTTGTTTAGAATTTTGCGTTTTTTCAGGTGAAACCCGTCTTTAATTTACCTTAAAATGGTCGGGCGGTTCAATGTTGTGGCGTATGACTCCAATATTATGCGCCTATTTTCTTTCGAAATGTAATTCGTTTTCGGTTGTGACTCGCAGCTCAATTAATTATTATAGGCGCCGACAATGAATAAGGGATAAAAATCTTTTTAAATTTTAATTTTGTTTCTGTTTTTTTTTTTAGAATTTTAGAAAAAATAGTGAATTAGAAGAAATAAAATTCTGATGAAAAAATAATGTTCAAGAATACAATTTTTTTTGTATATTTTGTTATTGTTTTGTCGTTCGTTTTTGTTTGAAAAAAAAAACGTTTTTTTCTTTATGTTTTTTTTTGCTGTATCTATCCAAAAAACAAAAGTTAATTAGCATTTAGAAAAATTTAAATTCTGATGAAAAACAATATTATGTTCGAGAGAATATAATTCATTTTTATATATTTTTTTTTATTTTTTTTTTTGTATTTTTTTTATAATAAAGTTATTTTTACTCTCACAAAATAAACGTTTCTTTGTAATATAATTTGTTTGTCTTAACTTCGAACCTCATGACGATACGTAAAAACATCTTATTCTTATCACTAAGAAATTTAACTTTGAAAAATAAAAACAAAATATTTCAGAACCATTTTAGTGCGATTGTTATTTTAGATAAATTTAATGTTGAATAATAATTTAGATCTCCTCCTTAGCCTAGGTGGTTAGAGCGCAAACATTGCAATCTAAACACTGTGGCAGTCCCGGGTTCGAATCCTGGTGGGAGATACCATAGCCAGTAAAATTAATAATTATAATAAATTAATATATAATAAATTATAATATAATAATTCCATACCTAAAAATATAATAATAAATAATTAGTAACAAATAATATAAAAATATACCTATAATCGTGTTTCCAGCTATACTCTATAATCTAATAATTAATACTGAATAAACAATAACCTATATGTAATTGAACGACAATGTAATTGTTACTATCATATGCAATTACAATGGCAGTACACACCTAAAAACATGACACGGTTTCTCTACTTGACCGATAGATGACACTTGGGAAAAAATTAAGAAGCGACATCTTGTAGATAGATTACAGTAGACCAATCATTTACTTAATTGAAAAAGGAAAAAACGATTCGAAACACAAGGCAGAGCCTCGGATAAGAAAAAAGCAGATGGAGATGCCTAGTAGTAGATATCCTATGCTCCCAAGAGAGGAGTAATAAGGACAAAAAAAAAAAAAAAAAAAAAATAATTTAGATTACAACATATTACCTTTGAATCCCCATATTAAAAATATAGATGATATAAAAATAATATGTTTAAATGTTAGAAGCCTTAAATATAAAGTTGATGAAATAAAACCCATACTACGTGATAATTTAAACACAGCTGTTCACTTAATTTTGTTCACTAATTTTCACTAATAAAGATAACCAAAATCATGGATACTTGATAAAACCGTTTCTTGCCGCAAAAACAGAAGAGAAGGACGTGTTGCAGCTATTGTTCATAATTTAATAAACTTTGAAACCATAAATAAACTTTCTGTGATGAGTGTTGTAGCATGATTTCAATTAAAGTAAAGTCCAAAACAATTACTACCACTGTTAAATTAATAAATATAGACCACCCGATAATAGTAATCCAAAATTACAAAAGTTTTTCAAAATGGTTCGAGCCACTTTTAAAAGACATGAGTAGGAAAAACGCTATAATTGTCGATGATTTTAATTTCAGTCTTAAAACTCCTGATAATAGAAAGTGAATATCAAAATATAGTTGAAACATCCGGCTTTTTTTTCTGTGATTCATCTGTTACCAGGTCAAGTTCAGGTTCGTGTTTAGACCATGTCCTAAAAAATAGTTTTAATAAGAAATTGTTAATTACTTACTTACCTACTGATTTATCAAATCATAATATGATACTACTTGAAATAGAAGATTAAAAATTTATAAACAAAACAGCACATACGAGTATGTACAATAAAAAACTATTAAATGTCAACAAATTAAAAAGTCAGATAACGAACTGCCAATTTGAAATGTTGGTGATGTCGATGTTATCAGTAAACAAGTAGTAGATAAATTAAAAAATTGCATCACTGTCGACAGAAATAAAATAACATAAAGTAAATGAAAAATTTAGTAGTCCATGGATAGATCGCGAATGCAGGCAAGTAATAAATATAAAAAACTATTGTTACAAAAAATATAGGCAAAATATGGACAACATACATTTAAAAGAAAAGTATCACTTTTGGTTGAATAATTTAGCTGCTACAAAAAGAAAACGAAGAAATTATGATTCATTCAAGTTCAATAGCTGTTTCGGCAATCAACAGAAAACATGGAATACGGTTTAAGAAGTTATTAGTGACGGGAAAGCGTTTTTCTCTCTCGTTGATAACGAAAATAATTGTTAATGAAGTCAAAAGTAATGTTGAAGACATAGAGTTTGGGGTAATCCAAGGTAGTTCACTTGGTCCAACGTTATTCACATGTTATATGAAAACTTCGAAAAATTAAATCTTAGTGGCAAATCATTTCTATATGCTGATGATATTGCCATAGTTTATAGTAAAGACAGTTTAACTAATCTCGAAAATTTTGTAAATCAAGACATGGGCGTAATACATAAATGGATGTGCAAACATAATCTAACTGTAAATGTGATTAAAACTAAATTTATGCTTCTGAAAAACAAAGGTACTAATATTTCTGCATTATATAGTGGTGTTAGTATAGAGAGATGTAACAATTACAAATACCTCGGAGTTATTATTGCTGAACTAATGAAAAAGCTAAGAAGAACAGCTGGAATTCTTAGGAGAATCTGTTACAGAGTCGCGTACAACAGCATAATATCAGTGTTCCACATGCTGTTTTACAGTATAATAACATATGGTATTGGTATTTGGGGAAACACATTTTTGAAAAATATAAACACATTACAAATAATTCAAACAAAGCAATTAAGAACTTGTTTGGTCATGATCGACGTACCTCAACTAATACTATATATCAAAAATATAAAATTGATTGACCAAAAATTATTTTTTTTTTTTTTTTTGGCTTGGGGTAAGGATATAGGAAATCGTCGAAAGATACTGAGCGCAACCACAGTTATGTGTGACTTTAACACACTAAAAACACCAGCCCTGTTTTAAAATATTAAAACTATTCTTAGAGACTAACCATTAATTTTGCGCTAACTTTTTATGATCTACTGGAATTTCCTCCGTTAAGGTGATCTGAATTTATCGCTAGTTGGAGGGGCCTAGTTCTTTTAAGCCTTCTATTGATATTTGAAAATAGTAGAAGTTTTGACGCTTCTATGTTTATGTGATCTTCTAAGTGGGTCTTATGTTTTATGGCATATTTTTTTATTTCATCGCTAACAATAGGAATTCCTAGATCCCTATGTAAGTCGGAATTTCGTACATACCAGGGAGCACTAACCATGTTACGTAGCACTTTGCTTTGAAATGTTTGAATTGATAGGCTTAATTATTTGGTTATATAACAAAATTTTGTACTCTATTGGCAATTTAGATTTTCGACCTAGGAGCCAATACAGCCAATACTCTATATTTTTGTTCTAATTCTATTCTTTTCTTTTTGACATGTTCTTTCCATTTTAGCTTGACATCTAATGTCATTCCTAGGTATTTTGCCTTGTTTTCATGAGGAATATCTACCCCATTTAATTGTACGGCTGGGGGATTTTGAATAGGTTTATTTGTAAAATTTACTTGCACTGATTTCAGTTCATTTAGTTTAATTTTGCATCTTTTGGTCCAAAGATATAATTTATCACTTGCTTTTTGTAGTTTATTTGTAGCCTCGCCGATATTTGATCCTACTGCCATTATTGCAGTATCGACAGCAAAAGTCGCTACAGTTATTTCTTGAAATTGGGGCAAGTCACTAATATACAGCAAGTATAATATTGGACCCAAGATACTTCCTTGAGGCACACCCGCTTTAATTTCTCTCAGTGTAGAGTACTCTTCATCCTGTTTAATTCTAAACAGTCTATCAGTTAAGTATGATGAGAGTATATCTACATATTTTTTAGGTAATAGTTGCTGCAACTTATAAATTAAGCCTTCGTGCCAAACTTTATCAAATGCTTGTCCTACGTCTAGAAATATTGAAGAGCATATTTGTTTTTCTTCTAGAGCTTTCTCAATTATATCAGTAATTCTATGTACTTGGTCAACAGTAGAGTGTTTTTCTCTAAAACCAAATTGATAGTTTGGAATTAGTTTTCTATTTTCTATTATAGGTTTCAACCTTTTTAATAACAGTTTCTCAAAGAGTTTTGACATAATTGGTAACAGAGAGATAGGTCTATAAGACTTTGTTTCGTTTGGAGGCTTTCCTGGCTTAAGTATCATAATTATTTCTGCCACCTTCCAAACGTTAGGTACATAATTTAACCTTAACATAACATTCATTATATATGTTAACATTGTTATCCCTTTCTTCGGGAGTTGTTTTAGAATGTCTGCAGTAATTAGATCGAAACCTGGTGCTTTTTTTGACTTCAGAGCTTTAATTTCTTCAACCATTTCTATATGAGTATTTAGTTCAATGGCATTTTCTTCTCTTCTGAAATCATTTTCAATGTAGAGGTCTGACTCTATTTCATTGGGCCGAAAAATTTCTTCCAGGTGATCTGCGAATGTTTCGGCATTTTCTTTATTATTTTTTGCCCATTTACCATCCATTTTCCGAATTGGTGGGACTGGCACTACAGGTTTTTTCAAACTCTGTTGCTTTCCACAAAGAGTAATTTCTTTCTTTTTTAGCTGATAAATTCTCAACATATTTTTCATATGATTTGTTTTTTATTGTAAGAATTCTTCTTTTAAGATTCTGCGTTATTCTATTCAACACAGTTTTATCAGCTGGGTCACGTGTTTCATGCCATCTTCGTCTAGCTCTTCTCTTTAGTTTAATCGCATTTAATATATCTCTAGGATAATTAGGTCCTGCTGTCATGTATTTACATTCTTTTGTATTATTCCATGCAGCATTTTGGACAATTTTATTAAGATTTTCAATTGCTAAATCTATTTCATCTTTAGTTGTTATTTTAACCCTTAAATTTATATTATTTTATATTATCTCTCTTGTTTAAAGTTGAACCAATTTGTTGATTTATTAACAAGTGTAGGCTTATTTTGTTTCTTAACAATTTTTTCATGCAGGTTTAGTACGACAGCCGAATGGTCTGAGTCTAAATCCTCATTATTTTCTAGGCTAATAAAATTTGGAGATATTTTTTTTGTTATGAAAAAATCCAGTAGATCAAGAGTTTTATTTGTATCAGTAGGCCAATGAGTTGGTTCGCCTGTAGAATGAAAATGGCAACCCAACTCTCTAATAGCTTTCCTTAGCTCTCTTCCTCTTGTTGAGGTAAGTCTTGAACCCCAATTGATATGTTTGGCATTGTAGTCACCTCCTAGGATGAACCTATCCCCAAGTCGGTTCAAGAGGTCTTTAAGGATCATATTCTTTAAATTGTAATTAGGAGGGCAATATAAAGCCCCAATGTTTAAATCCTGTTTAAGGGACTTAACACGTATTACTGAAAGTTGAAATTCATCAGTCTCTATTTTAAACTCTTCGTGATGTAGTAAAGAGTTTTTCACCAAAATTGCACTACCTCCTCGCGGTTTATTACTAGGGTGTGTCGCATTATAACATGTGAAACTTATTATTTTTAGTTTTGACTGTCTTGTCATATGAGTTTCTGATAGGAGACACACATCAATGTTTTTAGTTTTTAGAAATAGCTCTAATGCTAGTTTTTTATTTAGTACGCCGTTTGCGTTCCATGTAGCAATACTAATTTTATTTTGGGCCATTATTTAGAAATTTTCTCGGAGTACCACTATAGCTTTTGCTAGAATTGTTTTCTAAATTAGTTATTCTTTTAGAGATATCATTCATTGAATTTAACAAATTTTGCATCATCTGCATTAAAATGTTATTATCAGCTTTAGTGTTAGGTTTATGAATGCTATTTGTACTATGAGTTATATTCCTAACGTTAGTGCGTTTTATTATTTTTTCAGCTGATTTTTCTAATGCTACATTGTTCTTTTTTGTTGCACTAATAGGTTCTTTTGCTCTATTTTGTGATACTTGGGCATACGATAAACCGTCTATGACCCTGCCTAGGATTTAAGCTTCTAGATTTAGGGTTAGGTGAATTCGACGCACCTTCTTTGGTATGTTTTGGATTACTTTTCTTTTTTCTCTTTTGTAATTCTTTTGCAACTACGCACCCCCTACAGTTTGCAGGTGTGCCTCAAGGCAGTTAGCACATTTCGGCGTAACCTTTTTGTCTTTGTCACAATTCGTTGATAGATGTGACCCTGCACATTTTACACATTTAGCTAGACGCTGGCAAAATTTTTGTGTGTGACCATATCTTTGTCATTTTTTACACTGAGGAATCAGATTTGGTTTTTTCAGAGCTTCAATTTTCACTCTCATATGCTGAATAAACTCTATTTTATAAATCTTATCAATGTCCTCAGTATTTTCAAATGTTAACATAAAAAGGGGTAGTTTAACTATACTTTCTTCCTCATTCTTTTTAATTTTTTTTCTTTTGTTTACAACTTCAATGATTTTAAAACCCTTACATTTAAGCTCTTGCTTTATATCTTCAGGATCGCATGAAGGATGCAAGTTCCTAGCCATAACTTTAATGGGCCTGGTCAACTTGTTTTCATAAGTATGCCATTTTAAATTAGCTTCATTTATAATCTTTGTTAGTTCTCTGAATTCCCCTTCTTTTTCAACATTAATCTTCAGTTGATGGTTATTCATCATATTTATTTTATAGTTAATTTGTACATCTTTCAGTATTTTATTAACTTTGGGGTATTCTACAACATTACTTAAGATAACCGGAGGAGGTTTGTTTTTTCTTGTAATGATGGGTTTATCAATTGAAATTTTTGGTTTAATCACCTTTAATTTTTCTACACTATTTTCATTGTGTATTTCTGGTGAGTGCTCCGCTTTTCTTTTTTTCCCTGTACGTTTTACAATCCACTCGGTTTCCCGAGTTAGTTCTTCTTCATCTGTACAGTATTCTACTGCACTTTTAGTTAATTGCTTTTTCCTTAGCATTTTATTTTCTTTAATTAGAGTGTGAATCTGACTCATTAAGTCGCTACACATCTTCTCTAGTTCACTTATTCTTAAATGAAACTGTTTCTCTACTGTAATACCCACGTCTAGGGGTTTATTCTGACCGTCATCGTTAGACATAATTTTTATTAATTTCGAACCAGTAATATTTCCAGTGAAATTAGCCTGGATTCCCGCTTTGTCACTGGTTTTATTTTCAACTACAGGTGGTGATCTTCCCATTAAACCGCCCTTTTTAAAAGGGTCGGTTGCGTTGAACGTAGATACATTTTTAACCACTGGCGACTTAACTAATCCCTTTGTGGAATTAGCCAAGCCCTCGCCGGCAGCCGTGGTCTCTGCCGACATTTTGGTAGATATCCCTACCATATTTTTATCTTTATTTGTGTTCATTATTTTATATTATTATGTTTTGTATTTTATACCTACTACCAGGGATTTTAACTGCCGCCCCTTTGGGGAACCGACGCAGACCTGAGAGCCGTCCATTCTGGATCAGTCGCTTCTGGATTTTCGTTGGATTTTAGAAGACTCGTACCCCAAGCATTCCTTACTGCGGATGTTTCTAAGCCCCAATCCGCCGGATTGACCAAAAATATGTAACACAAATACTTCACCTATACAATATGGCTAATGACAACATAAAATCAAATACTCGTCTAACAAATCAAGAAGTACATAGTTACAACACTAGATGTACAGCAAATCCGCTGCACCGTTGGGCAAAATTTGAATGGCTTAGAGCCAATTATGAACACAGGTATCGCTCTTTATAATAATATACCAAATGCATAAAAATATATATCTTACATCAAATTGAAGAACTTGTTAAAACATAAATATATAATCTTATACATCAATCAAAATAATTAAGAAATTCAATAATTTTTTTTGCTTTTCGTTTTTTTTTTTTTTTTTTTATAATTTAAATTTTGAATTGAGTTAAACTTAAATCATCTCTTGGACTTGTTTTATTTTTTGTTTTTGTTTCTTATAGTAATTTACTCTTTTTTCTCTTTTACTTTTTTTTAATTTTATAAAGATATTACTTTTTTTTTTTTGGCTCTTCTATTATCTATTTTGGAACAACCACTTACTTGATAACTAGTTTTGTAAGATAGCACATAATTATTAAATACTCTATATGAGCGTTAACCTCTCTTGAAATAAATTATAAATAAATAAATAAATATCCCTAAACATTTAAAACGAAAAATGTTCTAAGCCAGAAAAATTATGCAATTGTAAACAAGCATAATACATTTGATAAAAGAAGTACCAAATTTCCTTTTTATTTATTTTTTATTTGATTGTAAATTAAACTGGAAGGAACATATTCAAAAAATTAGTTCGAATATTTTAAAAATCTTAAGAAATTCTTACTTCGGAACCAATAGGAAAATTCTATTAAAACTACTTAATTTTATGATATTACCAATTATTGACTAAGGTAGCTGGATCTACAATTCGGCAAATAAAACACCTTTAAAATCATTAGATTCCATCATATACCGAGGTATAAGAATTGCAGCAGGAGTATTTTGAACCACCCTAACAGTTATGATGTATGGCTTAAAAATTCTCTCCTTTAGCGATCATTTATTAACTAAACTGATGACTAGCGATACTCTTTATAATAAACTCAAAGAAAATTAAACCATGTTTTATTACATTAAAAAATAGATTAGATAATAAAATTACATAAAATAAGTTTGAAACTAAACATTTTACATCACAGCCTATCTGTTCACATAAACTCGAAGATATAGATGTATCTCTTAAGTAAGTTTTGAAAAAACGATACTCATCCTATTATATTTAAAGATTTATATCTAGAGAAAATTTAAACCAAATATTATAAATATGAAAATATTTTCACTGATGGGTCAGTATAAAATGATAAGGCAGGATGTGGATTTACATATCACAATATAGAAAATATATTTCAGTTACCATTTTTTCATAAAATACACTGAGAACAAATTTCTAAATAAAAATATAGTTATATGTATTGATTATAAAAATATAGTTATATGTATAAATTGGTATTTCTAAAAATGTTTATTCTCTTTTTTGTATTCTTTATCATGTTGATATTCATGGTAATGAAGAAGCCGATGTAATTGCAAAACAAGCTATAACTAAACTAATTGTGAAGAAATATAAATGAATCTACACGGATTTAAAAAGGGTAATAAACTCAAAAATTAAAATTGAGTATATAAATTTTTGGAAAAATACAGACCAAACGAACAAATTACGAAACATAACAAAAGATATACTTTCTTAGAAAAACCTTGATTGTCTTAACCGGTTCATTATAATTACAAGATTAAGAGATGGACATTCAAAATTAACACATCAATACATAATGAAAAACGAAAACTCACCAATATGTACTTACTGAAAAATTCTTATAATTAGACATTTATTTGAAAATTGCACAAAACATAGACATATTAGATATAAATTTGGCATAAATAGTATATAAAGTCTATCTTCTAAGTGTGGATATTATCACTTATCAAAATATTATATCTTACTTACTTAACTTCATTGGGAATATCTAAACCTGGACTTCGTATACAACCTTCGTTGTAATAACACCGGTTTCGGTTTGATTAAAATTCTTTTTTTCTGAAATTTATTCAAATTTAAATAAAAAATTTTTTTTCTAATCTAACTTTTTAATATTAACTTTATTTTCATAATTTCATTAATTTTAAAACAAAAACACTAAATTTAAATAAAATAGAAAAGAAATTATAGAAAATTAAGTATAATTTTTTTCTATTTTATTTAAATTTAGTGTTCTTGTTTTAAAATTTGTGGTGGTTTTTTGAAATTTTTATACCCGTATGACTATATAGTCAAAGGGTATAATAAATTTGCCATTACGTTTTGACGCAGAGAAGGAGAGAGGGTAGATATAGACTCAAGTGTATGGATCGGATCAGAATCGAAAAAAAAATCGATTTAGCTATGTATGTCCGTCCGCACGATAACTCAAAAACTAAAGGAGCTAGAATTTTGAAATTTTCGCAAATTCGTTTTTTTTTGCAATAGCCGTCATCGCTATTTAAATTGCCATTTTGGTCCATGGATTCGGGTGGCTGCCATACAACTTATTTTTTTATATGAGTATTTCTCTGTACCTATTAAAGCTGGGTGTCTGAAATTTTGCCAAAAAAAGTTTAGTGTAATGGTCAAAGTTTCTGCAAAATTTGGTTGGTCTACTGCAGAGGGTTGGAGTATCTGCCATACAACTTCTTATTTTATATGAGCATTACTCTATACCTATTAAAGCTGGGTGTCTGAAATTTTGCCAAAAATAGTTTAGTGTAATGGCCAAAGTTGCTGCAAAATTTGGTTGGTCTACTGCAGAGGGTTCGAGTAGCTGCCATACAACTCCTTCTTTTATAAGAGCATTACACTACACCTAATAAAGCTGGTATGTTTGAAATTTTGCCAAAAGTAATTAATGTTAATTCGAATTAATAATAATTCTCTTCTTAAAATAATTTTTGGTAATTATTTATAATCCCGAATTTTTTTTTAATTTTTGTTTTTATAGAATTTTTTAACATTTATAAATTTTAATGAAACGCGCCAGTTTGTTTTGTTTACATTAAATTAAATTAAAATAATTATTTTTTTTGGAAGTAAACTTCTTTTAATCTTCTCCTAGTGGTAAACAAAACAATATTTCCATCTCTCTCCTTTCCATAGATAGATGTTAATGTTTAAAATATATCTCACCACTCTCAATATACCATCATAACAACACCGTAACTTAATTAATAAATTCTGATGGTAAATGTCCAATAATATTAATAATTTTTTTTTTTGTTTTTGTACTCAATTCTTTATATTGCCACAATTACAAATGTTGTTTTATTTTTAATTAGATGTAATTGAGTATTTGTTTTATTTTGATTGAGTTTGCAGTTGTACCTACAACAATAAATGGATATATAGATTCTATATCGTGCAAGTTAAAAACTGTTAGACGTAATTATAAACCATTCTCTTGCTCGAAATAAGACTTTTATTTTTTTATTTTTCTATTTTTTTTTTTTTAAATCGTACATAAATAAGAGTTTCTTTTTCTCTTTGTTTTTCACTATTCTTTCTAGTTTCTAATAAAATTATAAACTTTAACGTTAATTTTTGTAATATTCGCAGTTTGCAAAAGAACTTCCATGCCGTTGAGGGTCATCTTTATTCAATTAAACCGTTTCTATGTGAAAAGCAAGTTGGTGGTCACAATGTTAACTTCGATATTAATGACTACTCACTCATTATACATTTCGTTCCCCAAAGAGGCATCGCCATCTATATAAAAAAAGACATTGCATTCAACACTCTTGTCAAATATAAAGCTTTTAGCCCAACTTTCAATTACGTTTAAGTCAAAATCCATGTTGGGAAGCATGTTATGCATTTCTGTTTTCTATACAGATCACCCAATTCAAATGAATAGGAAACTGTTATGGAAATTGAAAACTTTTCATATCAGCTCAATGAAATTCTCGATTGTTATCCCAAAACTGAAATTGTTCTGGCGGGGGATTTTAATGTTCATAACAAAGATTGGCTTCACTTTTCCAGTTAGCTCTTCTCCAAGTTAAAACTAGATTGGGAAACAAGTTGAATTATTTTCCACTCTATTTCACCTTTCTCAACTTGTTAAAAATCCCTCTAGAATCCCTGACCGTGCTGATCTACAAGGTCACTTCTTGGATCTGTTTCTAATCACACACTCTGAAAAGTATGTGGTTTCAGTTGGTTGCCCTCCTGAGGAGGGGGGGGGGGGCTCTGATCTCTGTTTGGTCAATACAAGGTTCCAGGCAAACTCGGTGTCCAACCAAAGGTTCCTTCCCAAAAAATTAGTATGGCGTTATAACCATGCTTACTTGGGAAGGTCTAAACAATTTTTACAAAACTTTTAATTGGTCACTGTGCTTCCGTGGTAGAAATGTCGACTTTGCTGCAAATGTGATTAGTAAAACTATTCTACTTGGAATGAGATTATGTATACCTATATACCTATATATACCACTTCATGAAATCTATTAAGCAGAAACCCAAACTTGGTTTAATCGTATTTGCAAAGAAGCCATTCTAAAAAAAGGAAGCCTTCAAAAAGTACCTGGACAGTGATTTAGAGCTCACAGGGCCAACTATATAGTGGTTCGGAACAGATGCAAGAGAGTTATCAACAAGCAAAAATTCTTGTTCAACCAAAGGTAGCAAAAGTTTTTATTTTTTCTTATAATTAATGTTGAATTAATATGTGCAATAAATATAATATGTGCAATTATAATAATGTATTCTTACATTTCAGATTTAAAATCATATAGTTAATGTTTTCATTAGTTTTAAGCTTAGAAATTTTCAACTTATGTTGTAGAAAAGTAAACTTAATGAATTAAAAAACAAAAAACATTAAATGTAATAGTTAAATTAGTTGTATAATAAATTATCACTAGTATCGTCCTGTGCTCGAAATTCGAGCTTTTTGTGCTTTTAAATTTACATAAATAATCCGTTTCACGTAATTTATATTAGACTAATATTACACGAAACTTATTTTTTTTTTCCTGTACATAATAAAATCTATGGCAACAATGTTATCTACAATTCTTGCGTTTGAAATTAGCTTAAAAAAAAATTTATAATTTTTTCAATTATAAAAACGTAAGTATTTTTGAATTTTATTCCTGTAGCTTAACGCTCTATAAAGAGAGTATAATTTTGTACAGTTATTACACAAAAAAAGGCAATTTACATTCTAAATATAAATAGTGTTCTAATATTTAATGTTCTGAAAATTTGATGATTTTTCTAAACAAACACATATACATATTTGCTGAAGTCAAGTAGCCAAAATTCGAGTTAATGCTGTCCTAGAAATAGAAAATTGTACTTTTTTCTAAACATTTTTAGTACGATTTGAACTATGTTGTATGTATTCTGTACTCTAATTAAAAAGCTTATTCATAGAGCATAATATATACAACAAAATTTAACATATCTACCTATCATAATTCATAAGTTCAGTACTTAGTATTATATTATATTGAAGCTGCCAGAAGTACAAAATAATAGTTAAGTTGACAGAAGTCGAGATTTTTTTTAAAATCACAATTTTAAGATTTATAATATATCTACAAAGATATTAAAAAAAAATAACTAATCAATTAAAAAATTGATAAATTTTTCCTCCCCTTATTCCATTTTTAAATTTGGAATTTTTACTACAAATGTATGTCTTCAAAAAATGGTTCTGAATTCTTTATTTTACTTTATATTATACCTATTTGTCTAGTTTATTTATTTATTTTTTTCTATGTATGGTCATGAGTCATGACTCATATGTTTCTTCAAACAAACAAATTTTATTACTTGCGCTCCTATATGAGGAGTAAACTACTGTTTTTTACTCTCACTTACGGCCAGCTACACCACACCAGCTCTTGAAAAAGAGTCGATGAGAGGAGTAGATAATTAAAGGATTAGATAATTAATCATCATAATTTAAACTACAATACAGTACCGACGTGTTTTATTTTTCTTTATCGATTATAATATAATTATTACACGATAACGAAAAATTACGTGTCAGCGGTAATAAATATTAAAAAATAAAAATAATTATTTTTTATTTTTTTGGTTACGCGAAATGGCTTCGTGCCAAACTTGCAAGTTAAAAATAAAAGGTGAAGCGGGTATTGAGTGTGCAGGAGTATGCCAAAAAAATTTTCATGAGGCGCTAAAATGTTCTGGGATAGATCAGTCAGTCTACAATAAATATACTTTTTGCGAATAAGAATATAAAGTTCATATGTGACGACTGTGTACAGTACATCCAAAATGTGGTTACAGTACTTAATTGTACAAAATATGGAACGAGCGGTCGCAAAAAATAGTGATTATTTGAAAGAATATAAAGAGGATTTTGAAAGGGCAATTAAGAACAATGAAAAAGAAGTGATCGATTTACTTAAAGCGATGGAAAACAAGCGATGAAAAAAAACCAAGGGTTTTTAAAAAAGCACATTTTCAAAATAATAGAGTGTTTCATACTGAGTACTTTATCGGAATATAATGTTGAAGCTTCAATGTTAACGTTTAATTTCAGAAATATATACGTTGGTGACTAAATTACTACTTATTTATAGAAACAGTAAATTTTTTAATTTTTAAGTCCTAATAGCCCCTCTATGGGGAAGGTTGCCCAATTTCTCAAGGATCTAATCCTCACTAGGAATTAAACTAGGTTTAAGGAATTAAATTGTGAATTATAATAAAGTGTTTGATGCGATAAACGTACCAAGGTGTTTTAAATGTAAAGGTTTCAACCATAAATCAGTTGACTGCACAAATCCTGAAACTTGTTTGAAGTGTCACGTAAAACACAAAACCAGTGAATACCAAAAAGAAGAAATCAATATGTGTATAAATTGTGTAAAATCTATTGAAAAATTCAGTTTGAGTTTAGATGTAAATCACAAAACCTTAAGTAAATTATGCCCAGTGTACCAGAACAAATTAAATATGCTAAAGCGAAAAATTGGATATTAGCAATTAAAGGAGTTAGAAGTGAAAGATAACAATTTAAATATAGATAACAAAAGTGTTTCTTCCTGTATCAACTATGCTTATATCAATCCCAATACCGATTATGATAATAATAATTCTAAGTTTAAAAACAATAATAACATTAATGATAGTAATAGTTCTAATAATATTAGTAATGATATTGCTGATAAAAACAAAAATAATGATAGTATTAGTGTTAAGAATAATAATGGTAATGAAATTAGTAATAGTACAAAAAAAAATGTATGCAATAATATAAGTAATTCTGCTAGAATGATAGATATTAAAGATAAAAATAAAAATGAAAATTCGAGTAGCTACAGTAATAAAAATTATAATCTATTATCTAAAACAAACAAAAAAAAACGTGTTAACGTGATATTGAAGGATTGCCAACCATGATCCATGAAAGTAGGAGTAGTAAATACAGAAAAAATTTACAAACAATTTGGAACTCCACGCAAAATTATTTAATTGGTAGACCGTAATGGCAGTCCAATCCACAAATACTTTAGAAACGGGTAAATTAAAAATTTTGTATCTAAATATATGCAGCTTAAGAATTAAAATTTATGAATTAGAAACATTAATTAATAAATGTAAAGAAATTGATATTGTGATTCTAACAAAAGTATGGATAAGAAGTATGGTAATGAAATCACTACTTATAATATTCCAAACTATAGGGCAGTTTTCAATTGTAGAGATGAGAAAGTCATCTTTATAAAAAATAATATCAATTTTACTTAGGTATTAAAAGACGAAAAGTATAATTTGAGTGTAATTGAAATTCTGAATTCTGCACCTAGATTAAGAATTGGTACATTTTACAAGGCTCCAGCGGAAAATAGTAACATATTTATAGAATATTTAGAAAAAAGATTAAAAAATAAAGCAAACTACATATTTTTTGCTGATACTAATTTAAATTTATTCAATAATTCTAATACCGTAATTAAGTATAAAGACATGATAGCAACAACTGGTTATAGTATAATAAACAGAACACAAAGTACAAGACACACAGCTCATTCCAATACCTTAATTGATCACATTTTAACAAATTCATAAGATAAATATGATATTAATTTTACAATAGAAAGTAATAGTCTATCCGATCACCAATTGGCAATAGTATCACTAAAAGCAATAAGTATTATGAAAATACCAATGAAGAAGCTCACTATAAGTAAAACTGATTATAACCAGATGTTTCAAATTGTAAATAATAAAATAGAAAACACTAGCGTTTTAATAGACAAATAGACACGTTAACAAAAATAATACAAGAAGCTAAAGTTTTATGTACAAATTCAATGTCGATTAGAACTAGGAATAAATAATACATGGATAACACCTTCGATATATAAAGAGATCCAAATAACAGAGATAAAAAGACAAAATATACTCTATGTAAGAACAAGGTCGATAAAAAAATAAAAGAGGCTAAGAAAAACCATATCAATAAAAGCATTGAAAAGTGACTCTAGGAAATTATGGAAAGTTTTAAATAATACTATAAGGAATACTAATAAGGATATTTCAGAACATATAACAAGCATTGTAAAAAAAAATGGAGAAATGACAAAGGATGAAAACGAAACGGCAAACACGTTAAATGAATTTTTTAATGAAGTAGGAGAATCCATTATAAAAGGAATAGAAATATATAATATAGTAACTATAGAACACATAAAAAATAATAAAACATTATTTCTTAGACCTGTTACTGAAACAGAGATTTATCAAATTATTATGAAGTTAAACAGAAATGCAGTCCCAGGTTAATATTATCAAGGGGAAGGGAACAATATTAAGAGATGTTTATATTTATAAAGTTTATTATAATTAAAATTGAACCGAGTTCGTTATAAATGAAAACTACTGCAAAACCAAATGTATTGCTTCCATTTCGAATAGAACTCATTTTATTTTATATTTCTCGTTCACTTTTTAAGATAAAAAAAAAAAAAAGACAAAAACAAAACAAAAATTTCAATTTCCTTGTTCATTGAACATTTGAACTAAACAAAAAAAAGAAAGACATAAGTTGGCGCATAGAATAGTTTGATTGAGGTGCGAGTTACAACTGAAAATGAATTACATTTACATAGAAAGTCGGCGCATAATAGTAGAGTCATAAGCCTCAACTTTAAACCGCGTGACCGTTAAATTTACGTTAAATTAAAGACAGGCTTTCACATGAAAAAACGCAATATTCTAAAAAAAAATATCATTGTAGTAATATGAAAACAAAAAAACACTTTTTTTTTTGTTGTTGTTTCATTCAAATTAGTCTTATAGTTTACCCTGAAAAAGGATGTTTATATTTATATGGGAAAAAAATAAGCCGATTAAATATGTTATAGCAAAAAAAAAAAAAAAAACAAAAATTGTATTTATTTATTTATTTGTAGTACCAGACAATAGTAAATATTGCCTGATAATATTAATCTTTTGCTGATTTGACATTTGTACTTATTATTAAATTATTATAATATGCATATAATAATTATTTTATCTTATAATAATAATTATTATAAGATTTAAAAGCGAGACTTTTCGATTGAAAAGCCGCCACTTTATCTCTGAGCTATCAGTGAGATATTTAGTTTTTTTTTATAAAATTTTTCCGATAAATAAAAATATTTCTGTGTGTATTAATTGAAATCTTTCAAAAATCTTCTTGGAAAATATTAACACAATAACGACTTACTTTATACGAGTTTGAATAAAAAACGGGAAAGAAATTTTACATTAAGCTATTCTTGTAATAGCGGTTGGTTTTGTTGTGGACACAGAATATTTTTTTTTGTATTATCACATTATTTTTTTATATTTTATTTTATTAAGAAAAAAATTTTGTTTATTTTTTATATAAAAATTTTGAATACTTTAGTTACTGAATAAATAATTGATAATTTTATTGTATTTTTGTATTATAAATAATATATTTGTTAACCCATTATAAACTATTTTTACTTTCGTAGCTCTTCTAATAAAATAAAAAAAAAAACAAAAATTAAAGTAAGTATCATAGATAACAGGAGAATTATGATTGTAATACATACATACAATACATGAAATTTATCTTTTTCATACCTGTAACCTGGATCAGATAATTTTGGAATTCCTACAAATCTATAAATTAAATGTAACCAAAAATTATAAATTAAATAAAACCAGAAATATTTTTTTAATTTTTGCGTTTCATGACAGTAAAAGATAAGAAAACAAAATAGAATTTTTTTTTTTTATTAATTAATTCATAATCATTCTGTTAGAACTGATGTTACTAAAATAATTTTAAATTTTAATTTGTAAGTGAACAATATGAGCAAATATCTTACAACTATTAAGATTTTAAATTATAAACGGAATATTTTGTGTTTTAATTTTTGCTTTTTTGGGGGAAAAAAATTTTAATTTAACAAGTTAAGAAACTGTAAATCGGTACAACCGACTTAGAAATACTTTACACCTATTTGTTTCAAACTTAATGAAAAATCCATAAGCCATTTTAAAACTATAAAAGATTTTATTAGTTTGATCGTAAAATAAAGCTAACGTTATACATAGCTTCATATTTCGTAAGACACTGCTTTAATTAACTTTATGACACTAAAAACATTTTCTAGTTATTTTATCTATTCAAAAATATTACAAACTTTTACTAATTTATCTATTTAGAAATATTAAAAAATAAAAGAACTTGAAATTAATGTATTTATGAAATGCAATTAAAAAATTACAGATTTAAAACTTTTTATACAATTCAATTAAGTTTTACACATATTATGCAACAGTTACCTCAGAATTATTAATTTTTGCTGTTGAATGATTTAGTACCCTTGATCAATTATTTCAATTTTATTAATAATTATAATTTTTAAATTTACTCTCTTAATTTACTTACTTTTTAATGTTATACATAATTAAATTTTTTAATTTAAAAAATTCTGGTTTGATTTAGTTTATAGATTTATATTAGGAATCCTATTTAGTTTTGTTTGAAATATGACTTGATCCAGGTTACAGGTATGGAAAAGATTAATTTTTTGATTGCAATTGGTTAATTCTATTCTAATTGGTTATTCGAAAGAAATATAAATTTATGGTAATATATATATAGAGCAGTGACGAGGCGTAACATTTTTGAGAAGGGAAGCATACAATATTTGTTTTTTTTTTGCGAATGGAATGTTCAAAAGATCCAAAGATTAAAAGGAAAAATATTTTAATTTTTAAATTGTAGTTCTATACGACGTTCTTTCAAAGCAAAATGATCTTTTACCCTATCATAAAAGTTATTTGTTTATTTTAAATTTTGAAGCAATTGCTTTTCTATAGAAATGAAGGCTAAATTTGAAAGACGCGATTGCGAGCACCTGTGTCTTAGAAATTTTTTAATCCGTTTTAAACACGAAAGGTTACCAATAACTTTAATAATTTAAAAACTTCGGAAAATGATGTATCTAACTGTGATTCAATTAAAAACTGAACAATTTCTTTAATAATTTGTTTTTACTTTTGAACTGTCTTTGAAAACTACCTTTTGTTCAGTTTTTAATCCTAAAATATCAAAAAAGCCTGGATAAGAATTTTGTATGTATAAATTTTCTGGAAAACATTTTTCAAATTCTGCATATTTGGTAGTATCTGAAAGTTTTAAAAATTCAAAATTAGATAAAGAGTTAAATCTATTGTCTAGTTCAAGAAGTGTTTGATTAATTATGCTCTTTAATAAATCAGAAAATAATTCTTTACTTGAATGAAACATTCATTCATTATTTTCGTTATTTTTCTGTTTTAATTTTTAAAATAATCGAACATGAAAACAAAAATAGTTTTGATACAACGTAGAATCCTTGTATTTAACTCATTATTTTTATTATTTTGTTTTGTATTTTTAAAATAATCGAACATTAAAACAAAAATAAGTTTGATACAACATAGAATCCTTATATTCAACTCATTATTTTTATTATTTTGTTTTGTAAGTTTTGAAATAATCGAACATAACAACAAAAATAAATTTTATAAAACACAGAATAGAGTGCATACATCTAACTGATTATTTCCTTGATTTTGTTGTTGTTATTATCACTATTCTTCTGTTCCTATATTTTGCCATACAAAAGTTCAAGTAGACTTGTTAGGGTTAAATAATTGCGTAATTTAAAGTCATTCCTCGCTTCATATGAAAAAAAAAACATTCAGTTACAAGTTGAACATCTATATATATAAAAGCGAAAGTTTGTTTATTTGTTTGTTTGTTTGTACCGAATAGACTCCTAAACTGCCCAGCCGATTTTCATAAAAATTTGTATATAGAGGTTTTTGGGTACGGAAAGAAATCGTGGCCCAAAAATTTTGTTCTAACGGTCCGCCAAGTTGGGGCTGTGGTGCAAGTATTTAAACTTCTTTGTTCTAAAATGGAAACGGTTTGACTTCAAATTTTGTATACGTGATGCTCTTTGAGAACTGCGGAGATACTATTAACAGTTTTGGAATTTGTTAACCCATGTCGGGCCGACGGGGGGTCATAAAAAATTTTGGGTTCAAATTTTGTCTGATTTTACGCAATTCTGCTTTGGCTTAAAAAAAAGCCCCAAAAAAAATTTTGTTGAGTTCCATTAACTCATTGCGGCCCAACAGCTTTTTATAGGTTTTTTCAATACTTTACTCTAAATTCGAAACGATTTGACCAATTGACTTCAAATTTTGTATACGTGATGCTCCTTGAGAATAGAGTTGACACTATTAACAGTTTTGGAATTTGCTAACCCATGTCGGGCCGACGGGTGGAAAAAAAAAATTTTGTTGAGTTCCATTAACCCATTGCGGCCCAATAGCTTTTTATAGGTTTTTTCAATACTTTACTCTAAATTAAAAACGGTTTAACCGATTTTCTTCAAATTTTGTATATGTGTTCCGTTTTGAGAATAAAATTAACTCTTTTAACAGACTTGCAATTGGTTAACCCATGCCGGCCCGACGATTGACAAAAAAAAGATTTGGAAGCAAATTAATCCAATTAAAATTTCGTCCAATTTTGCGCAATACTGCTTTGCCTTTTGAAGTGTAGTTCCGTAACCCAATGGGGCATAGTGATTTTTAATAGATTTTTGCGTTACTTAACTCTAAATTAGAAACGATTTGACCGGTTGACCTCAAATTTTATATGTGTGAAGCAACTTGAAAATGGAGTTGAGTCTGTTAACAGTCGGTCCAACGATTGGTCAAAAAAAATTTTTTGAAACTAAATTACGTCAAATTTTGGTAAATAGTTTGTACTGCTTTGAATTACAGAAAGTTTTAAAAATTACTAGAATAATCCTAGAAAAATCGTTTTAAAAGGATTGCTTTCATACATTTTAAAATTTACATGTGTAAACCGTGTGTAATTTTTGTGTTAACTTTTTGCAGTAAAATCAACTACAATTAAACCTCCATTGAGAGGTTCAGCAACGCGCACCGGGTATTAGCTAGTTTCATAGAATAGAATGAGTGACGTGAAGGCATTTCCTTCGTGTTTTATATTGCGATAATGATAATAGAATAGCTTAATGTGTTGTGGACATGTGTGGTATTAAAATATAGTGAAATTGTTAAAATAGTTATAAATTGTGATAAATTTTACTGTTTGACAAATGATAGTTTATGTTATGGCAGAAAAATATGTATAATCATGTTTATACATATGAATAATATTTATTGTGATGCAAGTAAAGTATAAATCAAAATTATTTTGTGTGTTTTTGGAGCAATATTTTATGTTAGAAAATTATTGATTTGATGAATTTTAATAAATTTTTCAATGGATTTTGGTTCAAATTCCAAAGAAAGCACTCATTCCGTTCAATGTTTGATGCCCGCGTGCCTATATTATAGAGGTTTATATAATTTGATGGTTTTTAATGTAAACTAAAAACATAAATCCTTTGATTAGCTTTTTATTACAAATTTTAATAATTAAAATTTTTCGATATTTAAATTAATTAAAATACCTAATAGCTTTTAAATACCTAATTTTTTTTTTTTAATAACTAATAGCAAAGCGTTTAAATGCAAAATATTCTATAAATTAAAATACAATTATCTTTGTAAGAGTGTGGGAGCCATCTCAACCATCACTCAAATTAATCCCTTATGTTAAGAACGCAATCGTGTATCAAATTTAAAGTTTCCATCTTTATTAATTTTGAAGATATGCTTATTAGATCTTGGGAGGTTTGTGGGAGATACCCAAAACACCATACTAATTGATCTCACATTTCAGAAAGATGAGGAAGGAAAACCCTTTTACCAAATTTGAGGGTTTTATCTTTGTTTAAAGTTACTATGTTTATTAATCTCGAAGATATAAGCTTTTAAATGTTGGGAGGTCTTAGAAGGTATCTGAACCACCACTCCTATTTAATCTAGCTATATTTTATTATATTATTTAAATTTACAGTTTTTAAATGTTTTTAAATTAAATTAATAGAAGTTTACTTTGTACAAAAATCTTAAAATGTTTTAGATTTAATTGATAGAAAATGATAAATGTTTGAAATTCCAACATTAGTATCCCGTTGAATGAATGTAGCCTTGCAAATTATTTCAATATTAAATTTTTGGTAGTGGAAAATTTTTTTTTCTTCTGAACACTTTTCCTCCACATTTTAAGTAATCTACTTTCAAGTGACCATCTCCTTCCTTATAAATCTTAATTACACGACCGATTGCCCACTGTTGGGGTGGTAAATTGTCATCCAAAATAAGTATGATTGTATCAATTCTGATTGATTCTTTGGATGTGCGCAATTTAGCTTGACTTGTAAATTTGATCAACAAAAATGCTGTTGTATAAAAGATACCTGGTGAAATTTTTTGTTTGCAGATAAAGGAATACTATCGTCAACTAATGGTTACGGTTTGATCTTCAAGCTTGTACCTACAAGAAAATGAGCATTATTGGGATTCTTCAATTAAGTTAATTAAAATTAACGGTCGAGAATTGAGTATAGCCTCTACTTGACACAGAAGCGTCGACATTTCTTCAAAGGGACATTTTTCAGTGCACAACAATTGAGAAGCATTTTGAGGACTTTACTGCGACCTCCCAGAGCCCTCCAAAGTGAGAGGCCCTAGGTGGTATTTCTCGAACTTTTGTTAAAGTTCTTTATTCATATGATTAGCACCAATAAAGTTGTTGACATTATCGGAACATTAAAATATTTGTTAAACCTCATCTAGCAACAAAAAGTTTTAAGCAAGCTATAAATGCAGCTGCAGATAATGATGAAACGAGCTCAATGTGTAAAGGCTTAGTTTGAAAACATACGGAAATGGTAATGTACTCGTAAGACTTGTATGAAACAGTAATAACCCACAAAAATCTACGCAAACAATAGCAAATAATCTGCCTGGTGTAACTCTGTTTTCTGGAATGTCTCCTATTATTGATTTTGCTAGTATGGTTTGAAATCGAAAACATCTGTGCACCTTCGAACATTATTAGAAATTATTTTACTACCATTTATTATCTAAAATCTTTGCCTCGTTATGGTTAAAAGTGTTTGTGTTGCAGCACTTAGGTTCTAGAGTTGTAGAGCCTTTACAATATTGTCCTAACGAAGAAGAATTATAAGGCATTTTGTACCATATGTTTGATCTGAATATGGTGAGCGATCGCCGGGATTAGGTTTCCTTCCGTTTCGATAAATGGATTTCAATTTTTTAAATCGCTTTTAATTTTTAATAAAAGAGTTTCTGACTAAAAATGCGGTTGTTGTAGTTTTTGTATTATTTGCAATAAAGCATTATTTAATTCGGACGTGTCCAATAATTTGTTAAGTGAATGTTTTGTTTTTCTCTCATGAATGATTTCAACGTTTTGGATGATTATTTTTTCAACGTTTGGATTTTTAGTGATTCGAATTCAAATCTAATTATATGTAGGACAACTCTTAATTTTCTATTGTATGAACTATTGTATGAAATAATTGCTGAGTATTTTTAGATCGTCTTTAAAGCATATCCACTCGGAGTGTAATTCCATCGGTAGCAATTCGCCCCATTCTTATTTTAATAGCCGTAGTCTTTCATAGGAAGATTTTAGCCTTAACAATTACAGATTTGATAAGACTTAGTGGATAATACAATCGTGAAAAAACAATGATCAAAGAAATATAAGAGGAATATTGCGATTACAGTAACCATTCACCACCAAAGTAAAAGAAATCTTATAAACACAATTATGTTGCAAATTGGAACAAAATGTTTAGTACATCATAAAATTTAAAAGTTTTTGTCTTTGAGCTTTCATTTTAGTTTAATTTTTAAAAAGGGAAATATATTTGAAAAAGGGAAATTTTACTTATTTGGATTACAAATTTTCTTTATTAGAGTTTTCATCTCTATTTACCGGTGTTGCATTGACAGTGTTTATAAAGTTTTTTTGTCAGCTGATGTTTTAAAACGGAAAGATTTTTGTTTATTTGTTTGTTTGTTTGTACCGAATAGACTCCTAAACTGCCCAGCCGATTTTCATAAAAATTTGTATATAGAGGTTTTTGGGTACGGAAAGAAATCGTGGCCCAAAAATTTTGTTCTAACGGTCCGCCAAGTTGGGGCTGTGGTGCAAGTATTTAAACTTCTTTGTTCTAAAATGGAAACGGTTTGACTTCAAATTTTGTATACGTGATGCTCTTTGAGAACTGCGGAGATACTATTAACAGTTTTGGAATTTGTTAACCCATGTCGGGCCGACGGGGGGTCATAAAAAATTTTGGGTTCAAATTTTGTCTGATTTTACGCAATTCTGCTTTGGCTTAAAAAAAAGCCCCAAAAAAAATTTTGTTGAGTTCCATTAACTCATTGCGGCCCAACAGCTTTTTATAGGTTTTTTCAATACTTTACTCTAAATTCGAAACGATTTGACCAATTGACTTCAAATTTTGTATACGTGATGCTCCTTGAGAATAGAGTTGACACTATTAACAGTTTTGGAATTTGCTAACCCATGTCGGGCCGACGGGTGGAAAAAAAAAATTTTGTTGAGTTCCATTAACCCATTGCGGCCCAATAGCTTTTTATAGGTTTTTTCAATACTTTACTCTAAATTAAAAACGGTTTAACCGATTTTCTTCAAATTTTGTATATGTGTTCCGTTTTGAGAATAAAATTAACTCTTTTAACAGACTTGCAATTGGTTAACCCATGCCGGCCCGACGATTGACAAAAAAAAGATTTGGAAGCAAATTAATCCAATTAAAATTTCGTCCAATTTTGCGCAATACTGCTTTGCCCAAAGATAAAGTGTAGTTCCGTAACCCAATGGGGCATAGTGATTTTTAATAGATTTTTGCGTTACTTAACTCTAAATTAGAAACGATTTGACCGGTTGACCTCAAATTTTATATGTGTGAAGCAACTTGAAAATGGAGTTGAGTCTGTTAACAGTCGGTCCAACGATTGGTCAAAAAAAATTTTTTGAAACTAAATTACGTCAAATTTTGGTAAATAGTTTGTACTGCTTTGAATTACAGAAAGTTTTAAAAATTACTAGAATAATCCTAGAAAAATCGTTTTAAAAGGATTGCTTTCATACATTTTAAAATTTACATGTGTAAACCGTGTGTAATTTTTGTGTTAACTTTTTGCAGTAAAATCAACTACAATTAAACCTCCATTGAGAGGTTCAGCAACGCGCACCGGGTATTAGCTAGTTTCATAGAATAGAATGAGTGACGTGAAGGCATTTCCTTCGTGTTTTATATTGCGATAATGATAATAGAATAGCTTAATGTGTTGTGGACATGTGTGGTATTAAAATATAGTGAAATTGTTAAAATAGTTATAAATTGTGATAAATTTTACTGTTTGACAAATGATAGTTTATGTTATGGCAGAAAAATATGTATAATCATGTTTATACATATGAATAATATTTATTGTGATGCAAGTAAAGTATAAATCAAAATTATTTTGTGTGTTTTTGGAGCAATATTTTATGTTAGAAAATTATTGATTTGATGAATTTTAATAAATTTTTCAATGGATTTTGGTTCAAATTCCAAAGAAAGCACTCATTCCGTTCAATGTTTGATGCCCGCGTGCCTATATTATAGAGGTTTATATAATTTGATGGTTTTTAATGTAAACTAAAAACATAAATCCTTTGATTAGCTTTTTATTACAAATTTTAATAATTAAAATTTTTCGATATTTAAATTAATTAAAATACCTAATAGCTTTTAAATACCTAATTTTTTTTTTTTAATAACTAATAGCAAAGCGTTTAAATGCAAAATATTCTATAAATTAAAATACAATTATCTTTGTAAGAGTGTGGGAGCCATCTCAACCATCACTCAAATTAATCCCTTATGTTAAGAACGCAATCGTGTATCAAATTTAAAGTTTCCATCTTTATTAATTTTGAAGATATGCTTATTAGATCTTGGGAGGTTTGTGGGAGATACCCAAAACACCATACTAATTGATCTCACATTTCAGAAAGATGAGGAAGGAAAACCCTTTTACCAAATTTGAGGGTTTTATCTTTGTTTAAAGTTACTATGTTTATTAATCTCGAAGATATAAGCTTTTAAATGTTGGGAGGTCTTAGAAGGTATCTGAACCACCACTCCTATTTAATCTAGCTATATTTTATTATATTATTTAAATTTACAGTTTTTAAATGTTTTTAAATTAAATTAATAGAAGTTTACTTTGTACAAAAATCTTAAAATGTTTTAGATTTAATTGATAGAAAATGATAAATGTTTGAAATTCCAACATTAGTATCCCGTTGAATGAATGTAGCCTTGCAAATTATTTCAATATTAAATTTTTGGTAGTGGAAAATTTTTTTTTCTTCTGAACACTTTTCCTCCACATTTTAAGTAATCTACTTTCAAGTGACCATCTCCTTCCTTATAAATCTTAATTACACGACCGATTGCCCACTGTTGGGGTGGTAAATTGTCATCCAAAATAAGTATGATTGTATCAATTCTGATTGATTCTTTGGATGTGCGCAATTTAGCTTGACTTGTAAATTTGATCAACAAAAATGCTGTTGTATAAAAGATACCTGGTGAAATTTTTTGTTTGCAGATAAAGGAATACTATCGTCAACTAATGGTTACGGTTTGATCTTCAAGCTTGTACTTTCAAGAAAATGAGCATTATTGGGATTCTTCAATTAAGTTAATTAAAATTAACGGTCGAGAATTGAGTATAGCCTCTACTTGACACAGAAGCGTCGACATTTCTTCAAAGGGACATTTTTCAGTGCACAACAATTGAGAAGCATTTTGAGGACTTTACTGCGACCTCCCAGAGCCCTCCAAAGTGAGAGGCCCTAGGTGGTATTTCTCGAACTTTTGTTAAAGTTCTTTATTCATATGATTAGCACCAATAAAGTTGTTGACATTATCGGAACATTAAAATATTTGTTAAACCTCATCTAGCAACAAAAAGTTTTAAGCAAGCTATAAATGCAGTTGCAGATAATGATGAAACGAGCTCAATGTGTAAAGGCTTAGTTTGAAAACATACGGAAATGGTAATGTACTCGTAAGACTTGTATGAAACAGTAATAACCCACAAAAATCTACGCAAACAATAGCAAATAATCTGCCTGGTGTAACTCTGTTTTCTGGAATGTCTCCTATTATTGATTTTGCTAGTATGGTTTGAAATCGAAAACATCTGTGCACCTTCGAACATTATTAGAAATTATTTTACTACCATTTATTATCTAAAATCTTTGCCTCGTTATGGTTAAAAGTGTTTGTGTTGCAGCACTTAGGTTCTAGAGTTGTAGAGCCTTTACAATATTGTCCTAACGAAGAAGAATTATAAGGCATTTTGTACCATATGTTTGATCTGAATATGGTGAGCGATCGCCGGGATTAGGTTTCCTTCCGTTTCGATAAATGGATTTCAATTTTTTAAATCGCTTTTAATTTTTAATAAAAGAGTTTCTGACTAAAAATGCGGTTGTTGTAGTTTTTGTATTATTTGCAATAAAGCATTATTTAATTCGGACGTGTCCAATAATTTGTTAAGTGAATGTTTTGTTTTTCTCTCATGAATGATTTCAACGTTTTGGATGATTATTTTTTCAACGTTTGGATTTTTAGTGATTCGAATTCAAATCTAATTATATGTAGGACAACTCTTAATTTTCTATTGTATGAACTATTGTATGAAATAATTGCTGAGTATTTTTAGATCGTCTTTAAAGCATATCCACTCGGAGTGTAATTCCATCGGTAGCAATTCGCCCCATTCTTATTTTAATAGCCGTAGTCTTTCATAGGAAGATTTTAGCCTTAACAATTACAGATTTGATAAGACTTAGTGGATAATACAATCGTGAAAAAACAATGATCAAAGAAATATAAGAGGAATATTGCGATTACAGTAACCATTCACCACCAAAGTAAAAGAAATCTTATAAACACAATTATGTTGCAAATTGGAACAAAATGTTTAGTACATCATAAAATTTAAAAGTTTTTGTCTTTGAGCTTTCATTTTAGTTTAATTTTTAAAAAGGGAAATATATTTGAAAAAGGGAAATTTTACTTATTTGGATTACAAATTTTCTTTATTAGAGTTTTCATCTCTATTTACCGGTGTTGCATTGACAGTGTTTATAAAGTTTTTTTGTCAGCTGATGTTTTAAAACGGAAAGATTTTTGTTATTTTTTATACATATGAAATTTTTTGTGCATGAAATAAAAAATTGGAATCGTAAAATGCAATTACAAAATTACATATTTAAAACTTTTTATCCAATTCAATAAAATTTGACACACATGCAGCAATTACTTCTTTTAAGGATTTTTAGCTATAATGCATTTACTGTTGAATGATTACCTTCCCTTGATAATTATATCAATTTTAAATAATTTTTAAATTTATTCTCTTAATTTACTTATTTTTTTAATGTTTTATTAAATTAAACGCACAGTTATTCGAAAGAAATATTAGTTTGTAATAATATAAATATAAAAGTTTATATAATTTGATTGTTTTGAATGTTAATTAAAACCATTAAAGCTTTCATTATATGCAATAAATGTATTTCTAAAATACATTGACAAATTTAAAATTTTTCATATAATCCATTTAAATATAAAAATAAATTTTACAATTTAAGTATCGTACACAATTTCTTAATTAAATATTACCTATGGTAAAATTTCAATAAAATATAGATATGAAGTAATAAAAATTAAAAAAAAAAAAATAATTCGTCGTTTATTAAAAAAATATTTTATTTTTAATTTATAAAATATAATACATAATATGTTTTAGAGTAAAATTTTTAGCCTTTTAAAAATATAAAAGTGTTAATTAAGAACGGAAATAGGAAATAGTGTATCAAATTTGAAGTTTCTATCTTTATTAATTTCGAATATATTATGCTTTAAAGTCTTGGGAGTAGTGGGGGTGGTACGCAAACCGCTATTCCAATTCATCCAAAATTTCACGTACACAAAACAAATAAGAAGAAACACCTGTGTCTCAAATATTAGGTTCTATCTTCTTTGGTTTCGAAATTGTACTCGTTTGGCCTCAATTCGATCAAAAGCTTCTAGAATCCAAACTCATTGTCCGAACTCGACCAGAACCAATTCCACTGTTACTTTCATTACTAGTAACCTAGAATTTAAATTTCATCAAAATAGCGTAATTAGTTTTTGAGTTATGGTTTTTTTAAGATATATGTTTGTTAGCCCTTGAGCTTTTCAAAGATTCTAGAATCCGAAACCATGGTACGGTTTCGCCCTAATGCAGTCTCCGTCATACTTTCAATACTAGTTAACCCTTGTACACAATCGGAACATTCTATATTAATCTTAAGTTACTATATTTATTAATTTCGATGATAAGCCTTTAAACCTTTAGAGGTCTAAGAGAGTGAACCACCACTTCAATTGATCATAAATTAAGGGACCACGTAGAAAATAGTAAAGAACACCCTTGTGTCAAATTTTAAGATTCTACATTTGTTTGAATTTACTATCTTTATTATTTTCGAAGATATGCTTTAAGGTCTTTGAAACTGTGTGGATGGTCCCGGACCCACTACTCTAATTGGTTCCAATTTTCGAGGACACTAAGGGAATAGGAAGCGACACCCTGATAAAATTTGGAGGTTCTATTTTCTTTGAATTCGGAATCATTCTGGTTTGGCATAAATTCGATGAAAAAGTTCCAGGATCCGAACCCATGGTCGGATTTCGCTGATGTGCAGTCCGCGCCCTTCTTTCAATACTAGTAAACCCTTGTATACAATTGGAACGTTCTATCTTAATTTTAAGCTACTTTTTTTATTAATTTCAATGATATGCTTTAAGGTGTTCGGAACTGTTTGGCTGGTCCCCGACCCACTCCTCCAATTGGTCCCGAATTTCAGAGACTCTAAGGAAATAGAAAGACATACTTTGATACCAAATTTGGAAGTTCTATCTTCATTGATTTCGGAATTATGCCCTTTTGGCCTAAATAAAGTTCTAATTTCTGAACCCATTGTCTAATTCTTGTCGTACGCAATTGCTGCCGTAGTTTCATTACCAGTAACCTACAGCACAAATTTCATGAAGATAGCGTCATTAATTGTTGAGTTATCCTTATTTTTTTATATGTTCGTTAGCCCTTAGACCGATTAAAAGGTCCAGAATCCGAACCCATGAGCCGATTTTGCCCATGTACAGTCCGCGCCGAGCTTTAAATACTAGTTAACTCTTGTACACAATTGGAAAGTTCTATCTTAATTTGAAGTTACTATTTTTAGTAATCTTGATTAAAAGCTTTTAAACCTTGGGAAGTCTAACAGGGGTACTGAACCACCTCTCCAATTGATCCCAAATTAGGGGGTCAAGCAAGAAATAGTAAAGAATAACCTTGCGCCAAATTTGAAGCTTCTAAATTTGTTTCAAGTTGCTATCTTTATTAATTTTAAAGATACGCTTTAAGGTCTGCGGAAATGTGTGGCTGGTCCGCGACCCACAACTCCAGTGACAGTAAGGAAATTGGAAGGGACACCTTGATACTACATTCATTGGTTTCGGAATTATGCTCGTTTGGCCTAAATTCGATCAAAAAGGTCTAGGTTCCGAAACCATGGTCCAATCCCGACCACATACTATTTCCGCTGTACTTGCAGTCCTAGTGGACTGCAGTTAAAATTTCATCAAGACAGCGCCATTATTTTTTGAGTTATCATGCATACGGACGGACGGGCGGACATGGCTATATCAACTATATTTCCATATCTAGCTCGCTTCCTTTAGGTGGTTACAAACACCATACCAAAGTTGATATACCCCTTTCTTTACCTATTCCATAGGTGTAGGGTATAAAAATAAAATGAAATATATATCTTAACAATGAGTATTTTTTTAAAAATAAAAGTCTTTCTGAATAGGAGAGAAGTAATATTCAAGAAAAAAAAAATCTATTCTAAAATGGTTTTATTTTTATTGAACATTTTAAACTCATTTGCTTTCATAAAATTTGCTTAAAGTAAATTATAATAGAATTGTTATTCTCATTGTTTGGGATCTCATGTCAAATATGTTTTGGGTTGTCAGTTCAACAGCCAAATTACAAAGCAAATTTTTTAACGTGTAATTATAATATTTTCTTAATTATAAAGGGTTTTCTTAAAATTGAAAAAAGAACTTTTTGTTTTGTAAAAAATTCTCTTTTTCAGTTTTTACGCCAAGCACTCTTTACGTATTATGGAACATAGTTGAATTTCTAAAATTTGGTTTTTTAAAACCATGGTGTTTTTATTACTTGTTTTTTTTTAAATGTTTTATTTGAAAAACTAGAGTAATGTTTTTATTATATATAATTCCAGTCATACTTAAATATAATTCATCTTCGCTTAACCATACTTAAATGGAAATGGTTATATATATCTGTACTGCTGAATTTTGTATTATTTATATATTTTATTAAATTAAATTATAAAGATTATTGTTTATGTAGATATTAATATATGTATGTTAGTGCTAAGATTCTATCATACAAGAACATACCTAAATACCTAAATAATAATTTTTACCCTAAAAGATAAAATTTAAAAAAAATTTAATTTTTTTATTTGTTTATGATTAATTTTATTATTTATTTGAATATTATTACTACTTAAAACACCTCAACTAAAAAATCAACCTACGCATGTATATATACTATTTATATCTAGTTATATATCTAATTAATAGAAAACATTCTTATTTGTAGTGATGTAACTAATCAAATATTATCTGTTTTGCATGTAAAAAATTTGATCTTGCCATTAACCACTGTGTTAAAGATAAATATGTTACAAAAAAATTTTTTCTTTCATTTTCTTTAAACTATTAAAAACAAAAGTCGCAATTATTAAACGTTGAGATATACATATCTCATAAGAAATAATTCTAATAAGAAATTTTTTTTATTATTCCTATAAATATTTCTCTGCTGAAAGTTATCTGAGATATTTGAATGATAAATTTGATACAGAAAATTTAAACTCTCTCACATAAAATACATGTCATAAGAAATAAATAATATACTTAAAAGAAGATATTTTTATTTCTTTAAATAAGTTCCTTTTATTCAAGTTTTATTTTATTTATCTGACAAATACTTGAAACTCAAGGAGATTTTTATCTCACGCTCAATCAATTCTTCTTTGAAGATACAGTTTTTCAATTCCTCGAGAGATATCATGTAACATTAATTGAAAAATTAACCTACAATCGAAATAATAAATAAAATAAAAATAATTCAAAAATTAATACGAATATATTTCAAAAACTTTCAAAATATATACAAATGACAAAACTCTTTAAAAAGAGAAAAAGAGAGAAAAATAATTAAAAAAATATGATCCAGTAAGAATTAACATTAATAACAAGCTGTGTTCCCACTTTGTAAAAATTAAACGTATCAAATTTAAAAAAAAAAAATTTATTCAAAATGTATCCAAGTTTAATTAACTTTTGCACAATAACGATAAAGATTTTCTATTTATATTTGAGTGTAAAAATTATTTTTTTTTAGCTTATCATAATAAAGGGATAAAAAAACATATGTTTTATATTAGAAAATAAAAATTTGAATACAAACATTTGTAATAAAAATAAAATTATAATTCACAACACAAGCAATTACATTTTTTTTTAAATAAGGATAAACTTTATTTATAATAGTTATTTTTTTAAATTTATAATATAATATATTTATAATAGTTAATAGCTAATAGTTTTGCTTAAATAACTTTAAAAATTTAAAATTGTATCCAAGTTTTATCGCTAAATGAATCCAAATTTTGGTAAAATTTTGAATCGTATCAAATTTAGGCATTTCAATGCTTTTAAGTATCTTTGCGAAAATGTATTCAAATTGATAAAATTGTATCAAAGTGGGAATACTGGGCCAACAAGATTTATTAGTTATATTTCTTTGATCATTCGAGTAATTTATATAAAAATTAAGTATATTAAATATATATATATAATAAAAACTCTTGTGTTATTGTAATGCACAAAAATAATATTTGTGTATTTATAAACTTTTAATAATAATATTAACACCTTAGTGAATATAGCCAACAGTTAAAGAAACTGAACTCTAGTTTAAATAGACTTGGGTAATACCTTTTCCTCCTTAAAATAGTGGGAATGGAAAAACAATGTGTCCTCCCTGTTCCAAAATGTACCTATATTAGCCTAACAGTTGGCATAAAAAAATATAAATACTTCACTAGATAAAAACTTTGTAAAAAAAATAAAAAAAAAATTTGTTTAAACAGTTGAAAAGTTTTAATCCCGTAATTAAAATACCAAACTATCTGTGCTATTGATAAAGTACAAGTTAAATCACCATATAACACATCTCTTTATATATTACACATGTGTGCATATTATTCGTGTGAAATATGCACCAGTGAAAAGTTTATTTTAATAATTCCTAAAATATCTACAAATTCTTAAAAGCATTTATTTAATATAAATTAAGTTAGATTTAGCAATTAAAATATAGTTTAATTTTATACTTGTAACTACTTATTATTTTAAATAAAGTGGAAATTTGTTTTATAAGAAATATTTTTATAAAAAAAACTTTTATTATTTCTTAACTGGGGTCCGAGCAGCATTGAAATTCAAAAAACGCTAGACTTACCGCAATTATCAACGCTTTAGGCTAAAAAGCATCATTACGAGATACCTAGACCTAAAAGACCTAAAATATATTGACAAACTAAAGGTATGGAAACCTTACAGAACATATATCATGGATTACCGAATAATGGAACATAGACCAATATATTGAGCAATGCTGCAAAATATCCGCCAAAAAATTCGTGAAAGTGCAAACGGCGCTCTAATATCCCACAACATCTTCGACAGTAGCTGGGATGGCACTAGCAAACTTAATCCTTGACATCATGCATACTATAATAAGTAAGCCTGGGACGCTTCCGGATTTCAGCAAATTAAAATTAAAAATGAAAATGTAATGAAAACAGCATTCTCTATCTAAATAGCAAATATGAATTTAACCGCTCACCATTCGTGTTAAAAAACGCGCTTCCATTTTCCAAAGCATAATTGACAACGTGCTAAAGGAATTCATCGGCAAAGATGTATTACGTATATATTAACGAATAAATAATCTTCGGGGGAGAAACAGAAGAAGAACATATAAAAAACATATAAAAATCTTCAACAAGTTGGAACAAGCTAATCTGAGAGTAAATTTGGATAAAGCTAAATTTCTCAAAAACGAAACGAAATTTTTCGGCTATATTACGGCTATATTATCATTACCAAAAGAATAAAAACGGATCCCGAAAAGATTAAAGCTATTCAGAATATAAAAACACCTGAGAATTTAAAGGATCTTAAGGGCTTCCTAGGACTATCATCTTATTGCAGAAGGTTTATCAAGGACTGCTCACAAATAGCGAAATCACTCATCAACTTGATTCTCTAAGATAAAGCTAATCAAAAAGCGCAAAAGATCGAGGTGTATAAGTATAGGGAGAATAAAGAATAAATGATGGAAAAATTTGATTTCCCGCAAATGGCCAGCCTCATAAAAAGATACACATTCAATTGTGAAATATGTCATGCTCGAAAATACGACCATCAACCCAATAACCCACAACTATCCTAGACATCGATCGTAACATACCTATTCGAGATCTTACACATTAGTCTGATAGAAATCAAAATAGAAAAATTTATCACATGTATAGATAAATTTATCAAATTTTTGCCAAGTTTTTTAGAATGAAGAATACATCAGCTTTTCTTAAGTTTAAAAATTTTACATTACTCCACAACAGACCGTATGATAGTTATGGACAATGAACCCAATTTTGCAAATTCCGTCATATTCACAGCTGGGTGGCACAGTGGTTGAGTTCCGACTTTTCATGCAGAAGGGCCCGGGTTGGAATTCTAGTGAAAGTGAAAAGACTTTTCTGGTTTTCAACTCGACTCAGCTACCATTCGCCATTGGATTTAAATTAATGACATAATCAATAATTAATAATTATAAATCTTTAATAAAAAATACTTTAATATAAAAATATAAACAAATGCAAAATATAAACAAATAATTTAATTAAATAATATAACTCGCAGATATAGAATACCATATAAGTAAAATATAAAATATTACAATATAAACAAAAAATAGAATTGTAAATATTGAAAATCTAAGACGTTTCTACATGTTATAAGGCCTAGTACTATCTCATGTTTAAATTGTATGTGAAATTCAATAAGACCAATTCTAATAACACGAATATAATATGACCCCCTGTTCCAACATGTACCTATGGTATAGACAGGCTTATTAGCCTAACAATTAAAAAAAAAAAAAAAACAAAAACTGACTCCTTGTAGGAATTGAAGCATTGCAAAAGAGTTGACCCTATCGAAAGGGTTCACTTCAAAATAGAAGAAATTACAAGGTGTTTACAACACAGAGATTTAACTCTGAAAGAAATAATCAACATTTCCACCAAAAAAAACCAAAAGTTTAAGCCTGGCAAAACTATTTTTGTGGTTAACAAGCAAATTAAGAGTAAAAACAAACCACAGAGATTTAACTCTGAAAGAAATAATCAACATTTGCACCAAAAAAAACTAAAGTTTAAGCCTGCCAAAACTATTTTTGTGTTTAACAAGCAAATTTTGTGTTTAACAAGCAAACAGTAAAAACAAACCTAAAAAAAGAAGTAATAGCTAGGGATAATAACGTCACGATAACAACAGAAAGTGGAAGAAGAATTCACAAGACGCACGTAAAAAATTCTCTAACGAAAACCCTTTTTCTTTTCAACCTTCTCTTTATGATACCAACTAAAACTTTCAGATATAAATTACCAGCAGTAACAACAAGTAAAGGTTTGGGACTAAACCGAAATCTAAAATTAATTCAAAAAATTTACCTCAATATCTTTGAAGACATACTGCAAAAATCAAAAGTGGAAGTATATGAAATAAAACCTAGCAATCCTACCAAGGCACAACTCGCAATCAAAATTCAGCAAATTGAAAAAATTAATCATGGAACTAACCAAACATCAAACGTTCATAAATTGGATCGGCCGCGGAGTAACTGACAACTCCGACACCACAGATTGGTATGAAATACTAAAAAGTCAGTTAGTTCGAAATAACAACCAACAATATAAAATTAATGAAAATCTAACAAACACAACTAGACATATCCGTATGCAATACAATTAAATAAATTATTCAAAGATTCGGAGGGAATCGACCAAAAAACACTTTTCAATCAACTTAAAATGGTAAAAGATTAAATAAAAGAAATAACTAGAGTAGTCCAACAAGCAAAAGGTAAAATAGTAAATACAAATTTATTAAAAAGAAAAAATAAATCGCTTAGTTACAGAAATGGAAATTTTACCAATGCAATTGAAGTAATTGATTACGCAACACCAGCAGTCGTAATCATAGATATGACACTTTTGTATGTACCACCACTACCGAAAATCAGTGATAATAATGTTAAGAATCATCGATTCTGTAATGTATAGAACTACTGGTACATCGATTACCACTTCATATTACTATCGGTTACTTTCCAACTGGGAAAAAATACAATCTTAAAAACCAAATCAGAAAAGAACCCAGTTGGAAATGGTAATCGATAGTAATATAAAGTGGTTAGCGATGTACCAGTATTTCTATACATTACAAAATCAATGATTTTTAACATAGCGATGTTATTGAAAAGTAATATCTTACGTTGTTACTTACATGGTAATTGAAGGAGTGTTATGAATACTATTTATTTTTGAATAGTAATGTAAGAAATAAGATATTTCTGAATAGTTAAACATGTTAAAGATATTAAAGGAATACAATATTTAATCCTTTACTTAGTAAAGAAAATATATTTTAGAATAATGAAAGATGAAACGATATTAAAGGTTTAACTAAGTTTCTTAGAATATTAACATATTTAATTGACTATTAAAGTTAAAATTAGTTCAAATATTTAAAAAAAGTCAAAATGTATTTTATCGATGGCACAGGACTTTAGCATTTCCCAAGATTAAAACTTAAAAATTTGTATCTGTTGAACAGAGGGGACATATTTTTTCCTCTACTTTAAGGAGTATAGGGCATTCACCAAGTTTATTTAGGTATATATTTTATAGGACATTATCAGTTTCTTTAATCGTAAGGCATATTCACTAAGCTGTTAATAACTCAACTGTAGCTGCATTTTTTAATGTAACATGTAGGACTGCGACTTCTTCATTATTTATCACACTGTTCTACAAACGATTTATCAACCTAAGAGTGAAAATTTTATAGTAAAAAATGTTTGAATGATTTCGCTAATTTCTCCAAAAAAAATAAAAGCAATTTTCTAATTAATTGACAATCAATATACCAAAATAAAACCATTAATATAATTAATTATTATTTAATTTATAATACACTAATACATATTTTAATAAAAACAAAAATAACATAAACTTTAGTTTTATTTGTTTATTTTAATTTTGTGTTCTTTGTTTGTAAACACTACAGGATCCAGATAAAGTTAAAACACTAGATCCATTTTATGAATCCCAGGAAAATCATAATTTAATTGGAGTTGCAAACATTTTTCTAGAGGTTTTGTTCCATGATGTTAAATTAGATTATCATACACCAATTATAAGTCAACAAGGTGAAGTTGCTGGTCGACTCCAAGTTGAAATTTTACGCACAGCTGGCCAATTACCTCAGGATAGAATGTGTGAATCAGCTTCAACAAATAGTTCAGAAGATTCTCGTGATGATGATTATGCTAATGATTCAAGTCAAAATCAAATAACTTGCCGTGTTACAATTAAACAAGCCTCCGGTTTACCATTATCGCTTTCAAATTTTGTATTCTGCCAATATACATTTTGGGGCCATCAAGAATGTGTAGTACCTGTTGTTAATTCAGAACTACCAAATCACGATCAAAATAGAACTTTTAATTTTGAACATACCAAAGATTTTACAGTTTCAATCACTGAAGAACTTCTTGAACACTGCGCTGAAGGTGCACTTTCCATAGAAGTTTGGGGAAACAGATCGGCAGGATTTTCAAAAACAAAAGGTTGGGAAGTCGAACAACAGCAAGCAAAAGCTAGAAGTTTAGTTGATCGATGGGCAGAATTGTCTAGAAAAATTGAATTGTGGTTGGAAATTCACGAATTAAATGATAATGGTGAATATGCTCCTGTTGAATGCACTAATCGTAATGAGGTTTTAACTGGTGGTGTATATCAGTTAAGACAAGGTCAACAACGTCGCATACATGTTCGTGTCAAACCAGTTCAAAATTCTGGAACACTTCCAATCATTGTTAATTCAATAATTAATATTGCTGTTGGTAGTGTTTCCGTGCGATCTAGATTACAAAAACCTCTAGACTCATACCAAGAAGAAGATTTAACTGTGCTAAGAGAAAAATGGAGTGAGGCTTTGGGTAGACGTCGCCAATATCTAGATCAACAAATTCAAAAACTAATTAATAAAGAACAAAAAACTGAAGAAGAACGTGAACGTGAATTAAGTCTTGTGCATCAATGGATATCATTAACAGAAGAACGTAATTCGGTTTTAGTTCCGGCACCCGGTTCAGGTATTCCTGGAGCTCCTGCATCATGGGACCCGCCATCAGGAATGGAACCACATGTTCCTGTTTTATTTTTAGATTTAAACGCTGATGATCTCTCAGCGCAGAATACGAATGATGATTTTTCTGTTGCTGGGCTTAATTCAATCTTACCAAAGGAACATGGCAACAAATTCTATACATTGCATATTCTACAACATTTGGATAAAGATGTATGTGCAATAGCAAGTTGGGACTCATCCATGCATGATAATTTAGCATTAAATCGCGTTACTGAGGCAAATGAAAGAGTATATTTAATTCTTAAAACAACAGTTAGATTATCACATCCAGCAACAATGGATTTGGTATTAAGAAAACGATTAAGTTTAAATATTTACAAGCGTCAAAGTATTACAGAACGTTTAAAAAAATTTCGTCTTGTGCGTGCTGAAAATGCTATTTATCAGACTGGTGTCACGTATGAAGTAGTTTCTAATATACCAAAAGCCTCTGAAGAATTAGAAGATCGTGAATCATTGGCCCAATTAGCTGCAAGTGGTGATGAATGCTCTGCTAGTGATGGCGAAACTTATATTGGTAAATTAGGAGAAAATTAGGGAAATTTATTAAATAAAATTTTTTACTTTAGAAAAATATACAAAGGGTGTTTCTGCTGTTGAAAGTATATTAACATTAGATCGTTTACGTCAAAGTGTTGCCATTAAAGAATTGGAACAAATTCAAGGTCAGCCACTTTCAATTTCAATGAGAAAAACTGTCAGTGTACCAAACTTCTCTCAAGTAAGTTATTGTTTGATTTGTTTTAAAACATTTTTTTATCTTCTTTAACTAAAAAATTAACATATTTTTTTTCAAATATTATTCATATTTAACTACTGATATGTTTTAATATAACTCACATGCTTTCTTATTTCGTCCCTCTTTGTTTTTTAATAAATGTAAATAAATAAAAAACTTTGTGTGCTTGCACTCTGTTTGCAAAATTTTACAACTTTGTTACTAACATATCAAAACAAAATCAAATTTAAATTAAAATTATTTGATATAAAAAAAAAACGCACTGAAATTATCACAAACAAGGCGGTTAAAGATACAACCAACACTAATAGCGTAAGTAATATAATACAATTTTTCTTTTTTTTTTTAAATATTTCACAATTTTTTAAAAAAATTGTCAATTTGCATAAACTATTCAGTTAATTTTTTATTTATGTTGCATTTTTTACTGCAGAACGTCATTTTCTTATTTTTTTTTATATATTCTTTATAATTTTTCTTTAAATTATAATCTAATTTTCATCAATATGTAAAAGAGTATATTACAGTCAAATACAACAATTATTCATAATTATCCAACATTTTTTCATTCACATTAAATATTTTATCATATTCACTTAATAATGTTTTATTCAAATTCAACATTTTTGTTTTACATTATATTAAAAAATGTTGAATTTGAATAAAAAATTTATGAATATAAAAAAATGTGTAGTTTGGTTGTAAAAATGTTGTATATTTACGTAAAATTGTTGTATTTGGCTGTAAAAGGGTATATATGAAATAGTAAAATTGTATTAAAATCTTAAGGAAAGAAAATCCAATAATTTTTTCACGTATTCTAAAACAGGCAATTATTATGGAAAAATTTAATAGAAAATAAAAAATTTTTACCAAAAAAAAAAAAAATATATCTTTATGTTATTATTGCTTGCTACTTTAAGTTAAACTAATATTTTAAACTTAATTTAATTTTTTATTTTTGTATGTATGCCTAACTTTAGCACTATTTTAAAATGGAAAACGTAAAATATAAATATTAAATTAAGAATGAATTCAATTTACGATATTTATTTTCATTAATTTTTTTCTTACATTTAGATAATGAGATTTGATGCGTCTATGGAATCATTATTAACTGTTGGTCGTTCCGAATCATTTGCTGATTTAAATAATTCAGAATTTAATTTAAATCGATCAATTATTGGACCGCCGTTTTTGAATCAAACTAGTAAGTAATTTTTTTTTAAAACCTTTTACTTCAGAATTTTTATTATAATACTTTAAATAAACTAATAAGTTATTGTGAAACAATTAGGTCAATCTGGTAGCAGAACCCGACATAGTTTTGCTGGAAAAGGTGCAAATGATGAATCACCAGTTGGAAAATCATTTGGAATTGGTATGCTTTTCTTATTTCTTTTCATTTTCCCAATTAAAATTGCATTTACAAATTTTTGCGCTTAGTTTTACTTTAAATCTCTCAAAAAGTCTATTTTAATTCATTTACATTAATAAGCAGAATCATGAAGGATAATTATTCAAATAATTGTTTTCATACATTCAATGAATTAAAAAAATCAAGTTAGAACAACTAAATATTTTATTTCACCAACATTTTTAATCTTTTTTTTTAAAGCTATTAGATTACTAATATTAAAATTAATAATATTTAAAGTTAAGTTATATTAATTAAATTTAAAACACACAATATAATTTCGAAATTTTTAAATTTTGTATTTAAATATTATTAATTTGCTAAAATTTAAATAAACTAGTAATGAGAAAAACCAAGGGTTTTTAAAAAAACATATTTTCAAAATTATAAAGGATTTCATACTCAGTATTTCATCATTTATTTTTATAAAAATATATAAAAAATAAATGATAATATTATAATTTGGTTATTTCATCAATTCATTATTAATTATGAATAATAGTGAAAACAATACTCAAAATATAATCCCAATGCGCTCAAGAAAACCTGTTAACAAGTGCGAAATATAACTGTTAATATGTTAACGTTTAATTTTGGAAAAATATACACTGATGAATAAGTTACCGATTTATAAAAAAAGGAAAGAAAAAATTAAATCTGTCCCCACTCTAGGAATTAAATTGCGAATTCTACCAAAATTTGGAATTTTACTTAAAATTTTATTATCTAAGCAAAAATGGTTAAAACTACAGACATTTTTTTCAATTTTAAGAACCCCTCTTAAGAACCACTCGTATATTGCTATTAAAAAAAATTGGACGGGTATTTAAGAACAGGTGACACATACTGATTTCTGACGATCTAACGTGTCCTAAAATATGTTGGTCCAAAAATTAAAATTGAGTTTTACATAACGGTAAATTTTAGTACCATATGGCAACCCTATACATTTGCATTTGTAAAATTTTTTATAAAGCTATCTTTTACAGTTTTCAGATTGAAAATATATCTAACAGAACTCTTGTTATAATAATTTAAATATAGGGCTTTTTCTAACTTTGAGGGGCTGTAGCAACACAACAGGTGGGGCTGCCAAATTTTAGAAAAACTGGTAATTAAAGGCTGTGTGAATGGAACTCGTATTAAAATTATGCCAAGTGACGAATTTTTATTTAATCAAATTTTGGTTTTTAATTTGTAGTGTATTGTTTAATTTGGGTGAAATTATTATTTTGTATATGTTAAATTTTTTCTTTAATGTTTGTTAATGTAACTATTTAATCCTTTTTTCTTTAAGTTGCATTTCTAGTTTTTTGGACGTGTCGGTTTACAGTTCGTGTTTACGATAACTCATTTTTGAGTTATCGTGATTACGGACGGACGTACATCTCTAAATCGGCTCAATAGGTGACGCTGAGCCTAAATATATTTATTTTTCTTTTTTTTAAAGTTAATATACCCCGATAACGTTTTTAAGTGTAGCCTATAAAAAATAATATAACAAAAATAGAATGACTCACCCTAGCCATAATTTTCGAAATCTTTTTCGTCATCAATTTGAACTACTTTAAATACTAAGTTAACATCTCTCCCGAACCACTTTTTAAATTGCATTGTCAACTATATATATTGGAACCAAGGGAATCCATAGTTGAAATGAATATTCAAAGAAATTATTTTTTTAGATTTGGTAATTAACAAGGGCTTCCCTGATTTTCATTTATGATTTTTCTACTGTATAAACAAATCACAAAATGTTTGTTCCTGAAAATGGGTTATTATCAGAAGCTTGGAACCAATCGAAATCGAAAACAGAAGCTCCAGAATAATCTTTATTTCGATACAAAAAAATATTGCTTAGAATAAAAATATTGTTTCAAAATTACCCTATGAAATATTGTTCTTATAGGAAGTCTCCCTTACACCTAGGCCTTGCGGCCCGTTGTGCACCCCTCATTAAATACTTTCTATTTATTTATAACTACTATATTATTTATTTTGTTTATATATATTTGTATATTTATATTATATTTGGTCACCATGGGGATTCGTAAAGAAAAATTATTTTTCAATAATTTTTTTTTAATTAAATATTGTATGACCTGACCGGGAATCGAACTCGGACCCCCTCGGTTAATAAGCCAAATGCTTACCCACTGCACCACCGAGGCCCCTACACCTATGAAATAGGAAACGGGTGTATTAACTTTGGTATGGTGTTTGTAACCACCTAAAGGAAGCGAGCTAGATATGGAAAAGTATATATATTTGTGATCAGTGTGACCTTCTGAGTCTGTATTGCCACGTCCGTTCGACCGTAGACACGATAACTCAAAAGCTAATGGAGCTATCTTGATGAAATTTTAAAATTTTAACTGTAGCTTACTAAGAGTACGGAGGAATTGCATATGGGCGAAATCGGCCCATGGGTTCGGATTCTGGACCTTTTAATCGTTTTAAGGACTAACGAAAATATTATGATAAAGACAGCATGGAACAAACGTTCAATAACAATACCAACTATATTAAAGTTAGCTTTTTGTTTGAGATTTTTTGCCAAGTTATCAAGTCGGGATTGGAAATGGTCCCCGCAATTCTCTGGCTCAATCCACAGTATCAAAAGTAACCTACAGCACCAATTTCATGAAGGTACTGTTAACTACTAATTAAACATATAGAATAACTACGGCGTGGATTCCGTACGGCCAAGATCAGACCATGGTTCGGATTTTTTTTTTTTTTTAAATAGTTATCAAGTTGGGATTGGAAATGGTCCCCACAATTCTCTGGCTCAATCCACAGTATCAAAAGTAACCTACAGCACCAATTTCATGAAGGTACTGTTAACTACTAACTAAACATATAGAATAACTACGGCGTGGATTCCGTACGGCCAAGATCAGACCATGGTTCGGATTTTTTTTTTTTTTTTTTTTTTTAACTTTAAATTTTATTTATCCCTTTATACATCTTACAAATATCTTAACCTAGAAAAATTTACAAAAACGGTTTTCTTTCTTATATACTTAACATTTAAATTATTAGCTTAACTTTTATGTTAATTTGAATCGATATTTTATTTATTTTTATACTTAATTTGAATTATAAACTTAATATTAATCTTATGAATATTGGAAAAACTTGGGAATATAAAAACCAATAACTAAACATTTTTTTAATAAAACTTAATAAAACTAACCTAAGGTTAGGTTAACCTAAAAAAACAAATTGTATCAAAAATTTAATGCTAATGATTTTTTTTTATTTTGACTAATCTTACGTGTTTTCCAACCACCAAAAATTTCTTTTTAGCAATTTGTCTATGTCTGGTATTGACATATCGTATTTCAGATGTTCTCCGTTTATATCGCCCGGGTTATATTCTATGAATTTGTATGTAGCCCGTCTATTATACGAAAGATAAAATGCTCAGGGGCTATAAAGCCTGTGAGCAAGGTATTTCTAATGTACTCCATATTGTGGTAGAATATATGTGATATTAAATCATTTTCTGGAGTGTTTTGTGCTTTTTCATAGTGATTTCTCACTAATTTTATTATAAAATTGTCTATTCTAATGATTTTAGCTTCCTTGTAAGAGTATTTATTGGAGTAAAAATGCTTGTAGTCGGATTCGGGCTTTCTGTTTATATTGGTACAAACTCTTATACACTTTCTTTCGAATTTCTGTAATGTTTCCATTAAGCTTGCACTAATGTTGTACCATATTGGTGCACCATATACAAGTGTTGGCCTAATTAATGTTTGGTAACAAATTATTTTAACTCTTTTACTAATGTTTTTATTGTAAAATAGTTTTTTAGCTGCCATAAATGCTTTGTTACTTTTTGATATACTGTATTTCACTTGATCGATATAATTTAGGTTTCTATGTAATTGAACACCCAGGTATTTAACTACTTTTTTATTGAATAAAGCGATATTATCTGGTGATTTTATCACAAAATCTTTCCAGTTTTTTTTTATGTCGAAACATGTTTTATTGACTGTATTGCGAAATAAAATAGTCTCACACTTATTATAATTTATTTTCATAAGCCATACTTGACAATAATCTCTAACTATGTTAAAAAGTTTTTGCATTGAGTGCTTAATAGAGTCTACTTTGTTATTTACATAATATATGATAATATCATCAGCAAAAGCTAATGCATAATTATTACCTTTTACTCGATCTAACAAATGTAATAATTCTGCTATATAAATTGAAAAAAGTATAGTTGCATTTACTGTACCTTGTAATAAACCATTGTCAATATTAAAAGTTTTATCATTGGTTGAATTCTTATTTTGAATATAAAACTTATTATTATAAGTATATAATGAATATGTTATTATTAAGGCTATTAAATTATTAGGTACTTTTAGTTTTAAGAGTTTGAAAATAATACCATCTAACCAAACCGTGTTAAAGGCTTTTTCCATGTCTATTAAGCATGCACCTACCCCAAAATTTTTATTTATGAACCAACAAATATCTGAGGTTAATTTTGTAATGGCATGTACTGTGTCATGTTTATGTCTAAATCCGAATTGGTTATCTGGTATAACTTCCTTGGTAATCGAAAACGCTGTTAATTTGTCATTAATCAGTGTTTCGAAAACCTTACTTATGTTTGGCATTAAACTAATCGGTCTGTAGTTACTTGGATTTGTTGGGCCTTTGCCAGGTTTTTTTAGCAAAATAATTTTGGACATTTTCCATGCTTTGGGAATATACGAGTGATTAACTGCATTATTAAAAATAATAACATATTTAGAAATTATTATAAGAACCTAAATTTTTTAAAACAATGTTTGGAATTTCATCAATACCATAAGAAACTTTATTTTTTATACTTTTAAATTTTAATTCAAGTTCTTCTTGGTTTGTGAATTCACTACTACCATGGTTCGGATACTAGAACTTTTTGATCGAGTTTAGGCCAAACGAGCATAATTCCGAAACCGTTGAAAATAGAACCTCCAAATTTTGTAAAAAAATAAAAATGTTTGTAACGAAGAAAGTTTTTTGGAGAATATTCCTTTGGATTTATTAGAACCTACAATAGCCACATTATCTACAATAGCTTCGAATGTTACTATAGAACCTGAACCAGCCACAGGATCTAGAAAAATTTTAGCATCAAAACTTGTAACAGAAAATTTCAATCAGCTTTATATCATCTAAAGCTTCTAAAAGCAAAGAGGCAAATAACAAATATAACAGATTGCGAAAGGAAAATAAAACACTAAAAGAAGAAATTGTACGTCTCAAAAACATTATAAAGAAAACTGAAAGAAAAAAAGAAAAATATAAAAAAAAGGCTACAACGATAAAAGAATAAAGTAGAAAAACTTAAACCATTTGATAAAAAAAGTTCGTAAAACTGTAATTCATAATTAAAAGAAAAATTCAAACCTAAAAAACAGAAAACAAAACTCCCTCGGATATGGTTGTTAAAATTTTGAAAAAATATAGGTTAAAAAAAAAAAAACATGTAGTACGATTTGAAGCAAAACAGAAACCAAAATTTAATACAAGAGTTTTTTTTGTAGGGACGATATAAGTAGAGCTACAGCAGGAAAAAAAGAAACAGTTAGATTCAAAAAAGTTAAAAAACAAAAAAGATATTTGAACGATACAATGAAAATCCTTTATAAAAAATTCAAAATCGAAAACAAACAACTTTTACGAGAATGAAGTCTTTTTGGGATCAAAAGCCATCTTGTGGAAATAGAAATACATGTGCTTGTCAGGAACATGAAAGTATTAAGTTAAAAATTGCTAAATTATTTGAACTAAGAGCTATTTCAAACCAAAACTATTCAGAGTTAGTGAAAAATATCATGTGCGACTATAACTAATCAAATTGGGCTTGGAGTTTATATAAAACATATAAAACAAAAGATATCCTAATAACTGTAAATACTACTAATTTAAATGAATCCGTGAAATGGCATCAGTGGGAGCTTGTTAACGAAAAATGGATCCAAAGCAACATATCAGGTTAAAGTAGTGCAGAAAGTAGAAAAAATTTGTACGTTAAATGATTTAATAAACAAATTTCAATGCAACATACAAAAATGTAAGAAACATTATTTCAATATAAGAATACAACATAGTGCTTACCAATTTTGCAAGGAAAACTGAAGTGCAACAGAAGTTTTATTTCATATAGATTTTTCCGAAAACTACAGTCGCAAACTCTGTGAAGAAATACAAAAGTTCCATTTGGGCGCATCAAGAAACCAAGTTTCGCTCCATGCAGACGTAGTAAATATTTAAAAAAACTTAAATTTTTACTATCATGCACCCAAGTGTGCAAAATTTTTAATAGATTCTACTAATTCTGAATCTTTAAGTTGTTATAATATTAAACACCACTGCGATACAAAATGCTTCTTGATTGACAATGTTAATTCGTTTAAATGTCTTATGTTAGTCGGACCATACGTCCTATGTTTGCAAGTGTCTTAAGAATATTATCAGAAATTTTTATCTTTAGTTTATATTGCTCTCAGAAAATTTCATACATAATATACTACGCTATGTTTCATTCTAAAATTCAATGTGGAGTATCATTTTGGGTTGGGACGTATTTTAACAAAATTCAACCTCTATTTTATTTAAAATCTCTAGAATAATTTGCGAAGCCAAAGTTTTCCGTCCTTTTTGCTTTTCAAATTCCTAAAAGAGACTTTTATTAATATAAAACCGTAAATTTTTTTTGCTGACATATCATTTTTTGTTATGTCAAAAATTCTAAGTGCTAACATCTGTTTACAATATTTGTATGATAGCAAGTGCATTGCATTGTATGATACAAATATAATATTTTAGTGATCAAATTACATTTTTTTATTTTGTAATGTTAATATAGTGAATGATAATGATTAACATAATTTTTGGTTAATATTTTTGTTCAATGATCTTTATATAATAATGAACTAGGTCTATAGTAAATATTGGGGTAAATATATATTGAAAAAATTGTAATGCATTTTTTTAACCCAAATAAAATTAGTTGTAACTAATAAATTTTAAATACTTTATTGCTCTAGATTAAATTTGTATGGATTTGAATGAATCCAAATTTGTATATATAAGGATCTATATTTTTAAATAAAAATAAGAATTTAACAGACTCGAAACAGATATAGTCTTCTTTTATTTTATAGATATTTATAGCAGACCACTTGCTAGGAATAAATATTAAATATAAAGATATATTTATTATTTCTGGGTACAAACATGTTTTATATATTGTTAATAATTATATTGTAATATAAAGTATGAACTAATTAGGCACTAATTGCCTGTTTGACTAGCAAATTCTTCTTGCAGTATAAATAAGTGAAGAAACATTTTGCAGCAGTGAATTGATTTGCCTGATAAGAATTGTGTTAGGGATTGACTATTAAAAACAGACAAAATTTATTACATGACGACCCTGCACGACCCAGGAATATAGTGCAGCGAGCAACGACAATCGTTCACAACAAGCCAAATCGAAGATTAACAGCAGAAATCACCTTTTTTAGACAATAAATGATGCAATGAAAATAGAAACAGAAGAGGAGTTTTATCGAAGATTCGCAAAACTGACAACGCAGATACAAACGATCGAAGACGATATAAAAAAAAATACAGGAAGAGCAACTGAAGAGCAATAGACGAGTACAAACAGAGAATTTAATCTAAGAAAAAGAAAAAGGGGTGGTAAAAAGTTAAATCAACGCAACCATTATAAATAATTAATAATAGAACACAACAAAACAATAACAGTAACTACATTAATAATCAGGGAAACTATAATGGCTTATGGCCTCGGCCGAAAAACCCAACAACAAAGGTGCAGCCAAAACCAATTCAAAAGAAGGAAATAATCACATTTAGCAGTGAAAATAGCTAAAGATAAAATTAAATAATAAGAAAGAATAAATAACATAATTGATCGATACAGGAGCAGATAAACATAAATTTCATGTTATCAATGAAAACATTAATATAACAGCTACTGGTATTTTAGAGGGAAATTTATATGACAACAAATACAGAATAGATTATGAAACATGCAAGAAGAGGTTATAGTACTACCAATGAGTATAAATACTAAAACTCTATCCAACATCATGCTAAAATCTCGAACACAAGCAATTATAAACATAGATATAAATGTAACAGAAGGTAGTATAATTATTGGCAAAGAAATGACAAAAGGAGTATTCATAGCAAATACAACTATCCCATCAGAAGGTTTAAAACATGTAAAAATATTAAATATAAGTGAAACACCAGTAAATATCAAAACAACTGAAATTGAAGTTTAACCTTTAAAACATTATCAAATACTGTCTTTCAAAAATACTAATTTGTCAAAAACAAGATTTGAAAGATTAAAACAAGTAAAGAACAGTCAGTCGGTGCAACCGAATTAGAAATACCCTACACCTATTTGGTTCAATGTAATGAGAAGTCCATAAGTCATTTTTAAACCATAAGAGCTGTTATTAGTTTGATCGTAAGACATAGCTAACCAAATTAACTATATAATACTAAAAAAATTTTCTAATTACTTTATCTATTAAAAAATATTAAAAATTCTTACTAAATTATCTATTTAAAAATATTAAAAAACAAAAAAACATGAAATAAATGAAAATACATTTATTCCAATTCAGGCCCTTACCTAAATCACGACGTACAGCGTACATTTTCTGTCAAAATAATTTTAAATACATATAATTAAATGAGAGCTTCCGAAATACGCGACGTACTATGCATCGGGTTTTTAAAATTTAAAAATTGACAAAGCGTATTAAATTTTGTTATTGTTTTTTGTTATGTTGTTATGGTGATTATTTGTTTACATTGAATAAATAAATCGTTTTTATATTACGTACGCGCGTATCGATTTCGGGATACGTCGACGTATCGACGTACGGCGTATTATACGTCATACGTTGTACGCTTTTGATTAGGTAAGGCCCTGAATTTCAAAAGTTAAAAAATTTGAATTATTAAATTTTGTGATAAAAAGCTAATCAAAGCATAATATATTTAATAATTCAAATTTTTCAAAATTGCAAAACTTTAAGTTGTTAGTATATATACCTATTAGCTAATACCCGGTGCGCGTTGCTGCGCCTCTCAATGGAGGTTTAATTGAAGTTGATGTTACTGCAAAAAGTTAAAACAAAAATTACACACGTTTACACATGTAAATTTTAAAATGTATGAAAGCAATCTTTTTAAAACGATTTTTATAGGATTATTCTAGTAATTTTTGAAAATTTCTGTAATTCAATGCAGTACAAACTACTTTCCAAAATTTGACATATTTTTCTTCCAAAAATTTTTTTTGACCAACCGTAGGACCGACTGTTAACAGAGACTTAACTCCATTTTCAAGTTGCTTCACACATATAAATTTGAGGTCAACCGGTCAAATCGTTTCTAATATAGAGTTAAGTAACGCAAAAATCTATAAAAAGCCACTGTGCCCCAATGAGTTAACGGTTCTCTTTGGGCAAAGTAGTATTGCGCAAAATTGGACGTAATTTGCTTCCAAATCTTTTTTTTGTCAATCGTCGGGCCGGCATGGATTAACCAATTGCAAGTCTGTTAAAAGAGTTAATATCATTCACAAAACGGAAAACATATACAAAATTTGAAGAAAATCGGTTAAACCGTTTCTGATTTAGAGTAAAGTAACCAAACAATTTATAAAAAACTGTTGGGCCGCAATGGGTTAATGGAACTCAACCAAATTTTTTTTGAGGCTTTCTATTTAGCCAAAGCAGCACTTCGCAAATTTTGACAATATTAGCTTCCAAAATTATTTTGACCAACCGTCGGGCCGACATGGGTTAATAAATTCCAAATCTGTTAATAGTGTCAACTCAATTCTCAAGGAGCATCACGTATACAAAATGTGAAGTCAATTGGTCAAACCGTTTCTAATTTAGAGTAAAGTATTGAAAAAACCTATAAAAAGCTGTTGGGCCGTAATGGGTTAATGGAATTCAACAAAATTTTTTTTGGGGCTTTCTTTTTAGCTAAAGCAGAATTTATAATATGTTTAAATAAGAACGGAAATATGGTGTATCAAATTTTATCTTCATGAATTTCGAAGGTAACCTTTTTAATTTTGGGATTAGTTAAGAGGCACCCGAACCACCACTTCAATTAGGTCTAAAATTCGGTGACACATAGGAAATAGGAAATATCTTCTTAGGTTTTGAAATTGTACTCGTTTGGCCTCAAAAATTCTAGAATCTGAAATCATTGTACGAACTCGACCAGAACCAATTCCCATGGTACTTAAGTTACTAGTAACCTAGAGTTTATATTTCATCAAAACAGCGCCGTTATTTTTTGAGTTATGGTGTTTTTAAGATATATATTTGTTAGCCCTTGAACTTTTCAAAGGTTCCAGAACCCGAAACCATGGTGCGATTTTGCCCATATGCAGTTCCCGTTATACTTTCAATACTAATTAACCCTTGTACACAATTGGAACGTTCTATCTTAATTTTAAGTTACTATTTTTATCAATTTCGATGGTAAGCTTTTAAACCTTGGGAGTCTAAGAGAGGTACTGAACCATCACTCCAGTTGATCCTAAATTAGGGGGACACGCAGGAAATAGTAAAGAACACCCATGTGCCAAATTTAAAGCTTCTATATTTGTTTCAAGTTACTATGTTTATTAATTTCGAAAATATGCTTTAAGGTCTTCGGAACTGTGTGGCTGGTCCCCGACCCACTACTCCAATTGGTTCGAAATGGACAAGAGACACCCTGATACCAAATTTGCATTACCAATAACCACCACTCCAATTAATCCCAAATTAGGGGGACACGCAAGAAATAGTAAAGAACACCCTTGTGCCAAATTTGAAGCTTCTACATTTTTTCAAGTTGCTCTTTTTATTAATTTTAAGGATATGCTTTAAGGTCTTCGGAAATGTGCAGCTGGTCCCCGACCCACTACTCCAATGGGGAATCAGAAAGAAATGGAGATTAGTTGTTGATTTAAGATTATTAAACAAAAAAATTGTGGATGACAAATTTTCTTTGACCAAATTAGATGACGTATTGGATAAATTAGGAAAAGCTAAATATTTCTAAACACTGGATAGGACAAGTTCTTTTCACCAAATTACGTCACATTCAAAATCAAGCCAAATGACAGCATTTTCGACAAACAGAGGACATTACCAATTTAAAAGATTCCCATTTGGACTTAAAATTTCAACAAATAGTTTTCAACGTATGTTATTCAATTTAGTGGTTTACAAGATGCCGCATTTCTATATGTAGATGACATAATTGTATTTGACTCAAATCTGACAAATCGCAATACTAATTTGATAAAAGTGTTAGAAGGTTTACAAGAATACAATTTAAAACTCAACCCGTCAAAATGTAATTTTTTAAAACAAGAAGTTGTATATTTAGGACATCTAATAACTTCTGAAGGTATAAAAACAGATCCTGCTAAATTTAATACAATTAAAAATTACCCTGTAATTTGAAATAATAAGGAAGTGTGGGAGGTGAATTACATAATAACAATACAACTAAATCTGGAAAAACAATAAATATTCTAAATTACTATAAAAATAAATATTAAATGTAAAAAAATATTTTTAAATGATTTTAAATATAATTAAATTTTTTACATAAATAACTTATTTAAATTTAAACTAAATATAAATTACTTTTAATATGTATTTAAAATTGATATTAATATAAATTTTAAAACTAATTGTTTTTTCTTTAGGGAAAGAATGTAGTATATAATTTCCATAACTGTAAATTACCAAAAATACAAATTATTATTTAATATAAAATTTGTATAAACATAAATGCCGACATTTTTTATTAGGTCAAAAATTCTGAGTGTTAACATCTATTCACAAAAATTTGTATGATAGCAAGTGTATTGTGTATGATACAAATATAATATTTTAGAGATCAAATCTCATTTTTTTATTTTGTAAAGTTAATATAGTGAAAGATAATGATTCACATAATTTTTGGTTGATATTTTTGTTCAATGATCTTTATATAATAATGAACTAGGTCAGTAAATATTTTAATGCATTCTTTTAAACCAAATAAAATTAGTTGTAACTAAGCAATAAATTTTAATACTTCATTGCTCTAGATTAAATTTGTATGGATTTGAATAAATCCAAATTAGTATATAAGGATCGATATTTTTAAATAAAAATCAGAGTTTAACAGAATCGAAACACATATAGTCTTCTTTTATTTTATAGATACTTCTGCAGTCACTTACATCGAATAAATATTAAATATAAAGATATACATATTCAATATTTCTTGGTACAAAAATGCTTTATATTTATGCATGATTGCACCAAAATAATTAATATAAAGTATAAATTAATTAACGAAGAAACATTTTGCATCAGGCAATTGATTTCAAGTCTTTATTAATCTCTTATCTTTATTAATTTCGAAGATATGCTTTAAGGTATTGGGAGTTGTGTGGGTGTTACCCGAACCACTACTTCAATTGGTCCAAAATTTGAAGAACAGAAAGGAAATCGGACGAAACACCCTTGTAATTTGAAGATTCTTCTCTTCTATGCTCGTTTGGTCTGAATTCAGCCAAAAGCTTCTAGAATCCCAACCAATGGTCCGATCTCGAGCGTATGCAATCCCCACCGTACTTTCATTACAAGTAACCTACAGTATAATTTTCATCGTGATAGCTTTATAAGTTTTTGAGTTACCACGATAACTAACGTAAGTACGATACGGACGGACGGTCGGAAATCGCGAAATCGAAACAGGAGGTGACGCTGATCACAAATAAATATATTTTATCATATCTAGCTTCCTTGCCTCTTCCTTTTACTTATTTCGTAGGTGTAGGTTATAAAAATGTGTATATCTGTCTAAAATAGAATCGTATATTCACGCGAATTATTTTTTAAAAGGAGAAAGTAACAAGTGATGAAAAAAACCAAGGGTTTTTAAAAAAGTACATTTTCAAAATTATATTGTGTTAAAAACTCAGTTTAATTTTGGAAATTATACTATGGGGGAATAAGTCACTGCTTACTTGTAAAAATAGTAAATTTTTAATTTTTAAGTCCTAATAGCTCTTCAATGGGGAAGGTTACCAAATTTCTCAAGGATCTAATCTCACTCACCACCCCTCCCTCCCTCCATTTTTTTAGGTTCTAGGAATTAAACCAAAATTTGAAATTTTACTTAGAATTTTACTATCTAAGCAAAAATGGATAAAACTGAGAGACACTTTCTTCAATTTAAAGAACCGCTTTTGAATTTAAGAAAAACACTTAACATATGTTAAAGTATAATGTTGGACCTTTAAATTTTGTATATTAATAAAAAAAAATTTGGACAGGTATTCAAGTTACAGATGCTTAAAAAAAGCCAAATTTAAATTTTGGACCCCTTACAGCTCTTAAAAGGGGGGCGCCACAAAATAGTTTTCTTAACCGACTCCTAATAATTTCTGAGGATCTAACATCTCCCAAAATTTCAAGTTTCTAGCTTGAGCCGTTCAGAAGTTATGTGGGGCCAAAAATTTAGCAAAAATTGAGTATTTGGTAACGGTAAATTTTAGTACCGATGGCAACCCAATGAATAAGTTTTTTAACAGTTTGTAAAGTTTATAAAAGTAGCTATATTTCGACGTTTCCAGATTGAAAAAATACCTCATAGAACTTTTGTTATAACGTTTTAAATAAAGGGTTTCTTCCAAATTTGAGGGGCTGTAGCTTCGTAACGGGTGGGGCTACAGAAAAAAGTTCTTCCATGAAATTATTTTTTTTGCAATACCTACTCGTAGTAAAAATTTCTTCTCTCTATTTTAAACGGTGTAAAACTTTGTGTAAACATACGGACAGACAGACAGACGGACGGACAAAGTTAAAATTAAGAAAAATCTTTGACACTGGTTGAAGCTTCCGTTTTGGAGATTTCAATTTTGTATATAAATAAAAAAAAATATTGACAGGTGTTCAAGTTATAGGTGTTTAAAAGCTAAATTTATAGCAAAATTTAAGGTTTTGGACCCCTTACAGCTCCTAAACAGGCGGTGTAACAAAAAAAAATTCTTAACTGACTCCTACTTATTTCTAAGGATCTAGCTTCTCCTAAAATTTCAAGTTCCTAGATTGAGCCGTTCAGAAGTTATAAAGAGCCAAAAATTTTGCAAAACTTAGTATTAGATAACGGTAAAGTTTGATACCGAATGGTAACCCTATACATTTGGCTTTTAAAAGTTCGTAAAGCTTATAAAAGCAGCTGTATTTTACTGTTTTCAGGTTGAAAATATACCTTATAGAACTCTTGTTACAACTATTTAAATATAGGGCTTTTTCCGACTTTGAGGGGCTGTAGCTCCGTAACGGGAGGGGTAATAGAAAAAAATTTTAACATTAAATTATTTTTATTGCAATACCTACCCGTTGCTGATATTTTTTTGTCAATCGTACGTAAAAAGGGACGGACGGACAGACGGACGGACAGAGTGAAACTATATAGGTACATTTTTACAAAATTTTTTGAAAATGTACTAAAAAAACATAGAATAAAAATAAAAGAAAAGGAAAATCAAAAAAAAATTTAAATTTGCTATTGACATTTCTTGTTCTACTTGCTTTATTTATATACATATATATATATATGTATATATATAATTTGTGGTGTTACTGAAGTTGTAGTTGTATAATCAATTTTTGGATTAATATAAAAGTTGTAACACTTTCTCAACTCGCTTTCACAATATAAATAAAAAATTGTTCGTTTTTAATTTTTGTATAGTTTTTTGCATATTAAGAGTTTTTGCTTATACGGTTTGGGAGATACAGATTTTTAATTTATCATAAATTTAAATTTTATAATTTTAGCTCTTCTTAATTAAAATTAAATTATGATAAACTAGTTGCAAAAGAAATTATTAATTTTTTTAGAGATAAAGAGAGACTAAAATGCACCTTCAGTTGTTGTTAAAATTTTACATGTGAGTATTACGATACGGATTAGTCCCGTATGACTATAGTTCAAATGGTTATACTAAATTTCCCATTACGTTTGTGGCGCAGAAAAATAGGGGACAAGATATAGTATCAAAGATATGGATCGGATCAGAATCGAAAAGAGAATCGATCTAACTATGTATCTCCGTCCGTCCGCACGATAACTCAAAAAAAATAAAGAGCTAGGATAGAGCCGTTATCGCTATATCAATCCAGTCAGTTAGCTCCACGGGTTAATATTTGATTGGTCTATTGCAATAAGTTCGAGTAGTTGCCATACAATTTCTTTTTTTATAAGAGCATTACCCTATACCTAATTAAGCAGGGTGTCTGAAATTTCTCCAAAAATATTTTAGCTTTATAGCCAAAGTTTGTGCATAATTTAGTTGGGTAGTACAGTGCGTTCGATTAACTGCCATCCAACTTCTTGTTTTATATGAGCATTACTTTATGTCAATAGTAAGTAACTTGAATGGCTAACGGCTGAATAAAATATAGTCGATGTACTGGAAGAGATTTAAAGAGCTGATTTTCAACTTATATTTTGTTTTGTACTTAACTGAAAGTTCTACTACACTCTTCCTCGTTTTTCATGTTACAAATTTTACTACATGAAAGCAATTTATGATTTTCGCTTAATCAAATTTACAAAAAAAAATTAAAAAAATCTATTTCGTACAACTTTTTTTTAATACCAAAAAGAGAACGTGAGAATTTTTAAATTGAGATTCTTATCAATTAAGACAAAATCATGCCTTCGATTTTTTTGAACAAGTTGTTGAACAGTTCACTAAAAAATCTAGAAAAATTAATTTAATATATAAAAAACTGTGAATATTTTAAGAATTAAAAAAAAAAAGAAAATACATAATAAAATATTTTTTTTTCTTTGTTGTAATAATCCTATTCTGTTTTAAATGTTTGTTTTTTTTATAAATTTAACTTTTATAGTATTTTTGCACACCCTTCGTAAATTTTCACGAGACGCCACTGATATATATATATATTTATATATATGTTTTTTTTTTTTTGTTTTATTCCTTTTCCATTCCTTTAAGGAAAATAGGGCATTCACCAAGTTTATTTTAAACTTGGCTTCAGTTTCTTTTTAATCATAATATTCACTAAGCCGTTGATTAATCGGCTGTAGCTATTGTATAAGGTTATGTAATATGAATGCACAAATGTTAACTTTGTGCGCCATCTATTATCTTACACAAGAATTATTTACATATTTTTATTGGATCTTATTTACGATATAAACTATTACCATCTAATTATACAATTTTACGATATTTTTTTATTAGATATGATCTGACCGGGGTTTGAACCCGAGACCTTCCGCATGAAAGGCGGCGTCTTTACCACTACGCCATTGGTCAGATATTTATATATATGTAAATATATTTAATTTTAAATGATTTACTTTGTTAAACAGTATTAGGAAGTAACTGCAATGTTTTATATCAAAACTATAAGTTTTGTTTATATCACAAAAAAATATATATAAATATATTCATATAAAAAAATATATATAAAAAAAATTCAACTCTTGATTATTCTTTTATCAGCTTTTATTGTACTTGTAACCAATTAAGAATAATATCATGTTGTCAAGTATATACATGCTGATTATTTACACAATCTTTATATGTACATACATGCAACAATGCCCTTTATTAGTTCAAAACTAAAATAATACAAATATTGTTTTTAAATAATTAAATATAATAAAGCAATACATTTTATTTAAATATGTATAAAATCAAAAAACAAAATAAAATAAAAATATTATTTTAATGAATAAGAGAAACAAAATTTACTTAGATGTTTATTACTTATATCCCATGTTGAAAGCTACAATGTTAATGTTGATTTAAAATTAATTTTTTTATTTCTTCTTAAAAATATAAATGTTAGTTGGTAATGTTTTTTAATTCCAAATTAAAATTTGATTTCTAGTGTTGTAGTTATGCAAATCTAACATTCTACTTATCTATATATATAAAAGCGAAAGTTTGTTTGTATGTACCAAAGAGACTCCTAAACTGCTCAGGCGATTGTAATGTAAATTTGTAAGTAGAGGTTTTTGGGTACGGAAAGAATGTATTAAAAATTTTGCTCTAACGGACCGTCAAGTTGGGGCTGTGTTGCAACTATTTTGTTCTAAAATGAAAACGAAATGACCGATTGAATTCAAATTTTCTATACGTGATCAAATATAATGAATACAACTAGATTGTAATCTCGTATAAATATTTTTTAAAAATAAAAACCTCCAAAGTAGGTCTGCTGATGTTTTGTTTTAAAAAATAAAAAGGCTTTTAAGAGAGTTAAATATACAAACAAATCACGTGACTGTCGATTATTAAGTAACAAAACAAAACAACGATCGTTTGAGAAAGAATACATCTTATTTTTATTTTTTCCATATGTATTCGATATAGTTACATGCTTTTAAATATTATTTTTATCGAATGAATTTTAATTCATTTTTTAATTTAACAAAGGTTTTTTATGAATGACCGATTTACTAATCTACCAAAAAGGAGGCGTTTTTTTTTAATCTGAGCAGAGCATGAACGGAATGAGTGGGTATGATAGTTTTATAATTTTGGAAACGAATATTAAAAAAATATTTTGCTGAATTAAAAATTATAGAAATGGTAATGATAAAATTTGATAATTTTCATGTTATGTATTAAGTACAGAATTAAAGAGATATTCTTTCCATAGAACATTCTTTCCAAAGTATCCAAAATATCGGGTGTTTCAAAAGAAAATTTAGTTTGAAAAAAATGTGTTTTAATAAATCACCTCAAATCTTGTAACTGTTGTTGTTTTCCATTGCTAATCAGATTTTTTATGATTTTTCTAAAAACTCCTTACTAGTCCTACATAATATACATACTAAATGAATATACAAACTTAATTATTTTTTTATTACTACTTATACTTAATAATACATAAAATATTTTATACTTTAAAACATTATATTGTTAGTATAAAATTAAAGTAGAGCCAATTTAGTAAAGTCAAGGCTTTTTCCTTTTTAGAATTCTAAATTAAATAAAAAGCCATAGACACAGGCAAGTTCAATTAAAAGTATATAATAAAACAAATTTTCAATAAGATAAACAAAAATTTTTAATTATATATTTTTTAGTAGGTATATAGTTAAAAACTTATAAAAAAATTTTACATACCTATTTTAAACTAACGAAAATTTAAAATACATAGGTACATTAGAAGATAATTTATGGAATTATTTTCTAACGATTTGAAAGATTTTGGATGCTATGCTATCTTGCGGCTTTCTAAGTGTGTGCCCTATCCATTTCCACTTCTTCCTTTTGATCTCTTGACCAATTGGTTCTACTTTGGCAAGTTTCCATAGGTCCTTGTTACTTAATGTGTTCGGCCAGTATATTCTGCATATTATTCTTAGGTATTTGTTAATGGAAACCTGTAGTTTCTGTATGATATTTTTCGTAACTAACCAGGTTTTACTTCCATATGTTAAGTTGGTCTTTACGCAGGTTCCAAATATCCTCAATTTTGTTTCCCTGGACATTTGTGCGCTTTTCTACACTGGCTGTAAGCGACCCAACATTGCCCTGGTCTTTTTGATTCTGCTTTCGATGTCGGCGTTTATATTACCGCTGTTATTTATGATGCAGCCTAAGTAGTGGATATTATCTACATAGTCGATTGGTATGTTGTTTATCACCGGACGGCGTGGGTTGTTGATGTTAATGGCCATCGCTTTCGTCTTTTCGATATTTATTTCCAGGCCCACACTTCGAGCTAATGTTGCTAGATGGTCTATTTTAGCTTGCATATTATTTATTGTGTGTGATAGCAGGCAGATGTCATCGGCATAGTCCAGATCTTCTAATTGCCTGAAGAGATTCCATGTTAATCCAGTTCTTTTGGTACTAATCTCTTTCATTATGTCATCTAGCACTACTGTGAAGGAGTACTGAGGAGTTGTGTTTCTTCATACGTGTTCTGTATTATTTTTATTATTTTTTCCGGCACATTTCGGTTTCTAAGTGCTTTCCATATGGGTTTTCTGCTTATACAATCGAATGCTTTCTTGAAATTGATGAAAACCAGGTATAATGGAGCTCGCCATTCTATTGACTGTTCAGCGATGATTCTGAGCGTATTAACCTGGTCTATGCAACTTCTATGGGGACGAAAACCTGCTTGCTCATCTCTTATTTGGTTCTCTAGGTTCTCTTGCAGCCTTGTTTGTATTATTGTTGCCATAATTTTGTAGATTGTGTTTAGCACTGTTATGCCTCTCCACTTGTCGCACTTGGTCAGATCAACTTTCTTTGGAAGTTTGATGATTATTCCATTTTTCCACGTGACCGGTAATCTACCCTCATCCCATGCTGTTGTGATGTGAGGTTATAGAAGTTCGGCTGATGTTTCTGGATCTATTTTTATAAGTTCGGCTGGGAGACCATCTTCGCCTGTTGCTTTGTTTATTTTTAGCTTTCTTATTGCCTCTTTGATCTCTGCTTTGGATGGTTTATTTATTCTTATGTTGTAATTGTTATTGTTATTATTTGTGCGATTTTCTGGTCTGGTTTCTTCTAAGTTGGGGTCGCTGTTATTACTGGTTTCTGCGAAGTGTTGTCTCCATATTCGGGTTTGTTCTTCGGAACATGCTATTAGTTCACCATTTTGGTCCTTGATTGGGTGATTTTTGTTGTTTCTTCTGCCAGTGAGCTGGTTCACGATTTTATGTAGCTCTCTTGTGTTGTTGTGTTTTGCAGCCATTTCAGCCTTATTTGCGAGATCGTTAATGTATGTTCTTTTATCTCTTCTTGCAGCGCTTTTGACTTGTTTAGCTATATTATTGTATTGTTGTCTTATAGCGTTATTGGTATTCAATTGCTGTTTTAAGTTGTTTCTTTTCGTTATTAGATTCCAGGTGTTATTGGAAATCCATATCTTTCTTTGCGGCTGAATTGTCCCTAGGTGTTCTTCTGCTGTGTTTTTGAGGGTCTCGACAATGTGGTCCCATGTGTGTGGTTGGTCTATTGGGAGGGTTTGGCGTATTGTTTCTGCGATGTTATTTCTTATTTCAGTGTTACGGAGTTCTTGGAGGTTTATCTTTCTTCTTATGTTTCTTATTGACCTTCTTTTGTATTTCTGCCATATTCTTACATCTCCGGTTATTAATTAGTGGTCGCTTCCTATATCTGCACCTCTCTTGTTTCTGACATCTTGCAGTGTGTTTCTCCATTTTCTGCTGATACATATATGGTCAATTTGGTTTTTCGTTTGACCGTTTGGTGATGTCCATGTATACTTATGTATGTCTTTATGGGGGAATAGCGAGCCGCCGATAATTAGTTGGAATGTCTGGCATATGTCTACGAGTCTCTTTCCGTTATTATTTCTAACACCTCAGCCATGTGTCCCTATTGTATCTTCCATACCTCTATTGTCTGATCCTATTTTAGCATTGAAGTCACCCATTAGTATCGTAATATCTCCTTTCCTTATGCTGTTTAACGCCGTTGTTAGTTGTTCATAGAAGTCGTCTTTAATCTTGTTTTCTGCGTCTTCTGTAGGTGCGTAGCATTGTATTATCGTTATACTTTTACTTCTTATCGCAAATCGTGCTATGAGTATTCGGTCTGATATTGGCATTATACCTACTCCGTTTTCACCACCCCTATCCTTTCCACTGTATATGAGTTTGTTACCATTTGATGTTATTTCTTCTCCACTTTTGTTCCACCTCATTTCGCTAATTCCGAGGATATCTAATTTATATTTGCTCATTTGTTGTTCTACTTGCGCCAGTTTGGATGCTTCACGTAGCGTTCTTAGATTCCATTGTCCTATTCTTGTCCTTTTGACTGCATTAAATGTTGTTACCGTGAATTCATTATTGTATCCGAGCCTCTGTCTTGTGTTTCGAATCGTTTTTTCCTTTTTCAATTAAGTAAATGATTGGTCTACTGTAATCTATCTACAAGATGTCGCTTCTTAATTTTTCCCTAGTGTCATCAATCGGTCAAGTAGAGAAACCGTATCATGTTTTAGGTGTGCACTGCCATAGTAATTGCATATGACAGTTGCAATTTTCATTGTCGTTTCTGTCACATATGTCATCTCTGATCATATGCACATATAGGTTATTGTTTATTCAGTATTAATTATTAGATTATAGAGTATAGCTGGAAACACGATTATACGTATATTTTTATATTATTTGTTACTAATTATTTATTATTATATTTTAGGTATAGAATTATTATATTATAATTTATTATATATTAATTTATTATAATTATTAATTTTATTGGATAATTATTTAATTTTATTAATTGATTGATATGATATACATACAAAAAAAAAAAAAAATTAAAATAAGAGAAAAAATATATACAAATGTAAACAAATCGATTGACATACAAACAAAAAAATAAAAAAAACTAAAAATTAAAGTAAAAATAAACTAATATACGATAAAGTTCATTTTAGGAATACTCTATGTATACAGATACTTTATGATAGTACCTACTTTTATTAGCAGATATACATACTTATTATTAGGAAATAGTATTAGTATTTTTAAGGAATAAATAGTATTGTTGATTAAGATAAAGATATATATAAGATTGTTTTATTTTGCATAAGAGATTGATATATTATAAGATTGCTTTATTTTGCATAAGGGATTTTCCCATTTAAAATTGGAAAAACTTGTTAAGAAATGTAAATAACAATAATATAAAAATCAGTAAAACTGAAATACTTAAAGAAGTGCGAGTGAATTTAATTTTATACATATATATAGTCAATGATGCCTTCAAAAAGAATGTTCAAAATACATTGTATTATAAAATTGCTTTATTGTACTTATAATAAATTTGAAAATGACTGTATATATTTTCATACATATTATGTTATTCAAAACTCACTTCTATATAGTTCTTGAAGATTTGAATTTTACTGGTTATGTATTCAATATACTCATTCAATGTTTCCAAACAATAACAATGTAAATCAAGTTTGATATCACGATTAGAATACTTGCCTAAGATATTGCCTAAGTTAATTTATATCTCCTTTACTTGTAAAATAATTTTTTTTATTTTAAATATAAACACAATAAAACAAAATTAAAAAAAGCTACTTTTTCGTAGCTCTTACTTAAATCAGCATATATTTGAGAAATAAAAAAAAAAAACTTGAAAACCACAGAATAAAATTTTGTTAAATATTTTCCAAAGATTTTTTTAAATTTATATTTAAAATCGTAAATTTTAAATTGTATTCTTAATGTACCTTAAAAAAAAAAATAAATTAAATTAAAAGCTATTTCTAATACTTTTGAACTCATTTTTTTTCAATTTACACGTAATGAAAAAACGCCGGAGTTCTATAAATGTTAAAGTAACTCAAAACTACAGATTTTTTTTAATTGTGTTAAAAGAGTAAATTAAAATATTACTATTTACTAGTATCACCCATGCTCGAAATTTGAGCTATTTTTGCTTTGAAGTTTACATAAAAAATTCGCTTTCTTCCTATACGTAATAAAAATTATGGCAACAATGTTGTTAACAATTCTTGCGCTTAAAAAAAAATTTATAATTTTTTCAATTATAAAAACGTTGTTAAGTGTTTTTGAGTTTTTTTCCTATAGCTTAAGCCTTTTTAAAGATAGGATAATTTGGTACACAAAAAAAAAAGGTATTTAAATTCTAAATAATACATATAAATATTGTTCTAATATATACACACCTATTCTAAATTCCCTCGTAGACTTTCTACGAAAAATTTAGAATACGGGTGATAATGTTCTGAAAATTTGATTATTTTTCTAAACAAATGCTTATACTTATACATGTTTACTGAAGTCAAGTAGCCAAAATTCGAGTTAATGCTGTCCTTCATATGGAAAACTGTACTGTGTTTTTTCTAAACATTTTAGTACGATTTGAACTATGTTGTATGTATTCTGTATCCTAATTAAAAAGCTCTATGAATACATACAAGCTTAGTACTTAATATTATATTATATTGAAGCTGCGAGAAGTATAAAATAATTGTCAAGTTGACAGAAGTCAAGTTTTTTTTTAAATATCAATTTTAAGGTTTAAAACATATCTAGGTACATAGATATAAAAAAAATTACTACATAAAAAAAAAATTTTCCAATAAATCAGAGAATAAGTTTTATCTATTAATAAATTTTTCCTCCCCTTATTCCATTTTTAAATTTAATAGCTACATAGGTAAGTAGAAACTACATTTCAATAATAAAATCTGAAATTTTTACTACAAATGTATGTCTATCTAAAGTTCTGAAAAGCATGCAAAAAATTATTTTGAATTCTTTAGTTTACTTTATACCTTTTCGTCTAGATTATTTATTTAACTTTTCCTAAGTTTTTTATTGACAAAAATATATTTCTATGTAGGGTCATGAGTCATGACTCATAAGTTTTTCAAATCAAATAAATGTTATTGCTTGCGTTTCTTTATGAGAAGGAAACTTTTTTCTATTCTCAACTACTGTCAGCTACACCAGCTCTTGTAATAGAATAGACGACAGGATAATTAAATAATTTCTGGCAGATGGCTTTAATTAAAAGTTTTCAGAATTAATGGATTTTCACTTGAATAGGTTATGTTAAATCATATTTTTTATTTGATAAACAATAAGCACTTACCCCCTGAATTTTAAAAAATATTCTTTATATTTATATCAACAGTAAACCTTAATTTTTTCACTTTTTTTTCATCATCTAAATATATTAAATATTATTAACTTCACAAATGCCAGATAGTTTTAAAATGTCAAATATTATGTAGGACAATTTATCTGACAATTATATATACTCCTGAAATAAAAATTAGCTTTCCATTTACAAACTACTCCTATCTACTCTTCATCTACACTTTTTTCTATGTATTATGCTTCCCATACAATGGATGGACCAGCTTTTCAACTTGGTACGTGTACTTGCGAAGTTGAATCGTGTATGAGCAAGTTGAAAGACCATTTTGAAGGAAATCAAAAGACTTTGATTTTTTTTGGGCGGAGTCTTTGGTTTGCATTTTAGTTTTATCGTGTATGGGCAAGTTGAACAACTTAAATGTCATTTGGTTTTCTTTTTTTTCATTTTTTGACACGAAAGATCGTTGTGATATTCCGATTTGAAAAAATAATGAAACTATAATGTATAAAAAAACAAATAATTAAGTAAAGAATTTGAAATAATTATGAAATTAAGTTAGAAAAATGTTTTAAAATATAAAAAAATATTAAATATCATAATTTTAGAAGAAAAAAATTAAATAGGAAAAACTATATATTTAAAATAAACTGTTAAAAATTCAAATCAGATTCTTTTGACATTTAACATATTTTTCAAAACACAAAAAAACAATTGCACGATGGTTCGATGGAAGGTTGAATAGTGTATGGTAAGGTTTGTAAACATGTGCGTGTACCAAGTTGAAAACCTAGTCCTCCATGTATGGGCTACATTATATAAAATTCGTTCGTTTTGTCAAAGTAAAACTAAAAATGGTTTTTTTATTATAAAAAAAACATTATTCGATGTGCAGAATGTAAAATAAACTTTTCAATTATTAGGGCTTAACCTAAATCAAAACATACGACATACAATTTTTTTATTTATTTATTTTAAATTTTTTTGAATATAAGATATTTGTTAATAAAAAAATATTTTAAAAAAGTATTATTTTTTAAAATATAATATTAGAAATATAAGAAAAACCAATAATAATATTTTTATACATTTTGTCAATTTGTAAACTTTAAAAATCGTCGGTACAGTACGTCGCGTATACTTTCATATAAGTTTATTTACACAACTATTTATTTCAAAATTTTTCTAGAAATTATACACCATACGCGTTGATTTTAGTTAGGCCCCAAGTAACAAATCATTTAAATCACAAATTATTTTTTTAAGAAAGATTATTTTTTTTTTAATATTTTGCAAATATATTTTTTAATACTATTTTTCTCAAACGTAATGGCAACTACAGAATATTTTTCAAAAGCCGTTTTTTTATTTTACAAAAAACTTAACAAAAAGCAACAACAATATACGATTAACAAAATATTTTTTTTTAAGGGACGGAAAATATTCGTCCTAATAAACAAATGTCGTTTTAAAAGAATGCTGTGAATTTTGAAAAATTAGTATAAGGCTTGAACGTTGTAGAATGTTCTAATTCTAGAAAGGGCAATTGGAATTCATTTGCTAGAATTTTATTTGACGTGTCAGCCTCAAGTCTATGTATAATGCCTATATAGGTAAAATTGAATTCTTTGGCATAAAGTGTATCGTTTATTATAATTAAAATTGTAAGGTGCATCAAATGATAAATACATAAATATATAACACAACAAATGCTAAAAACTAAAACCATTATTTGTCAACATCTGTCGCTGTAAACATAATATTGTTAAAACGAAGTTCGTTATAAATGAAAACTACTGTATAAACCAAATGTATTGCTTTCATTTCGAACAGAACTTATTTTTTTTTCACCAGAATTTGAATTCTACTTAACTTGTTAAGAAAAAACTAAAAAGAAAAACAAAAAAAAAATTTAAAAAGTTTTTAATCTCTTTGTTCATTGAACATTTGAACTAAACAAAAAAAAAGAAAGATATAAGTCGACGCCTATAATAGTTTTATTGAGCGAGTTACATTACAAGCGAAAATGAATTACATTTAAATTCAAAAATTGCAATATGAAAACAAAAAAAAACTTTCTTTTGGTTGTTGCTTCATTAAATTCGGTCAAATAGTTTGCCCTAAAAAGGGACGTTTATATTTGTATGGGATATATACACGATTTATAAAAAAAGAAAATTTTAAATTTCATTTTTTCATTCATAAGAGTATTCATAAGGGTATGGGTTTAAAAAAATCGCTTCTGCAAACATTTTTAAAAAACAAGGTGTTAAGAAACTTTGAAAGAGATCACTAATGTCGTACATTAATGGTCAAGAAAAAGATTGCGTTCAATGAAAATTTTTTGGAATTTTGTATTGAAAATTTATAAGAAAAATTATAAGTTGCATAAAATAATTAAGAAATAAATGAAACTAAAACAAGTAAAGAAACAGTCAGTCGGTGCAACCGACTTAGAAATACCCTACACCTATTTGGTTCAAATTTAAGGACATACCCATAAGTCATTTTAACACCATAAAAGCTGTTATTAATTTGAACGTAAGACATAGCTTACCAAATTAACTTTATAATACTAAAAACATTTTCTAATTACACTATCTATTAAAAAATATTACAAAATCTTACTAATTTATCTATTTAAAAATGTTAAAAAACAAACAAACTTGAAATAAATGAAAATATATTTATTCCAATTCAATTACAAAATGAAAAAATTATATTTATTCAATTTTGTGATAAAAAGATAATCAAAGCATAATATATTTAATAATCCAAATTTTTAAAAATTGCAATTATTTTAAATGGTTAGTTTATATACCTAATAGAAAAGCTTATAAACGACAAATATGCAATAAATGTACTTCTAAAATACAATTACAAATTTTGAACTTTTCATATAATTCATTTAAATATTCAAATAAATTTTACATAAATGCAGCAAGTACCTTTGAACATAGCTGAACCACTACAATTTAGTCTAGATTTCGGAGACACATAGGACATAGGAAATATATTCTTTGGCTTTGAAATTAAACTCGACCAGAACTAATTCGCATGGTACTTTCATTACTAGTAACCTAGAGTTTAAATTTCATCATTTTTTGAGTTATGGTGTTTTTAAGATATATGTTTTTTAGTCCTTGAACTTGTCAAGGGTTCCAGAACCCGAAACCATGGTACGATTTCGCCCATATGCAGTCCCGTCATACTTTCAATACTAGTTAACCCTTGTATACAATTGGAACGTTCTATCTTAATTTTAAGTTACTAGTTTTATTAATTTCGATGATAAGCTTTTACACATTTGGGGGTCTAAGAGAGGTCCTGAACCACCACTGCAAATGATCCCAAATTAGGGGGGCACGGAAGAAATAGTAAAGAACACCCTGGGCCAAATTTGAAGCTTCTAGATTTGTTTCAAGTTACTATTTTTATTAATTTCGAAAATATGCTTTAAGGTCCTCGGAAGTGAGTGGCTGGTCTCCGACCCACTGGTCCAATGGGGCCCAAATTTCAAAGACACTTACGCAATAGGAAGGGACACCCTGATACCAAATTTGGAGGTTATATCTTCATTGGTTTCGGAATTACGCTAGTTTGGCCTAAATTCGATCAAAAAGTTCAAAGTTCCGAACCCATTGTCCAATCCTCACCGTACGTAATCACCGCCGTAGTTTCATTACCAATAACCTACAGCACAAATTTCATGAAGATAGACTCATTAGTTGTTGAGTTATCGTGATTTTTAATATATGTTCGTTATCCCTGACACCGACTAAAAGGTCCAGAATCCGAACCCATGGGCTGATTTCGCCCTTATACAGTCCCCGCTTTACTTATAGTACTAGTTAACCCTTGTACACAATTTGAACGGTCTATCTTAATTTTAAGTAACTAGTTTTAGTAATTTCGATTATAAGCTTTTAAAACTTGGGAGGTCTGAGAGGGGTACTGAACAACCTCTCCCATTGATCCCAAAATAAGGGAACACGCAAGAGATAGTAAAGAACGCTCTTGTGGCAAATTGGAAGCTTCTAAATTTTTTCAAGTTGTTATCTTTATTAATTTTAAAGATATGCTTTAAGGTCTTCGGAAATGTGTGGCAGGTCCCCGACCCACGACTCCAATTTGGCCCAAATTCCCAAGACACTTAGGAAATAGGAAGGGACACCCTGATACCAAATTTGGGGGTTCCATCTTCATTGGTTTCGGAATTATGCTCGTTTGGCCTAAATTCGATCAAAAAGTTCTAGGTCCCGAACCCATGGTCCAATCCCGACCTTATACAATCCCCAAAGCAGTTTCATTACTAGTAACCTACAGCACAAATTTGATGAAGATAGCGTCATTAGTTGTTGAGTTATCGTGATTTTTTATATATGTTCGTTAGCCCTTCGATCGATTAAAAGGTCCAAAATCCGAACCCATGGGCCGATTTCGCCCATATGCAATCCCCGCCGTACTTTCAGTCCTAGTAACCTACAGTTAAAATTTCATCAAGATAGCTCCATTATTTTTTGAGTTATCGTGCCTACGGACGGACGGACGGACGGACATGGCTATATCGACTAAGGCGGTCACGCTGATCACAAATATATATACTTTTCCATATCTAGCTCGCTTCCTTTAGGTGGTTACAAACACCATACCAAAGTTAATATACCCCTTTACCTATTCTATAGGTGTAGGGTATAAAAAGGTAAATTCAAGATATTTATTGCTTATATAATTTTATAATATTGTTGACATTAATTGAAAACGAGGAAGAGTGTAGTAGAGTAGACTGTGTCAACTCTGGGTATCCCAGACGTATGATCGTAATATCGATTTAAAAAAAAATCCCAAAAAATTTCTTTAAAAAACAACAAATTTTCTTTAAAAAATAACAAAATTTTAACTTATTAGGATTTTCAGTTATTAACAAAGGAAAGTATAAGTTGAAAGGCAGCTCTTCGAATCTTTTCCACTATACCGAATATATTTTATTCAGATATTGGCCATTAAAGTTCACAACTATTGACAAAATTAAAACATCCAGCTTTATTATGTATAAAGTAATGCTCATGTCAAATATGAAGTTGTATGGCAACTAATCAAACCCACTGTAGGAGACCAACTAAATTTAGTACAAAATGTTGCCATAAAACTTAACTTTCATTTCAGACACGCAGCTTCACTAGGTGTAGAGTAATGCTCATATAAAAGAAGAATTTTTCAGCAACTTTGGCCATAAAAGTAAACTATTTTTGACAAAATTTCAGACACCCAGCTTCATTAGGTGTAGAGTAATAATGCTCATATAAAAGAAAAAGTCGTATGGTATCTACTCGAACCCACTGCAATAGACCAATCACTTTGGCAAATAAAACTAAACTATTTTTGACAAAATGTCATACACCCAGCTTCAATAGGTATAGAGTAATGCTCATATAAAAATAGAAGTTGTATAGCAGGTACTAGAACCCGTGGGCCAAAATGGCTGGATTTTAATAGCGATCACGGCTATTGCATTAAAACGAATTTGTTTAAATTTCAAAGTCCTAGCTTCTTTATTTTGAATTATCGTGCGGGCGGACAGACATAGCTAAATCGATTTATATTTCGATCTGATTCGATTTTAGTAGTTTAATTCCTTTAATTAGAAAAATTCTAGCTTGATTTAAATTATAGATTTGTAGAAATCCTATTTACTTATCCTTTAAATATCATCTGATTCAGGTTACACGAATGGAAAAGATTAATTTCAGATTGAAATATTAGAATTAGAACTGGTTAATTTTAATCTTTTCTACACTGAAATTAATTTAATTAAATATCTGATATAATAGAAATTAAAAAGATGAAATTTAGTCTGAATCTAATTCACCTTTTTCACAACCTAAAACCTTTTTAGCCTTATAAATATATAAAAGTATTAAATAATAATCTTGTACCACATTTCAGGTTTCTATTGTTGTTAATTTCGAAGACATGTTTGTTAAATCTTAGAAAGAATGTGGGAGGTACCTGAATCTTATGAGAGTGATCACCAATGTTAGGAACGTTTTCCATTTTCCAAAACAAAAAATTCTTGTATCAAATTTTAAGTTTATCACCCTCTTTCTGTAAGTCGCTTCATGCGATTAGAAGCGTTGAAGCGACTTACAGCATTTCTGTAAGACGTTGAAGCGATATTTTCAAATTGACGCGATAGAAATGTCTAATTTACCGTGTATGGCATTTCTGTAAGACTTTTCCTACGACGCGATACCATTTATTCAGTCACTTTAAAATTTTCGTACGATCAACATCTCCGTTTTATTTTTATTATAAACAAATAAATTTTTTTAAACAAATATATTGTGTTAGTGATTTTTCTTAAACTTAAGATTAAAATAAAAGATGAGCTCCTTTTTTTTACATGATTCTGATTCTTCTGAGGATGAAGAATTGCAAAGGAATGTAAGTGTAATGAGACTAAAATTGTAAAATTTTTTAAAACGGGAAAAACCATAATCGCAAAATTCAAAAGATAACGAATGAAAAATGTAGGTATGTAGGTAGGTATAAATGTTAACCTATTTAGGTATATATACTTACTTTTCTACGCTATCCGTTTGTTACATTTTAGCTTTTTACTTTATTTTTTTGTTTTCTAATTATTTATTCTAATAAATTGTTTATTACTTTATAAAAATAATAATTTTTAACTTTATAAAGTAAAACAAAATTTTCTTTGTTTACTTTTCTAATTCAAAACAAATGTCAAATAACAAATTTCATACTAATCAAATTTGAATTTTTTTTTTTTGAAAACAAGTACTACCAACATAACAACTGTTTCATCGCGCGTCTTACAGAAAGTACATAAATTTTTAGACATGACACGAATAAGTTTCGTATCACTCCGCTCGGGCGAGTTAGAGAAAGAGGGTGTATATCTTTCTTAATTTTGAAGAAAAGCTTTGAAACTTTGGCATATCTATGAGAGGTTCTTGAAATAGAGAATCAAAGTTCTAATTTGGTCTAAAGTTTGAAGACGCAAAAGAAATGGTAAAAAACACACTTTTACCAAATTTAAAGCTTTTATATTCATTATGTATTTATGTTTGTTAGCCCTTGAACCGATCAACAGCTCCAGAATCCGAATACATGCGACGATCTCGCCTACTTATACAAGGTACCTATACCTAAATATACTACTTATTAGACACCATGTCTGTATAACAAAAATTTGAAACAATGATTTTTATCATTTCATTATAATCATTTGTTTTTTACCTGTAATTTAAAATATTATTTCTATGGAAAATTAAAATTCCGTACCTATCAAAACGCATGCTAATGAGAGATACAGTATAAGCGAAAAAGTTTAGAAATATACTAAAATATTATTTATATGTGTTATGCATCATGACTCACCAAATATATTTCTACCTTTCATAACTGTAGAAGCTGGTAGTTTAATATATACATATCACTATATATAACATACATTTGTTTAAAAGAAGATAATTTTAGCTCGCGAATTCATTCTACAGAGCTTTTATGTTTTCTGTAGAAACAGATTTAAATTCCAATTTGTTAGAATTAAAAAGATGTACAATATTTCGAACTTTTATATGGTAGAAAAAATTTTAATATATTTTTAATTTTGTATTTATAAATTATATATAAATTTACGTACCATATTAGAGCTGGTAACAAAAATCAGGTTTGTGCTACTTACTAAATGAGGTAAGACAAAGTATATATGTAAAAAGGTAAATTCGTAAATTTTAGAATAGAATCAGTGTTTAAACATTTGGGAAATGATAGCTCTTAAGATTTTAATCTTATTGTGAATGTTTAAAACATAACAAAAAATAGTTAGCGTGAATTAAAAGTTTAAGATCAAAATAATAATAATTAAGTTTCCCAGGACGCTTATATTGTGTATATTCTAGATTCTTTCTTAAGAGAAATTTTAGTTGAATTCAAAATCATTATTTCAACATTTGGTACAGCGCTGTTTATTTTACATGATTTTTTTACGTTTTGTGACAATTTACCTAGTGTAGAAAAATGTTGAAAGATAAATTCATCCATAATAAAAATATGTAACGTATGTGAGAGTAAGACTAGTAAGAGAACCATAAAGTACAATATAGGGCGACCCGTTAATATGTAATGTAACGGTTTCTAATCCCGTGGTTGTGAAAGAAAAAAAATCAAAGAAAGATTTTAAAATTATAAAGATCAATCATTCGAAAAAGAAAACCTACTATAATGATTAAGTACAAGATTAGGACTGTACAATTTTATAATATACAACAATTTTAATTACATAACACCAAAATTTTTAAAACACTGTATTACTTTATAACTTTCATGAGGGTATTTTAAAGTCATGTTAAAGAATTTCGCGATTATGGCTTGATGACTCAATCGTTAAAGCCATTATAGCTTTATCACGGCATCAAATATAATGTTCAAGCTTTTATATCTTTTATACGTAAAAAACGTTGGCTTTAGGTACTCAAGTTACTTATGTTCAAAAATAGCGAATTATCAGTTTTGGAAACTCTACACATTTGCTTAAACACTTAGTCGCCGCATTTATTTCCAACCGAATCAACTTTTATCCAATAAATTATTAAAAGTAGCGATGCAACAAATTAATCCACAATGCATCAAAATATTTTGCTTGTATATAAAACAAAAGTACGATTGCATCAAATTTTCTATCCCTGATGTATATGTTTCGTGATATACAAATTCAAAAATGCGTATTATATCATGTTCACATTACGCAAAAAACGTAATAAATAGCCTAGTTTTAAAATCAACCGTTCAGATTATCGTGATGCATGAACCTAGTATTGTTTGACGTTTCCATAACAGCAACATTTTTTACAGTAAATAAACAAAATTAACTTTTAATAAAATAAATAAACAAATAAACAAAATTCTTTTTTTATTATTACTTTCGACGAAATTTTATTAAATAATAAATAAAATTTTTCTTTTAAAATTAAAAGTAAAAAAAAACGGCTATTTGTTTATTTTCAAAAATAAATAACAATGACATTTTATAACAAAATCACGTAGGGATGTAAAAAAGTTCAAACAGTAATCGAATAACTTAACTAGGACTTCCAAAATCCTGGTTCATTTTGACAGCAATTTTTAATATGAAAAACCTTGTTATAAACCACGCTTGAATCTGGTTTCTTTGAAAAACCTGGTTCAAGTTCATAGTGTGAACATGGTATAAGATACAAAGCAACAAGATTCTAAAAGAAAACAAAAATCTTTCAAAACATACACATTGCTATAGATACACATTTATTGAGTAAATAGCGTATCGAAACTTTTCTTTTGGGTGATTTGGGTGTCACCAGTATTTTCAAATATATAATCACACCTATTCTAAATTCCCTCGTAGAACTTCTACGAAAAATTGGCTACGCTACGAACAAAAAAAAAGTCTTAACGATTTTCAATTCCCTCGTAGACAATTGAATCTGCAATGGCAACTTTCTAAGTAAAAATAATGATAACTTTTTTCAAATTTGTAGTAGGTGCCTAATAATTTTTGAATATTATTTTGAGAAAAAAGTATTTTAAGATTAATTATAAATAAAAAATAGTAAGATATTTCATATAATTTATTTATTATTTTTATTATGTAAAGTTCTTTCGCTATTTTACAATTACACCTTAAAAATGTTAATATATGAAGTACTAATATATTACGAATGAATATTTCTTTCGTAGATTTTTGCTTTTCACTTTTCGTAAAGTTAAGTCGGAATTGAGATTAGCTTTTTCATAGCTTGTTGAAAAAAAACTGTATTGCAATGCAATTTTCTTTTCTTAAACCACGATTAAGTTTGAGTTATTGTTTTTTAATATTTTTCGAAATTATTATATTCTGTATATTATTATAAGTAGAATATAATATTATATAACCTAAAAAAAATATTAAATTAATTATAAAAAATTTATTGTAAAATTATTTGAAGTAAAAATTGATTACATCATTTTTTATATTTTGTTTTGTTTTAGGAAGGTGGGTTTTATCAGCAAAACCCAGCGAAAATATTAAAAAAATTAAAAAAAAAAAAACTATTATAAAAAATATATACGGGACTAAACTTACTTACTTACTTACTGGATCCTAGAACCCCTGGTGGGGCATAGGGCGTCAACAAATCCTCTCCACCTTTCACGATCCTTAGCTATGTTTTCTTCTGGCTTCCTCAAAGTATGTCCTATCCATCGTCATTTTCTCTCTCGGATCTCGACGTCAATCATCTTTTGGTTCGTTTTTTGCCACAGGTGTGTTTTGGTAATGATTTGCGGCCAACGAACCCTTAAGATGCGGCGTAGACAACGGTTTATATACGTCTGCAACTTTTTGGTGATAATGGCGGTTACCTTCCATGTTTCACAGCCGTATAGAAGTACTGATTTGACGTTTGTTTCAAATATTTTTAGCTTTGTACGCATGGCTATATTGTTTGACTGCCATATTTTTGATAGAGTTCCAAAAGCAGCTCTAGCTTTATTTATTCTGCTGTCAACATCAATTTCTGTTCCTCCATTTGATGTCACCATGCTTCCTAAATAATTGAACTGCTCTACTTCTTCAATTTAGCTTTCTTCTAGTAGAATTTGCTGATGTGTGGAGTGCTCTCTACGCATGCTTTTGATCTTAGCTGCATTTATTTTTAGACCAGCTCGTTTGCCATATTTGTTAAAATTTTGGCACATCTCGTTCAGACCACTTCTTGAGTGTGCCATGAAAACTACATCATCAGCATAATCTAAGTGGCTTAAATGTTTGCTAGTCGCCACTGAATGCCATACCTCTCATCAACGCCTACGGTTGCGGTTAAAATTTCGTCCATCACAACCAAAAATAATATAGGCGACAATATACAGCCTTGCCTTACACCCTGCTGCACTTCAAACGAATCAGTCAACTCTCCATTGTGTAAGACTTGACACCTTGCATTTTCGTAGGATTTCTTAATGATGGCAATAATTTTCTCCGGGATACCCCACCTACTAAGAGCTCTCTATATATACTCGCGGTTTACACGATCAAAAGCTTTCTCGAAGTCTACAAACATGAGATGTAGCGGCGACCCGAACTCTATTGATTGCTCGAGTATTATTCGTAGCGTGTTGATATGGTCAACCCAAGAGTGACCACTGCGAAAGCCAGCTTGATGTCTTCAGTGTATTTTCAATCCTGCTTTTGATCCTTTCGAGTATAATATTTGCCCTTATTTTCAAAAAGACAGATAACAGCGTAATACCGCGCCAGTTATTTCAATGCTTCAGGTTACCTTTTTTTGCCATCTTAACAATAACTCCTTCTTTCCACTCACTCGGGTACTTTTCTTCTTCCCATATAGCCTGAATCAATGGGAGAAGTATATCTGCCTTTGCGGGGATGTCTGCTTTTAGAAGTTCGGCGGGTATTTGGTCAATTCCTGCAGCTTTGTTATCTTTCAAGAGCGAAATGGCACTTTCGATTTCAAGTTTCGTGGGTGGTGCTGTAATAATACCCCTATGTGATCGACGCAACTCAGGTTCTTCAGAGATTTCTGATGCAGATTGCTGTATAAAATGTTCGTTTAGCAAACGGCAAAAGTAGTCTTTCCACCTCCGTAATTGATCATCCATCGACACCAGAAGCCTTCCATCTTCGTCCAAGATAATATTTTGCTGCTTTGTTGAATGACCTGAAAGAATTTTTGTTATATTATATAAGGCTTTGCCATCACCTGTTCTTGCGCTATCTCTGCTTCCGTAGCAAGGTTTTCTATTTGTTTCCTTCTGTCTCGTCTTACACTTCTCTGCGCGATTTTATGTTCTCTGTTATACTCGCTGCGAAGCTCACCCAATAGCCGCGGATCCTGTTCAGAGTTTATTTTGTTTTTCAGCTCTTTACGTCTGGCTATGTTGTCCCACGAAATTCGTGAGATCCATGGGGCTTTTTGCTACGATAATCGGGGTATTGTTTCTCTTCCAGTTTCTATAAATGATTGTTTTACTTGATCCCACTTTTCATCTATAGAAACTGCCCCGTCCTCTCGTTTATCTGCTTCATTCAATGTTGATGCCCTTTCTCCGAATTTTTGTAAAAATTTTCGCCATTGTCGTTTCTTACCCCAATGCCATGCCGTCCCATGACTCGTTCTAAACCAGAGTTTTCCGTTTCCACTTTTGCGTTTAGATAACCTAATGTAATCTTTATGTCGGCTCTGGGAGCGTTATCATATGTTGTCCCAAGTAGAGTGTAAAAATTCTGCTTTTCTTCATCTTCTTCGGTAGGAGCGTAACATTGTATTATGGTTCTATTTCGGACCCTGGATTTGAATCTGGCAGTCATCAATTTGCGCGATATTGGTTTCCAAGAGATAAGACTGCGTCTTGCTTCAGCATTTAGCATAATTCCTACTCCACCGCGCCTTTTTCCTGTTTCTGCTTCATCATCTCCTGAGTACAGCATGTGAGTTAAATTACTGTCTGAAATAATTTCACCACAACCTCTCCATTTAGTTTCACTGACGCCAAGTATGTTAATATTGAATCGTAACATTTCACGCTCGGCTTGCTCGAATCGCCCAACACCATATAGTGTTCTCACGTTCCATGCTCCGATTAGCGTCCGCTTCTTGTAGCCAAAAGTTTTTACTATTCCACGTGACCGGTTTATTGATTTTCTTATCGTGTTTGTATTTAAACATGAATTTATCTGCACCCCCAAATATGATGTGTAGTTGACATTGACTGGAGAAGTCAAAGGAAGAGTCACCATATTACTATGATTACCCCTTGGGGAAATATATCCATCCGCATTTTTGTTCATGTTTGCATATTTTATACAGTTAGTGTTTTATGAGATATAGTTGATAACCCCATAAGCTTATGTCTGTAGGCACACTTGCCTATTGTATGAACAGACACATCTCACACACGTTTATATAACGAGCCGCTTGTTTCAAGACAGACACCCACTTGGAGCCGCCAATTCTTGGTGCAGACGCTCCTAAATCAAGCCTATGTTTTGAATACATAAGACTCGACCCGCCAAAATCTCGTTGGTTTGTCGATCCTACTTACTCTAACTGGGTTGGGTACCAGTCTTCCGGTAGGATTATTTGACGTAACAGGGGGGACCAACGTGAAGGTGAGATTTGACTTGGTGTAGTAGAGGCTAGGTCAACGTACCAGGATACCCGTCAGCTGTAATCGCATACTACACCCATTGATCCTATAGAGCTACCCAAAAGAGACACTCCATAGAACAACCCCCTCAAACTAACGGGACTAAAACGACCTTAAATTTTATTTTTATTAACATTTCAATCTTACTGGTTATAAGTACATGTAAAAAACTCTAAAAAATCTAAAACATGTAAAAGGATTGATTAAATTCAATTAAAATCATAATGTTTTCACTACTAAACGGCATTGGTACAACCAATTAATCGAATTACAATTAATTTGAACAAACTCTATTACTAGAAAGTTTGTTTTAATATATATTAATGGGAAGCTGTAATATATATAACATAACCAACAGTTCTATAATGTTTTAAAAGTAAAAAATCTAAACCTCATTTTTTCATATTCATCACATTGTCAACGTTCTGTAAATCTCTATTATTTATAAAGACCGAATATCCTGTATATGATTATTATATATGTTTGATCGCATTATTTATGATTAGTTTATATAGGCTGCGCTATGTACAGTTTACAAAGTTTATGATGTAAAACCTGTGCTACTGGGAAATGTTCTGAATAAAGAGCAAACACTGATTTCGTGATCAACTATAAAATCTAAGGCATTCTTTCAACAACTTTGAATTTTAATGGTCGTTTGCGAAAGAAATTCGGGTTGCCTTTTCGCAGAATATATATATACATATATATACAAATTGTATCTGCAACTCGTCTTCCATTTATACTCTTATGATTTTATATTTTACATAAAAATATTTAATTTTATTCAAAATCCTTTGTAATAAACAAAAAAAATTTTTTAACAAATTTGTTTTTAATCTAATTGTTAATTTTCCAAAGTGAACCAATATCTTTTACTTTAAATTATTAGTTATTAAGAATAATAGAAATCATGTTACTTTAATAGTTTTTTTTTATTTAATTTTTGTATCTTTTCTTTTGTTTTAAAGTATATGTATATGATATAAAAAAAATTAATAAAAATTAAAAATTAATAGTATTTACTTAACTTTTTTTAATTTTTAAGTAATTAAAAAAATTAAAAATTAATTTATTTACCTAAATTTAATTTAAAATCACCCACAACCACCACATAATTCACATCTACTGTGTTAATTAAAACGCGTGTCAAGGCTCTATACTTTCAGGTAAAAAAATTATTAAAAAAAAAAACGTAAAAAAAATCAATATAGTTTAAAATTTGTTTTTTAATAAAAGTTTATTTTAACTTAAATTTTGTGAAATAAAAAAAATTTAATTAATATTTTTTATAATAAACATTTCTCATTTAAACAAAATTAAAAAACAAAGTTTAAAAAATTTATTTTCAATAGGTATATTTGAACTTAAATATACATACATTTTTTATACAGAATATGTTAATAAAACATTAACATTAAATGGATGCATTTGTGTTAAAAATATTGTGTTTTCTAATATAATCCATACATATATAAATTATCGCTAGAAAAAAAAAAATAAGTTCCAATACTCGTCTCTAACCTTTTTTTTAACAAGTGGGTTTAAGCTAATATATTAAAATTTTTTATCGGGTTTGAAGAGAGAGATAGTATGAAATGATTTAATTTTTATTTAATATGTTTGACAACAGCAGAATTTATTGTTTTCATCAATTATTATAAAAAAAATTGGGGATATTTTTAAAAAAATTTAGGATATTTATCTACGGTTTTAAAAAAATTATTGGTATTTGATTTTATGATATATCAATTAATATAATTTTAAAAATCAAGCTTAATTTGTTTATATCGGCAACACATTTATTAAATTTTAAATTTTTTAAATAAATTTAAATCAAAACCGACATTGTACAAGATAAGTATGTTTTACATGGTAAAAAAATTGATAAATATTGCATTAATGTCGAGTTAAACAATACTGTTTCAATTTATTGTTTAATTTAAAAACAATACAATTTCCATAAAATATTGATGAATTATTTTTTAATTTATTGCGATTTTGATAGTTTTTAAAAAAAATATGTGATTTAGTTGAGCGAGAAAAATTTATAATATATGTAGTGGGTGCTAACGACACTAAATAGTGATGAAAAAAAGAAATATGTTAAAAAATGGCTGACGGAAAAATATTTATATTCCGATTGTATTCTTGTACAATTAAGACTGACTGAACATGAAGATTAACATATTCATGAAGATTAACATGACATGAAGATTAACATATTTCAGATTTGCAATTTGACTACCTTTTGACACTCATCGAATCTAAAATTTCGGATTCGGCAGACTTTTATTTATAAATTAAATTTCCTAATAATATTACTTTGTGTGTTTAGCTTTTCAACATTGAACAAAACTTTAAATGAAATACGTACACGCTTTACGAATAAAAATATTTGCCGGAACTCCCTTAATTAAATGTGATGTGTTCGAATTACTGAATGAATTATTTTTACAATATTTAATTGTTACGATTTTTAATGAACGCGTTTAAATGAAGAAATATCAATTCAATAATGAAATATTGGTTCAATATTGATCCAATATTTATTCAATATTTTACCGTGTAAAAGGGCTTATTTATTGTTTTGTTTTAATTTTGATTTTCAGAATATTTTTTCTTTCAAAATCAAAAATCAGAATTACTTATCAAATTAAAAATTTTTCGGTTTTGTTTAACTTCAAAACCATTAATTTTGATATTAAACGATGTTGCCAGGTTAAAAAACATAAGTTACGAAATTATTTGCAGCCGTTTTTTTTTTTGTTTTAAGTAACAATTCAACAAACTATCTCTTTCTTCAAAACCGATAAAAACTTTACCAGGTTAGCGTCAACCAATCTTAAAGTTTAAAAAATTTATTGTTTTTCGTCAAAAATCAAACCAAAATTAAATTTTCTATTTTTCTTTTCGGTAAAACTTTTTATATTTAAATTAAAAAATTTTTAAAAGTTGAAAAACAATAAAAATATTTTGTACTTACGATGTTTGAAAATTAACAAAATTATATTTCTTTTTATCATTCAACGTTAATATTAACTTTTTTTTAAAAACAAAAGTAGTTTATTAACTAAATTTTGGACACGAAACGAGATTTGGAACATCTAATCTATTCCTTAAATTTGATTGGCATTAATATCAACATACTTTTTAACTCTATTGTTTTTCTTTCAAACTCTTAAATCTAAATGTTTCCGTCTTTGAATATTAATTTTAATTAAGAAATCAATTTATCTTTTTTTTTTTAAATTCATTCAAAAAAAATATTAAAATTTAAAATATATGTTAATTTACACAAATAATAAAATGTGTATATAAATGTTTTGATAATGAAATTATTAGAAAAAATGGGAGAAAACGAAGAACTTGCAATTATTGCTTTGTAGAGGCTTTTGTTTTAATGAAACATAAAATAAGAATATAACATAAGAATATAAAATTTTTTAGCTGATAAATAAGTTTACATAGACTCAAGGGTTTGGATCAGATCAGAATCGAAAAATAAATCGATTTAGCTATGAATATCCGTCCGTCCGTCCGAGATTTTGAAATTTTCACAAGTTCGTTTTTATGCAATAGCCGTCATCGCTATTGGAATCGAGCCATTTCGGTTCAAGGGTTCGAGTGCCTGCCATACAACTTCTTTTTTTATATGAGCATTACGAAGCTGGGTCTTTGAAATTTTGCCAGAAGTAGTTTAGTTTTACGGTCAACATATGTACAAGTTTTACGGGTTGTATGGCGACCACACGGTCGGTTCGAGTAGTCGGCATACAACTTCATATTTCACATGAGCTTTATACATAATAAATACATAATACTTTATACATAATAAAGCTAAATATTTGAAATTTTGCCAAAAGTAATTAACCGAATGATTAACCGTAAAGTTTTATATTACGATGATACGGGTATTGCAGAGTTCACTACTCTTCCTCGTTTTTTTATGGTTTTTTTTCAAAAAATTTTATGGAGTGGAGTGGACCAAATTTTTTTTTTTAAACTTTATTTTTTTCTATTGCTTTTTTTCATACAATATTATGAGAGAATTAATGGTTGATTTTATCTTAAACAACATTGTGGGTTTGCACGGGAATTTAAAATTTGACAAGGGCAACTATAATCTTCCTCGTGTTTAAATAAATTTTCATTCGTACATAAATTACTTATGTACAATAATTTAAAAAAAAAATTTTATCATTTGTTTGGCCTCTTAATACTAAATTGTAAAGTTATATATTTAAATGTGGCTAAAACAAAATTAGTTATTATTGATTAATTCAATATTTTTTATTAAATTAAATTAAAAGCATTTAATTAAAAGTTCTTCGTTCAGTACCGTATACTATTGATAATGTTTTAATACAAAAATAAAAAAATAGAGGCTTGACTTGTTAAAAAATATATTTTATTATTTTTTTTACTTTAAAGGGTTTTTATTATTATTATATACAGGGTGATTTGCAAGTAATTCTCTTAACACACACCACCCTGTAGGAAATACCGTGAGGAAAAAAATTTTTGTAAGGGGGCTAAGTTATAAAAACTGTAGGGAGAGAAAGTATTTTTCTTAATTGTTTTTTAACTAAATTTTTTAACCTTTTGAATAAGTGACTGTCAACCTTTTGAATAAGTGACTGTTTAAGAAAGATTGAAAAATTTTAAATTTTTACTTTTAAAATGTTTTACGACAAAATTTAAAAAAGAAAGAGAATTAAGACCAATATATATATCTTCTCAATCTATAATGATCTTTTTTCAAAATGCTAAAATCTTGTTCGGAGCAGAACTTATGTATGTTTTAATCAAAGAAAACAGCGCCAAATCTTTTTTAATATTGTGTAGTTCTAAAACTATGAACCCGTAAACTAGCTCCTATACAAAAATTTTCTCCTTAAGATGGTTCGACATGGTGATATATCTCAAGACACATACTTGCGAATCACCTTGTATATATATATTAGCAAAGGCAAAGCAGGCTTTTAAATATTTAATAGAAAACAAATTTAATATAATATTTACTTATATAAGTTTTATAAGTTAAGAATGATTTATGTCAATTGTTTAAAACAAAAATTTTTAAAATTCATCTATTAACTTAAAGATTTAAAAGCCTGATGTGTCAGTAATATCAATAAAACAAGAAGACATTATAATTATTTACAAATTGTATAAAATTTAGGTTATTTTAACTTTTTTGTTAATTTGTGTAAAATATGTTAAATGTTAGAAAAAAATTATTGTTTACCATTGCACTCCATTTTGGATTAGTTATTTGTTATGCTATGCAAAAGTCATTGTGTAAAAATAAAAAAAAAATTCATAAAATAATTCATAATTTCGCATATCACTTATTAATTATAAAAAATTACATACTATCTGTTAGCTAAAATACAAATGGTATGTAATTCCAACTAAATATATGCTTACTAACTGTAACTATTATTAGTTAGTTGGCAACATTATTGATATAATTGATGTTTTTAGGAAAACTATACTTTTATTAATATTTTTTTTTTAAGTTTTATAGCAAACTTTACAATTATATATAAATATATTATATACCTATATGTACAAAATTCATTTACATTTTTTTAAAAAAGATTTAGAAAAACAAGATTAAATATAACTGACAAAAAAAATCATTTAATAATAATTATTTATAATAATATCACTATTTTTGTTAAGTTTACAATTAAAAACTACACAAAAACTACACTTTACTTTAAGAATTAAAACATTTTGAATTAAAAATAAGAAAATTCAATTAAAGAGTAAAAAAACTAAATAAAACATTGAATTTCATTATTCTTTTCTTTATATTGTTAAGCATTTCAAATTATTAATACATTTTAGTTTTAATTTTGTTTAAGAAATTTATTGTTTAGAAAATTTATAAACTATGTAAACTATGATAAGAATGAATTATTTTATCCTTTCATCGTTTTTTCTTTTTTTTTTAATTTTCTACTTATTAATTAGAAAAATTTTATTAAAACATTTTTTATTATTAATTACCTCATTGGGAAGTGCAGCTCGACCAACATTTTTAAATCTCAGTTTAAATTTAAATTCACTGAGAAATCCTCCAACAACAAAACGTAGGTTTGACAAAACATATAACTTCATTTAATATAATCATTTTATATTTTCTTATTAAAATATATTTAATTTAACTGATGCATATTATTAATGTTCTACTGTATTTTGTATAGTTTTATTTTATATTTATTTTATTATATCAAAAAAGGTAAAATTATCTTTGAAATTTCGAAATGATTGTTTTTCCTTTTTGATTTTTTTTTTATTTTTAATGTTTTCATCTGATTGAAACTGAAGTTTAAATAAAAACATATTAAATTCTTAAGATAAATTCTTACTGTAGGTTAAAAAATCCGCGTTAAAAAAACATTCATTAAGTACACCAATAATATTTACAATAATTTTTAAACTATTTTCTTTTATTGGGTACTAACTTACTTATATTTACTAATATAAGTAAAATAATAAGTCTAAAAAATATCTATTTTTACAACTCTTTTAAATATTCCTAAAATCTTAAAATATATTTTTTAGTTTATTATATTTTCAAATTTTAAAAATTTTATAATTGTTTAAACATTTACTCGCAAATAAGTTTCGATTTAACGTATATGTAAAATGTTACATTTTTAGTTTCCCACCTTTCTTTTAGTTTAATTTCAATTTTAATTTAGTTTAATTTTCAAATTTTAATTTTACAATTTTTTGTCTTGATTTAATTTATTAATATAAAAACTTAAATCAACATTTTAATTTTTTATTTTAAAAATTTAAAGCTTCTCCTGCTGGCAGTAAATTAGTTGGATTAAGAATGACAACTTTGCATGAAGAGCCTACTGGACACAGGTCATTAGCTGAAGACCAAGAAGATAGTCACAGTGATCCAGAATATGCCGAATTTGAATATGAAAAAACAGCACAAATTGCTAGGAATAAATACAGAATGTCTGGATCTAAAACAATGGATTCCTTAATGGATATAACAAAATTGTCAAATACAAATTCTATTAACTATACATCAACCGTAACAAATTCAGCTATAAAACATGCTGTAAATATAGCAGGTATGGGTACACCAAGTATGAATTCATCTACTTCAAGTGGTTATGGATCTCAGGTCTATATAAAATTTACTTTTTCACGTAATATATTCTTTTAAAAATATTATAAATTTTCTAGGCAGTATCTTGTAGTAATTTAACAAATGACGATACTTTATCAACACGATCAATGAGCGTAGACGACCCTACACCTTCATCTGGTAACGTTAATAGTGCATCAGGAGAGCAGCACAACTTAATTACTACGCCAATATATACACCAAATAGCCGTCAAAAACGTTTTAATCCGTTTATGAAAGAATTATTTACCTATGATAAAGTTGACAATATAACAACTGAAACATACCATTCACCTTTAATGAAAAAATCGCCTATCACAACACCAATGACTCCAACTAAATCACATCCATTAGATGATTTAATTTATCAAAGCAATGAGTACAAAAACGCTTGTGATGAAGATAAAAAACATAATAATATGTTAGTTGTTAATAATAAAGAAAAAACAAGCTATACAATCAATAATCTAGAAAATAAAAAAAATATAAATAGTAATGATGAACAATTTGATAAAAGTATTATTGCAAAAAAAGATGAAAACAAAAACAACATTCAGTTCAGAGAATCAGAAAAAATTTTTGATGACATTCCATTGCCGGAACTAGAACAATCAAATTATTGCCACAAATCTGATGCAAACCATAATACAAACAAAATTTTAAATCAATTGAACTTAACCAAGATTTCAAGCCCAACAACAATAATTGATAATTCTGACAAGGAAATCATAGATGAAGGTACTGTCAAAACACCACATGGAAAAATAATTCGGCGAAAGAAACAAAATAATAATGGAGATGCAACAATTAAAACTCGATCAAATAGTTCGCAAAGGTCATCAATGCCTACGACAAAATCAATTGATTTTGAAAAATCAAATGAAAAATTAGATATTTTTAATGATAGTGAAACAGATTCAATAGAAAAATTAGATGGTAATATGTAATTATAATTTCTTGTGTACATGTATTTAATTTAATTTTTATTTTTAGATTTATCACCTATTCCAGAATGGATTATTGTTGGAGAATCTGTCTTAATACGACCATATAATACAAGTGGTGTTATAAGTTTTATAGGTCAAACTCACTTTCAAGGCGGTATTTGGATCGGTATTGAATTAGATACACCAACTGGTAAAAATGATGGCACAGTCCAGGGAATTCAATATTTTCAAAGTAAAGCAAAGCATGGTATATTTGTCCGATCGGATAAATTAATCTTAGATAAAAGAGGAAAAGCGATGAGAGCATTTAAAGCTGAAAAAATGATAAAATGTAAGGAAACTTAAAAGTTTAGTTATAAAACAAAAATTTTAAGTTTTTTGAATAATATGAAATTTTTATATATTTATATATCGTATATTAATAAAGTTTGTTTAGCTTTTATTAAAACATATTAACGTAAAATCCCTTTAAACTAATAAGAACATGAAATTATGAAATTAATTTTACATTATATTTTTAATTTAGCTTCTGAAAGTACTATATCCCGGAGTCGAGGCGAATCAATTAATGCTCTCGGTACAACGCGTAAATGATTGTATCTGAATTGTTTGCATCAAAAGTCATCAAACTTAATACATCATAATGTTATTCCAAAAGCAGTATCACAACTTCAGAAACCGAGAAAACAACCATTATATTCATATAGTGAAAAACCAGAACAACTAATTGAACAGCAAAATCATCACAAATGTCGCCGTCCGTACTGCCGACAATTTAATCCACATACACTACCTTTACTATCAAATCAATATAAAAAACACCAACAAAATGGAACACAAAGTGTTCGGTCATTTTCAGATTCTGGCCGTTTAGAATATATATCACCTGTAAAAACATGTATTGCAAAAGAACTATTAGACTCAACAACTTTATTTAATACAACAATCAGATCTACATCATTAACAAGAACTGCAGAAAATGTAATACATTTAAATAATAAGCATACACCAAATATACATCAACAATTTGCTTCACCATCGAAAAATTTAAAGAGTGAATTATTAATAGGTACCCCAAATATAACAACACCGGTCCATTTTTTAGAATCATTAAATATGCATAATAATAATCGAATTCTAGCCAAAAATAATAAAAAATTAAATCGACGGTCAAATATATTTTAAAATAAAAATTAAAATAATGTAGTTATATACAAAAACATAATATTATATTAGTACAAGTAGAAATTATAAATTATAATTTTCGTGCCCACTCCGGTTTACGTACTTTAATATCATCATAAACTCATCATATTTTGATTTTTACTCACATATGTGCATGCAAATATAAGCTTTTATTAATTAATGAAAATACTTAAAAATTAATTATTTGCTATTCTCTTAAAGAAAATTTCAGAAAATAATTGCCATTGACAAGTTTCAATGACAAGTCATTTGGAAATTTTCGGAAGAAAAGTAAAAAAAAAGAGACAAGTACATGGAACAGAGAGTACTTTGTACGACATAATTTAGACTGTAATTTAAATGTTAAAAAAAAGTGAGTAAAATCCTCAGATTTTCATTCTTTAAAAAAATATTATGTTGAATCTTTCGATTTTCTTACGCTTTACTTTTAATATAGTTATAAAAAGAAGGAATTTTTAACAATTTATTTGGAAGAATTAATTTAAATAATTTAAAAAAAATAATAAAGTGTGCACGACAAATATTAATGCGGTGCTTTCAATTGATTAACTTCGCATTAAATAAATTCATATAACCTTCGACTTAATATGCAATCAAATAAAACAAAAGCATCTTAACGTTTTGCTCAAAACGAAAAACGAATAGTATCAGAATTCAATATGGAGTTTTGTTTTTAAAAATTGATTTTATATTATACATATTGTATGTTGTTGCAACCACAAGTAAATAAATTTGTATTATATATTTAATTTTTTTGGAGGATAATTAATGGCACGCTTTTAATATCTTTTTAATTATAAAAATTTTAACAAAGCTTAAGCAGTTCATTTTTACAAGGGTTTAAAAAAGTAATTATATATATTCATATTCAATTACATAAATATAAAAGCAAATAAATATATGCACACAACGTATATATATGCATATAGCATTGAAAATTGGAAATTAAATTAAAATAATTTAAAATTAAATAAAAAATGTATTGTAAAGCCACAAATATTTATGAAATATTTTATTAAAAAAACTAAAAGTATTTTTTTAATTAAATATAAACAAAATAAATTAAAAGAAAATTAATTATATGGTATATTATATAAATATATAATTAAAATATTCTTATACATGAAATAAATGCTAAAAACAAACGACAAATTATAAAATATGTATTATAAAAAATATTATTTTTTATAGTTCATAACATTGAGCAATATTTTGCTTGAATTATTTGAAAAAATAAAATAATTATTAAAAATTGTGTAATTAAATTCAAAAAAACGCTTTTTATTATAATTAAATAAATAAATAAAAATAATTAATTTAAATATTTTGACTAAAAACTGCTAAAACGGCATATCCTTAAGTGTAAGCGTTTAAAACAAGTAGTTATTGTAAAATATACGGTACATTTATTTTTAATAAATTGTCTCAAATTTTTTTTTGTTTTGTCGCAGGTTTAGTAATACTTAAATATTTTGTTTAACATATCATTTAATATTAAGTAGACGATAGAAATTGTCAATCTTCTTTTATTACTTATCAAATTTACGGTATTTATGCAAATAAATTTAATTGTTATTGTTGTGTTAGCCTACTGGAGGGGCGAAAATTATTTTTTAATAGAACTTTTAAAAAATTGTTTAAATTGCTCCCTAGTACTTTCATATACTTGCTTGTTTATTCTGATTTTTTAATTAAAATAAGTTAAAAATTTAAATCATTTTAAAAGGAAACTGCTAAATAGAAAATTTTATGTTTTATATTTTAAACACAAATTAGTTATAAGAAAGCAAAATATTCAAAAAATTAAGAAAACTGTTTATTTGTTTTTATTTTAGTATTTTATTTTTTCTAAATATAGTTGAATTACAATTTTTATTCATATAAAAGGTTTATATATTGCATATAATTATATTTTGGAATTATAAAATCTTATTCCAAATATTTTAGGTTTTAAAATTCTAAAAATAAATTTGATGATTCCCAAAGGATAAAAAAATAAATTTGAATTTTATTTAATTTGAACTAAAATTGACATGACTATGCCAATTATTAAAAAACATAATATTTCAATAAAACAAGAATAAAAATTATTTTAACGATATTACAGTTTAAAACTTAGTTTATATTTTAGTTTTAAATTATTTTTAGTTTTTTTTTTTGTAAATTCGATTTTGAAAATTGTTAGAAGAACGAACTAATTTTTTTAATTATTATTTCATATTTTTTTAAACTTAAAATTTACCAATGTGATTTATTTTTTAAAAAGCTATAATATATTAAATACATTTAAATATAAAAGGAATTAAAAAATATTTTGATTTTGTTTTTTGTTTTTTTTATTCAAAATATTTTATTTTACTTTATTCTTTATTATTATTAGTTATATTTCATTTAAAAAAAAATATTTTTGCTGTGTTTTAATCAGTTTGCGTAGTTTAATATCGATTTTAATTCGATTTAATTCAGGAGAAAACGATTTAAATAAAATAAGGGCTTGATGGCAATCGTATGAGGATATCTTATAGTTTTAAGTAAAAGATGTATTTCTTGTTTCTACAACATAGAAATTCTTCTTCTTCTATGGCGCTACAGTCCGTTGTCAAACCTTGGCCTCCTGTTTCTGTTTGAGTCGGTGCCGTGTTTCCATTTGTATCCGAGGCTTTGATTTAGGTTTCGTAACAATATTTTTTTACTGGATAGGGCTGTTAACCGTATGCCAAACCCCCATCTTTGGAGGGCCGTTGGGTTTGAAAAGTTGCTTCAGAATTTGCCATATAATGCGTTGAAGTTCTCATAACTATGTTACGAGTTCAACTGCATTATACAGCGTTTTCTTACTTCCTGAGACGCCGATGTATGTGGCCATTCAGGTTGCAACTTTTCTTCCCTCCTCCTTTCTCAACCGGGCTTGGGACCGGCTACGGCGGAGTTACAACATAGACATGGTAATAACAATTCTTTTTTATACTTTTAAAAACTTACATTATTTTTTTAAACACATTTATGGTTTTATGACCTGTGCCAAATTTATTGCATTTTTAAAACTTCACTCTTAAAATATATCCGAGATCTTTTTGTTAGAGAATTATGTTATTTGGCAATTTGTTATTTGACAAAATATCATTCGATTCTTGTTAAAAAAATATTTTTTAAATTTAATATACTACAGTTCACAATTAACAAACGACCAATAATTAGTAAACCTGCTATTGTAGCCAGATGTTGCTTTTTCTTACTTAAATTTAAACAAAAGGCAACTTATCAAACCATTAAAATAATTTCCACTCTCCTTCTATGTATGCGTTTCGACAAAACATTTAGGCTATACTATCTACGGCATAAAATGTCATCATACTGCAAAGTTTTTCAAAGCAGTTAGGTGTGTAAATGTAAACTTTTTGACGTAAAATATGCCATTTGACATTTATTATGATTTTAAGACCAAACAATTTGCAATCAGTAGACATTCAATTTACAAATAAATTTTTGTGGTCGTAAAAGTAAATTTTTTAGTTTTGCAATGGATATAAAATCAACAGATTGTTAATGTTTTCCACTTTTGAAATTGGTTTCCATTGCTAATCTTGTACAAATTAGTAGTTTTAAGGTGGATGTGTCCCACAACAAACTTTGTGATTCACTTTCAGTTTCACTCCTGTTAATTTAAATTTAAATTAATTTACAAAAAAAGACATACACCCTAATTCTTCAAGACGCATCTCTCAAACGATGAAAAAATTCACCGCTTCGCCTCTAGTTAAATTTATAATTCTCTTAGTCAGACGATAAAATTTTTAAATGTTGGTAGTACTTCGCTGCTGTCAAAAAGAAAAAAAAAGTTTTTTAAACTAAATTTGAATTTTTTTCTTGCTTTGAAAAGTAAACAAAATAAAGAGTCAAGATTTTTAAATTTTAAGTAGTGTTTTGTTTTTTTGTTAATTTAAAAAGTAAAAATAAAAGTAAATAAAATGTCATCGTTTATGTTTTACGATTCTTCGATAAAATAAATGAATAACATAACAAAAACACAAAAATTTAAAATTATTTTAAATATTACTTACTTTTCTGCTAGTTGCATTTTATGTTTTAATTAAAACAAAGAACAAAAAAATTTTATACTTGAAGCGATACTCTTATCGGTTACACAAACAGAGGTGATATAAAATGGCTATCGTTTCGTAGCAAAAGTCTTAAAGAATACTACAAGCGACGCATGTGACAGTTCTTATCGCGTTAAGTACAATGTACCGCTTATGCGTCTTCAAGAATAGAAATTGATCGCTTAAGCGGAATTTTTCGTATGAAGCGACTAAAAGAATATGGGTGATAATATTTTCTTACTTACATTATTAATCATAAAAATAAAACAACGCTGAACGCTCAAAAAACTGTACCTTACTACTTGGTAAACTGCTTGCATAGTTGACGTTTACTTTACACATATTTCACATTTACGACCAGGTTCAGTTAGCAATGATTTTTTACATAATTTTTGGTTGTAAATTCAAAATATGCATATTGACAACAAATTTACATTTACGACCATAAGAATAAACACATCAAAATTTACATGAAATTGTAATGTAAATTAGTTCTGCATAATTTTTTCTTATTAGGAAATTAACTCTGATATATTGACTTTAACCATAATTAAAAATTATTAAAAGTAAAAGTTCATGCGAATTTATCAAGAATTATTATTTTTTGCAGTTTTTCCGTGCTTACAAACTTATCTAAATTTTGAATCGAATGGAAAGAATAGAACTAATTAAATTTTTATGGTTGTTTTGTGCACCAATTTTTTACTAAACATATATATCTAATATATAAAATTCTCGTGTCACAGTTTTCGTTGCCATACTCCTCCGAAACGGCTTGACCGATTTTGATGAAATTTTTTATGCTTATCCGGTATCTATGAGAATCGGCCAACATCTATTTTTCATCCCCCTAAATGTTAGGGGTAGCCCTTGATATAAAATCAGCTGTATATGATCATGTGGAGTATCATTGAAAAGGTCTTTGCGAGCTTAACAGCTTTTGTTTGGAGACCAAGTTTCCAGGACGCCCCACTTGGGTCTAGAAACCGTTTAAAGCCCTTCATATAAAATTTGCTGTATATGATCATGTGGGATTTCATTGAAAAGATCTTGGCGAATTCATAGGTAGTCATAAATAATTACATATATATATATATATATATATATATTCAAACGTGCATATATATATAAATCTATATATATACATATATATATTTATTTTCAGTTGAATTTTGTTTTTTCAAAATGCCGACTAATTAGATTATAAAAAAAAGGAAAGAATTTAATTTAAAATTTAAAAAATTTGTTTTTAATTAAAATTAAAAATTAATTATGTGTACAAAAAATTCAACCCCAAGAGATTTCAAAGAATTTTTTCCTTTATTTAAAATTAAACTCCAGTCATTTGAGCTTTTGCTTTGACTCTATGGAAACATGGACCGGGCACAGCTAGTTATTATATACATTTTTAAATTTTGTTAATTAATTTGTATGCACTCTAAATTTAGTAAACAAAAATTTTTTCTTTAAAACTAACTTAACTTAAAATTAATTTCTATTTTAATTAAATGAAAACTAATAAAAAAAATTTAAGATAAGTTTGAAAAAGTTATGAAAGAAAATTTATCACACCTATTCTAAATTTCCTCGTACAGCTACGTCGGAGATAATCTACGAAAAAGCTATTCTCAATTCCGACTTAACGTTACGAAGAGTGCAAAAATCTACGAAAGAAATATACATTCGTAGCATATTCGTACTTCATATATTAAAATTTTGAAGGGTAAAATAACGAAAGAACTAGACATAATCAAAATAATAAAGAAATGATATGAAATATCTTACTATTTTTTATTTATAATTAATCTTAAAATACTTTTTTCTCAAAATAATATTCAAATATTATTAGGTACTTTCTACAAATTTGAAAAAAATTATCATTATTTTTACTTAAAAAAATGAATTCAAACGTCAAAGTTGCCATTGCAGATTTAATTTTCTACGAGGGAATTGAGAATCGCTAGAACTTTTTATTCGTAGCGTAGCCAATTTTTCGTAGAAGTTAATATCGAAGTTAATATCTTAAAAAAAAGTGCATTTAAAATGATTTTTTTGTACATCTCATTTTTTGAAAAGTTTAAATTTTTAGTGTTTATAAATTTTATGTATATATCTGCCGTTTTGGCAGTACAATTCCGTATTTACATATGAAAATTTAAATTAAAAATGCAAGCGAGTAATTAAGTTCTGAAGAAAATTTCTTTGCATAATTACCTTATAAATTACACTAATGTTGTTTAGTAGTTTTAAAATAAATGTATAAAAATAGTAAGTAGCACAAATACACGTATGAATTATTTTTTCAAATATAGATTTTATTAACATTCATTCATTTAACCCTCTAATAAAAGTTAAAAAATTCTTGAGGAAGTGAAATTTTAAGTTGTAATATAGGTGCTCAAATTTGAAGCACTTGTAAAAAATTTTATGTTTTTAAAGTATTTCTTAAACAAATGGTATCTATATTTTATTTAAATTTATTTGTTGAAAAGTTTTATTTAATTTTTTAAAACAAATTAGATTAACTATTGGAAATTTTTTAAGTTTTAAAAGAATTTTAATAATCCAAATAAATTTCATTAAAATAATTTTTTTCAAAAAACTTTTTTTTTCTATATATAAATTCGACCATAAATTTTGCCTAGTATATGGCTGCCAAATATTTGGCTGTTCATAAATTTTGGAGCATAAAAAAACTATGCTTAAAAAAGCAACGAGAATTGATTTGACAGAAAACGTCTCATTTATTTTAATATTTTTTATAGGTACATAATAATATTTGAAAAAGTTTTTCAAAACAATTCAACTGTACCCATAAGATACTATATTACAATAATTATAAAAAAAAATTATTTTCTCAAAAATTAAAAAATAAAAAAAAAAATCGCGTCAAAACGTTCACTACAATTTTGCAGCTGTATACATTTCATTGCTGCAAATTTAAATCCATCATTTGCTGCTTTCAACTGAACAGGCCGGGCCATTCAGTTTTTTATTTTTGTATTAAATTGCTATAAAATAGCTATTATGGTTAAATTTACGAAATTATTAAAACAAAATTTAATACATTTGAATACATTTTATAATAAAAATACCTTTTGCTATGTACTATGTGCTATGTACTAACAGTACAGTAAAGCAATTGAGGGAAAATTAAAATTTAAAATTTTTTTAAAATGAATATTAAACTGAATTCATCGATTATGAAAAATCTTGCCAGACTAATTTAATCGACAATTACAATGCCACTTTATGAGAAATATAATTTTGAAATTGTACCTCCCGCATTCCTCCCAGGGATTAAAAGAATACCTTTAAAATTAATTAAATTGAGTTAATAGAAACTTGAAATTTGTTACAAGCACATATTCATTATATCCCCAAATATTGTGATGAATTGATGCGATGTTCCAGGCACCTCCCACGCAACTCTCATAATCAAATAAGCTATAAGTTATATCCGAAATTAATAAAGATAGAAAGTAAAACTAAGTTGCCAAATTAAAACATACAGACATAAACGAGTTGTCGACTTTGTTATCAACTTAAATATTTATTGTAAATTTAACAGAAGAAGACGTATAAATGGAAAAATATTTTGTATAAAAAATATAAAAAATCAAAATAAATATTTTTATTTTACAATATTTTTAATTATTAATGAATGTTTAGAAAAAGTAAGAAAAAGTTACAAAAAATAACAGATTGTCGTCTTGTATTTTTGGATTTTAAAACTTCTCCCACACGTTTTTTATTTTGAACTGATCTTTAAAAAATCAGACTTTACTTTACACATTTCTGGAAGTTCTTTATTTATTTGGAAAATATTCTTCCAAATTTCATTATTTAGTATTCCAATATTTCCAATATTAGAATTCGAAAATTCAAAATACAAATTATAAGTTAATTTATTAAATCTTATTTTCCATTTTTTTTAAAATAAAAAAAATATAACCGATTCATATAATAATAGTGTACACTACACCTATATCTTTCATTACATAATTTACAAACGTAAAACTACCTCCTTCAAAATATATCTGTAAAATATTTATACTAATTTACTTATTTATATATTATTATATATTAAGCATTAGCAAGCGGCGAGGCAGATTAAATTATTTATTAATTTTATAAGTATGTATTATTATTTATTTAGTTTATAATTACATAGAAGATAAGTTTCATATAAAAATTTTAAGTTTTTTTTGGATCCATTTTAATATGACTATTATTAAAATATTTACTTTAAATATTCTAATATGAATAGTTTAGAATATTTAAAGTAAAATATAGAAATTGCAGTTTTAAGTCTTTTAATATTCTAAACTATTCTAAAATTATTTTTCATTTAAATATTTCAAGCATTAACCGTCCGGGAATCGAACCCGCACCCCTTAGATCAATAAGCCAGATGCTTACTCCGAACTGCGGTTTTAATATTTTTTTTAATTACGAAAATATCCGTCCATATGACTACTCGATCAAGTAATGTTGTGATTTAAGTTTTTAATAATGCTATAAACTATAAACAGTTGAAGACTTTACAAAAGCAACTCTAAATATTATATTTTGTACATGTATAAATACTTAGGTATACCTTGTTTTTTATTTCTTTTCTTACTCTAATTTTCAAATACATTAATATATACATAATTCAGGTATTCTTATTTAATTAATGAATATTTTTTCTTTTGGTATATACCTACTCGTATCTTAATTATGCATTTATTTGAATGAAGAAGTTTATTTTTTATTGGTAAATACATATGTATTGCTTTGCAATTATAATTTGAAATTGAAAAAATTAAGAACAAAAAAAAAAAATGAATAACATCCTTAGCTTTCTCTTTTTATACCCGTGCATATACAAATAAGGTCACGGGTATAATAAAAGTACTCCTCCGCTTGTAACGCATCGATGTAAACATACTATAGATATACACACAAAGTTATGGATCGGATCAGCATCGAAATGAAAATTCAGAAATGAAAGTGTGTCAACAACATCTTTGAATCAATATGAATTTCTTCAAAACTGGGAGTATCAAAATTACACTCGGCTAGTCATATAAAAGGAAAAGTACTTTTATAAAGTTTAAAATGTTCAGGCTTCATTTTCGGGAAGCTGCACTACAAATGGCCCACATTTGTGGAAACTGCCGTACAATTGTTAATTAATTATAATTAATTATTGTTAATTCGATAACAGTGAATCTAAAGAAGCTACGAGCTGAAAATTAAATTGGGCAAGTAAAGTAATAGGGCAACCGCGTTGGCAAAGTTAGACATTACTCGGATCATCTTTTAGGATGGGCCAAATTATTTTTTGGTTTTTTTTTTTTAATTTGTCTGTATGGTTTTTTTAAAAATTTTATGGGGTAGGTGGGTCAAATTTTTTTCTTTTATTTGTTTTGTATTTTTTTTTTAATAAAATATTATGAGGGAACTCATTAATGGTTTATTTTATTTTAAACATCATATAGTGGGTATGCACGGGTATCTAAAAGGTGAAAAAGGTAACTAAAATCTTCCTCATTTAAATTACAAAACAAATTTTGTGTAAAAAAATCTTTTAATTGCTTTTTATATTAAAATTTGCACATGAAATAAATTCGAAATAATTAATTTAGTAATTTGATTTAAGATTTGAAAAATTAATTTAATACGTGGACAAAAGTTATGCTATTTTTTTTGTTCAAGGAAATTTTGGAAATTAATGAAATACATATCTTATGAAATTGTAATAAATGTACATTTGCAATAAAAATATTCACGAAAGCGAAGAAAGAAGTCAAATGAAGATAATATAAATTTTACAAAATTAAAGAAACCTGCAATAACATACCTTAGTTAATTATAATTTATGATATACTAGACATCTGCACAATTGTATTCAAAAGCGCTTTCAAATCTGCACAATTGTATTCAAAAGCGCTTTCAAAACTCTATAATAAGTAAAACTTTTTATATTTGGTTTTGAAAGCTTTCAAACCAAATGCATTCATTACAAAATTATTATAGAATAGAGTAAATGAAATACAAAATTATTGTAGAATAGAATGAATATGTATTCGATTTATTATGTGTACACGAAAATAGAATATTTATATACCGAGTACACCAAATATAATAAAAAAATTTATAATATGTAGAACGTATAACCAGTATGTATTATATCAATGAGTAATATGTAGCTTTGTTTGTTTTGTCACTGCTTTGTTTGTTTTTATACCCGTGCATACATATATGACATCGGGTATATTAGATTTGCTCCTCCGTTTGTAACGCATCGATCTAGACGAGCTAGATATAGTGTCAAGGGTACGTATCGGCTCAGAATCGAAAAATGAGTTGATCTAGCTATGTGTGTCTGTTCGTCCGTCCGTCTGTGTGTCAGCACGATAACTCAAAAACTAAAAGAGCTACAGTTTTGAAATTTTCACAAAATATTTTTCAATCAATTTCTAGGTTCCCTATTTTTTTTGGTTAAGATCGGACCAAAACTTCGGGTAGCTCTCGAACAACTAACTTTTTTAACTCCAATATTTTCATACAAAAATTTGAAATTTAGCTATGCATCTTGTATTTAACATGAAATTATATGAATTTTGTTTGTTTTTGTTTTTTTGTTTATTTTTTTTTTGTACTTAGATAACGATTTCGAGTTACGATTTCATATGATTTAAATGATGCGTAGTTTATTTAAGATAAGCAAAAAAGAACACAAAGTTTTTTTTTAAGTAAATGGCTTATTGATATTGATAGATAATTCTGAATATATATGATGAATCATATATGAATATGATGATTAATATCTATCGTGATGATTATTATATGAATATGATCATATGAAGTATATTTTGCTTTAGTTTAATATATTCGTGAATTAAAAATTAATTATAAGAGATAGAATTGAAAAATTAGAGCAAGAGTTTTGAAATTCATACAAAACATTTTTTGGACATTTTTGAGGTTCCCTATTCTTTTTGGTTAAGACCAGATCAAGGTTTTGGGGAGCTGCCACACAACTTCTTTGCACCAATATGAATTTCTTAGAAACTGATTATACTACGAGGATGAAAATTACACACTGTTAGTTATATAATGAATCGAGCACTTATATGAAGTTTCAAAATGTTCCCCCCCCCCATTTTCGGTGGGCTGCTATACAACTTCTTTGCACCAATATGAATTTCTTGGAAACTGATTATACTACGAGGATGAAAATTACACACTGCTAGTTATATAATGAATCGAGCACTTATATGGAGTTTCAAAATGTTACGACCCCGTTTTCGGGCAGTTGCCATGCAAAGTTGTCAATTCGATAACTGTGAATCTAATGAAGCTAGGAGGTTAAAATCAAAACTGGGCAGATAAAGTAATAGGACAAGTTAGTTGGCAAAGTTGGACATCACTCGGACCAATTTTTAGGGTGGGCTATTTTTTTTTTTTTTATGGGATATTTAATGGGATTTTTTTTTAATGGGAAATTATGGGATAATAAGTTAAATTTTTTTTTAACTATTTTACTTTCTTTTGTTTTTTTTTGTAATATTTATAATAGCATAGGGGAAATAAATAACGGTTAGTGGGTATGCACGGGTATCTAAAAGTTGACAAGGGCAACTATAATCTTCCTCGTTTTATCTTCTTTTTGTTTTCTTTTTTTCTTTTTCATTATATTTAGAGTACTCGGTATACTTGGTGTATTTTAAAAGATTTAGAAGAATTGAAATTTGATTTTCAAGACATCACAGTATTTATGAAAAAAAAGCTTTTCAATTTCTTATTTGAAATAAAACGAATATAATAAATATAGTTAAAATGTAGATTGAGTATATACCATATTTAAAGCTTTTAGAACGAATGTATAGAATTAGAATACAGTATTTGAATATATTCGATAATTTTAATAAAGCAATATATTTGTGCAGATCTCTATGATATACATACCAATAAATAAATTGTAAGAAATTCAAGTTGTCATTTTTTGTTTGTAAACCAAATGTAAAAGTAATAATAAAAATAATTGTGAAAATATTTTAATAATTATGCCTTTTTAATGTGGAACGAATTTAAACATTCAAAATTAAAAAATATTATGTACCTACAAGTTACAAATATTCAATAATTCTAATAAGTAGAAATTAATTTTTCTTTAAGAAATAGGAATGCTTTTTTTAAATTCGTTTTTTTTTAAATGTACATGCTTGATTATTTAACTTAATTCTTGCTACATAAAATTTTTTAATATAACTTGAATATAAAAAAAGAGTATAACTTAATTGTTAAATAACTTTATTGTTAAATAACTTAATGTTAATCTGACCAACGGCGTAGTGGTAAAGGCGCCGCCTCAGATGTGAAAAGTTTTGGCTTCAAACCCCGGTCACTTCAATCTAATAAAATATCGTAATATAAGATAACATTCAATATCAAAGACTGTTGTGTAGAATAATAGATGACGCACAAATTTAACATTTGTGTATTTCAGAATCAACATTGATATAATAAACTTGGTGATTGCCTTAAACTCCCTTAAAGGAGTGAAAAAAAAATAAAAATAAAAATATGTTATCCCAGAAGTGTTTTTTCAATAGTCCCAACGTCAAAGATATAAAGATATTTCAGATTTTCGTTGGGTCAAAAAAAGTATTGTAAAAATTTGTTTATAATTACTTCTGTTATTAATTACAAAATTTTAATAATTCATACTTAAATTTTCATAAATTTGTAAAATTTTATTTTATGAGGAAAAAAAATTAGTTACTTAATTTAAAATATATATGTATGTATATAAATTAATCATAAAAATACAAATATTTGTATGCTTTATATTTCAAAATGGAACATGTAAAATATTTATTGAAAAAAATTTAGTATTTTTCCATATACGTCCATAGTTTTTAAACATACTTAATTTAAATATATAAAAATAAAATAAAAATAAAATGTATATTTACATTTATAAATTAAATCTTAAATGTTTTTAAACTGAGGTAATTTGTTTTTTTTTTTTTAGAAAATAATAATGTTATAACATATTTTAGTTAATATTAATATAGAATGTATTATGTATTAATTCATGCATGTGTATTAATTCAAAAAACAAATAATTTCTAATAAAAAGAAAGTTAATGTTCATTATTGATGAAAAGTAACTTTACCTTTAACATTTAAACTTAATATTACATTACCTAAAGTTATTAAAAATTATTAGATAGAATTCAGTTGTAGAATTCAAAAGGTTCTTGGACTTTATTCAAAGGATCTCAAAAAAAATTTTTTTTTGCTGAACGCGTTTCGAAACAAATAAATAATACTAATTTAATAGAAATTATCTTTTATCATTCATATTCTTAAAGACTTACCATAAAAAAATCATATACATATTTAAAAAAAACTATCGCCATATAAAATTTGTTCATTTTTTCTGCAAAAATTATACAATTCGCAATATTTTTGTTTTGCATTATTGCAACTTTTTAATATGTATAGAATGTAGACATACATTAGCGCTGTATAAGTAAGAAGAAGAATCAAATGATTTTTTGTATTTTTTCTACAATTTCAAATGATAACTTTACTTTGACGAAGTTATTGTTACGGATGATGAAATTAAAGATCATTTGCGAAAGTTGAGCTTATCTTTTGATATGGTTATGGATATTTTGTTACTGGAGATATTGATTTATCAAAAATATGGATACTAGATTCATTTATTTATCATGTGGATTCAATGGAGATATTGATATATCAGAAATATGACATTTTGTATTCATATTTTATAATCTAGGCTCAACGATTGGCTAGCGCATAGTTCTTCTTAGAATCTTGTTCCATTTTTGTGAGATGGGGTTCCCGTCAAATGTACATATAAAAACTAAAGTAGAAATAGTCTTAAAGTTTACGTAATGATATGCGTGTTACTATTACAAAAAAGATGCGGTGTTCAAAAATAATTGAGGAAAAGCAACAAATTTTGACAATTCATAATTGATTATTTAAACTGACAATTAAAAATTATAAAAATTTTGTTATGTACATAAAATTAATAAATATAAAATTTTAGGGGGCCTGAATTTTAGCTTAATAGATAAGAACCACTGCCCTTATCAGTCTTAAATCAACATTGCCCCAACAAAAAAACCTTATCCTTCAAGAGAAGTAGCTAATATAATACTATGAGTATACGCTATATACAGGGTGTTCCCGACTCGATGGTCTTCCTTCAAATGGGTGATCGGGCATATCGAGCAGAAAAAAAAATTGTATGAAAGGGGGGGGGTCTATTTTCATTAGTTTAGAAGTTATGGGGCCTTAACTATTTTTCAACCATAATTTAGTTTTATTTTGATAAAATTGGAACCAAATAAGATAAAAAAAAAGTAAGTATAGCATTTAAATGCTTATTAATGCAGATTTCTAAATTACTATCAAACATTACTCTAAAAATTCTCAGTCTGAGTTTATAAGGGCTTAAAGTCCAATATTTTTAACAAAATATCAATTAAATCCCTTTTATCAAGAAAATAACGGTATTAACATAACAGTTTTTTTACTTCAAAATATTACCCTTCTCTTTCCCTGCATTTTGAGTATACTAGCACTTTTATAGCTCAAAAACTTTGAAAGTTATAAAGTAAAAACTTTTTTGTGATACCTGAAATTTAACTAAATTTGAATTTTTTTTTATATGAATTATTAAGAATCAAATTTTTGTTACTATTTTATCTTCATATCAAAAGTGCACTTTGATTATTTTGTTATCATACGTTATTATCATATTTTTAAATTTGAAGTGTTTTATGTAAATGGAACAAAATATTATAAATGATTAATTGTAATTTTTATCATACAAAAAAAAAAAAATTCAAATTTTGTTAAATTTATGAAATAAATTTCAGGTATCACAAAAAAGTTTTTACTTTATAACTTTCAAAGTTTTTGAGCTATAAATGTGCTAGTACACTCAAAATGCAGGGAAAGAGAAGGGTAATATTTTGAAGTAAAAAAACTTATGTTAATACCGTTATTTTCTTGATAAAAGGGATTTAATTGATATTTTGTTAAAAATATTGGACTTTAAACCCTTATAACCTCAGACTGAGAAACTTTAGAGTAATGTTTGATAGTAATTTAGAAATCTGCATTAATAAGCATTTAAATGCTATACTTACTTTTTTTTATCTTATTTGGTTCCAATTTTATCAAAATAAAACTAAATTATGGTTGAAAAATAGTTAAGGCCCCATAACTTCTAAACTAATGAAAATAGACCCCCCCCTTTCATACAATTTTTTGTTCTGCTCGATATGCCCGATCACCCATTTGAAGGAAGACCATCGAGTCGGGAACACCCTGTATATATGCCTGTGTTTATAATGGTGAATAGATAATGTTTTAATTATGTAATTGTTTATGAACTTTATTGTTTTCCCTAAGCGTTCTTGACTATATTATCCAGCAAGATATTTTTTTAAACCTAATACTCATAATACCCGAGTAAAACGATTAGGTTTTTTTTTATTTATGCAATTTTATATCTAGAACTTGGGAATTTAATTTAAAAATTTTTTTACAACCCATAACTTGTTTAGTAGTTCTAAAAACTGAACATCCATCAACAAGACCAGCAGTGAAAACCTTGATTAATAAAACTTCTTAAAAAAATTAAAATTCTTTTTTTTTAGAATTTTAATTTTTTTAAGAAGTTTTAGTTTCAGTATAATTTTCAACAAAATGCTTATTGGTAGCAAATGATAAAAGATAATATCTAAAATGTAAATGTATTATCTGGTATATACTTAATTAAGTGCAAAAATACAAGAATATATACAAAAATTCTTTAAAACTATGTATATAGCATATAGAATTAAGTATTACTGAGAACGTGCTTAGTAAAGCTCAAAAATTAGCATTATCTAGCAGAAACTCATTCTTTTTTAATACGAGCCACAGTAATATCTAAAAAATTTAACTTATAAATGATATTATAAGCATTATACCATAACCTACACTAATTCAATTCTGAAAGAATTAATGTAGGTTCTGATTATAATAAAAAAAATATTTACATTGAGTATAGATTTAATACTCGACGCAATAAATTTAAGTATGTATAGATTCTTTATGCGAATAGTTAAATTAAAATAAGTTTTCATTAGGTTTTCTAACAGTATTATTTATTTTTTTTTAAGTTTTGTGTAGAAATTATTTATACAGTGTCTTTCACTAATAAGCTGTCATAAAGCTAAAAGTTATTTTGTGGTTCAAAACAAATAAATTTCTTTTGGGAGTGCGCCAAATTCTCATTTGTTTGGGATGTGGATATGTTTAAAAAAAGCATGGTACATTTGCTTTCTAAACCTTTGTGAACGAAATTTATAGATTTCTTAGAACAAAACTTACCAGAGCTTAAAGTTAAAAATTATAACTTTTTACTAGTAATGCCATAAAGATATCATTTAGAATTTTCCATGTGGGTTTTTCCTTTGTTAAGTTTTCCTTCTATTCTTTAATTTTAAGCAATAAAACATTTTTTTAATTAATTTAATTTGGTTTTGTTTTTAAAATTGTTAAATAAAATTTGATTTTTTTATTAATTTTTCCAAAAGTTTTAAAAATTATTTAATTTTATTAGTATACTAGGCGGTCCGTTAGAGTAAAATTTTTGGGTCACGATTTCTTACCCAAAAACCTCTATATATAAATTTTCATGAAAATCGGCTGAGCAGTTTAGGAGTCTATTCGCTACATACAAACAAACAAACAAACAAACTTTCGCTTTTATATATATAGATTATATCTATATATTTACTCCAAGTAGAAGTGAAATGAATTTATAATGTAAAATAATAATGTATGGTCTTGATTTTTTCCCTTATTACCTTAAGTTTATTTATTAAAACAAAATATTAAATAAAAGTCACTTATTATCACTTATCTTATTTTTTATACCCGTATGACTATTAGTCAAAAGATAATACTATATTTGCCATTACATTTGTGACGCAGAGGGGGTAGGTTAGATAAAGACTCAAGGGTATGGATCGGATCAGAATCGAAAAATAAATCGATTTAGCAATGTATGTCCGTCCGTCATTACGATAACTAAGGAGCCTTCATCGCTATTGAAATCCAGACATTTTGGTGCACAGGTTCGAGTACCTGCCATACAAATTCTTTTTTAATATGACCATTACTCTATACCTATTGAAGCTGGATGTCTGAAATCTTTTCAAAAGTAGTTTAGTTTATGGCCAAAGTTTCTGCAAAATTTGGTTGGTCTACTGCAATGGGCTCGAGTAGCTGCAATACAACTTCTTCTTTTATATTAGCATTACTCTACACCTAAAGAAGCTGTGCAGTGGATTCCAGTAGCTGCCATACAACTCCTTATTTTATATGAGCATTACTCGACTACACCTAATGAAACTGCGTGCCTGAAATTTTTCCAAAAATAGTTTAGTTTTATGACCAAAGTTTCTGCAAAATTTGGTTGGTCTACTGCAGTGGGTTCGAGTAGCTGTACTACAAATCCTACTTTTATATGAGCATTACTCTATACCTAACAAAGCGAAGTGAAATTAAAATTTTTCCAAAAGTAATTAGCCGGATGGTATAATGTTTATATTACGGTCATACGGGTATCGTAGAATTGACACAGTCTACTCTACCACACTCTTCCTCGTTATAGCTACTTACAATACTTTATGTTCTTTCTTATACATGCATAATACAATGATTTTTAATTTAACTAAACACACACATGCGCTTTTTTAAAGGCTTTATACATCCATTCCTAGGCTAAGTAAAAATAATTAGCAAAGCAGAACAAAACAAAGAACAAAACAAAGCAAAAAGAACAAAGCAAAGCAGAAAAAAAAGTTTTTTAATTTCTTACTTCATTTACTTTACATTTATTTACGTTTGAAACTCTTTAATAAAACAACAGTATTGTTCTTCTAACGCAACTACTTGGAATTCACGGATAAAAATTATTACAGATTCAAAGTCTAATTTATATTAGTTTTTAAAAAAATTGTATGGCAGCTACCTAAAGCCAATTTTAACCAAAAACAATAGTTAACCTACAAATTGTTTAAAAATTACTTTCACTTATCGTTCGGACGGACGGACAGACAAACAAAGCTATAGTTATTTACTTTTCGATGCTGATCCGATCCATACCACGCCAGATCCATACGTATGAAAATAGTTTTTAAGTATTTCATTATAATATTGGTATTTTTTGGGATGCACAAATGAAATCATGCGCAAAAAGGGTTGTAATGGGCCATAGAAAGTGCTTTATTACAACCCTTTATTATGTAAATATTTTTAATTTTTTAACTAAAAAACTTTTAATGATATCTTGCTTGTAAATAGTTAATAATGTTTAATTTGAAGCTCGAATAAATTTCGTTTTTATTTATGGAAAAGAAATTCACCAAGTTTTAAAAGGATATATATATATACGTTTATAATTTATTCTGTGGTTCCGATTTACATTAAAGTAAAATAAAAATTTAACAGTATACCTCCTAAACAGATGAAAATCGGTCACACCTCTAAAAGTAATTTTTGTTTTTTATTGTGACCATGTGTGGAAAATAACCCTTATTTCTATTGCAAGTTATAAGGAAATCAGATCTTGTATATTAATAAAAATTGTAATTTCCAATAATAAAACTTTTGCAGATATGTGTTAACTTACAAAAAGAAATGTATAAATTTGAATCTTTGGTTAATTCAATCATGTATATTTAAATAAAAAAAATAAGTCATAAGAAATAAAAAAAAAATTAAAATTAACTAAAATTATCAGTCTCAGTCTATAAAAAAAATTATCTTTGGCAATAATATAGAGTGAAATGAATTAAAAATATATAAATTATCAAACTTATTTTCAATCTTAATTAGTAATCAAATGATGAATGATTAATATATTACTAAATAATATTAACAAAAAAACTGAAATTTAAATGACTGCAAAAAAGGAAAACAAGTAAAAAAAGTTATACAAAGTCAAAAACAAAAATATACTTGTAAATTTTTTGATGTCTTAAATAAAAGTATTATTATAACCAAGATTATTTTTTTTTATTTCGATCAAAAATTTTTTTCATTTCCTTTTCTAGAAATCGTAATTAATTTTTCTGTGTTATATTTATTGTGGTTTACACTGGTTAATGGTTGATAATAAAATCTAAGAACCTGAAAGACAAAGTCAAGAAAACAGAGAAACTGGAACATGTTAACGAAAAGGAACCAGTTCAAAATTCTTCACAAATCAATTCAATTCCAATTCAGAATCAGATATGATAATGGCCCCATAATGTTCACCAAAATTTTAATGTTATATTTCCTACCATATATGAGGTCAAGAAATAAATTTTAATATCCATAATATTTATGGTTCCCTGAAATGAAGCCAAATGAAATAAAGTTAAAATGTATAATTTTAACTTTATTTCAATTCCACATTTGAAATAAATTAGAAAATCCTAAAATTTTTATTTTGACTTTATTTCATTTAAAAAAAAAATATGTTTGTGGGATTATAAATTAAGCACAAGTTTCTTCTCCTTTTAAAAGATATTCAATTTTTTTTTATATAGGAAATTCCAAATTAGAAGGGATTTTAGAGTTGAATGAAGCAAATGAATGAGAGGGCGGGGCAGTTTCTATAGATGAAAAGTGGGATAAAGTAAAACAATCATTTATGGAAACTGGAAGAGAAGCAATACCCCGATTATCGCAGCAAAAGACCCCATGAATCTCACGAATTTCGTGGGATAACATAGCCAGGCTTTACAGAGCTCAAAAACAAAATTAACTTTGAGCAGGATCCGTGGCTAGTGGGTGAGATTCGCAGCCAGTTTAACAGAGCACATAAAATCCGCAGAGAAGTGCAAGATGAGACAGAAGGAAACAAATAGAAAACCTTACTACCTTGTGAGCTTCGCAGCGAGTATAACAGAGCACATAAAATCCGCAGAGAAGTGTAAGACGAGACAGAAGGAAACAAATAGAAAACCTTGCTACGGAAGCAAAAGTAGCAGCAAGAAGAGGTGATGGCAAAGCCTTATATAGGATAAGAAAAATTCTTTCAGGGCATTTATAGGATAAGAAAAATTCTTTCAACAAAGCAGCAAAATATCTTGGACGAAGATGGAAGGCTTCTGGTGTCGATGGATGATCAATTATGGAGGTGGAAAGACTACTTTTGCCGTTTGCTAAACGAAAATTTTATACAGCAATCTGCATCAGAAATCTCAGAAAAACCTGAGTTGCGTCGATCACACAGGGGTATTAGTACAGCACCACCCACGAAACCTGAAATCGAAAGTGCCATTTCACTCTTGAAAGATAACAAAGCTGCAGGAATTGACCAAATACCCGCCGAACTTCTAAAAGCAGACATCCCCGCAAAGGCAGATATACTTCTCCCATTGATTCAGGCTATATGGGAAGAAGAAAAGTACCCGAGTGAGTGGAAAGAAGGAGTTATTGTTAAGATGGCAAAAAAAGGTAACCTGAAGCATTGAAATAACTGGCACGGTATTACGCTGTTATCTGTCTTTTCGAAAATAGGGGCAAATATTATACTCGAAAGGATCAAAAGCAGGATTGAAAATACATTGAAAAGACATCAAGCTGGCTTGCGCAGTGGTCACTCTTGTGTTGACCATATCAACACGCTACGAATAATACTCGAGCAATCAGCAGAGTTCGGGTCGCCGCTACATCTCATGTTGGTAGACTCCGAGAAAGCTTTTGATCGTATAAACCGCGAGTATATATGGAGAACTCTTAGTAAGTGGGGTATCCCACTTAGCATTTTTTGTTTTTTGTTTAAATTTTTAATATTTTGTACAGTAAAAAAAAACTTTGTATTGTAATTTGACCTAAGTATTCTAATTTTTGTTAATTGTTCTTACACTTTTTTTTTTTTATAAATTCTGTTTAAAATTTTAAATTATGAATAATAGTATAAGATATTTTTTTTTTTTTTTTTTGTTTGTAAAAACTTTGTTTTTGGTTAATGAAATAAATAAATAAATAAATTATTGCCATTATTAAGGAATCCTACGAAAATATTTACTCGAATATTTACTGAAATTTTTACTCGAATATCGGATTGATCTTTTTTATTAGTATTTATTGTAGTTTCGAGCGGAGTCTGGGATTCAAACTGCCTCTCGTAAGGCCGTTTCCCTGACACTTGACGCATTGTGGTTTATAAACGTCGGCAGTGTCACAGTCATAGCAAAATCGGTTCACGGTTCTTTCTGCGGGACAATCTGTAAATTAATACCCTAGGTCTCGACAATTCCAACATATTAGTTTTTTCTTTTTTATTGGTTGCGTCTTACTAATTTGACAATTATTTTCGACCTCGTTTTCTTCATCTGATTCTCCTTCATTCATTTGTAGAGCATGAATTGGTTTTATTATAATTTTCTGACTTCTGTCAAGTTCCATATTTTATGATTCACGTCTAAGAATCAAATGACGTAAGTGAGCTAAGGAGTGTATCTGTAAATAAAATGTTTCTTTTATCAGATACGGCTTTAAATTTTTTCTTAAGATCTCTACCAGCTCATTTTCCTTTGTTGTATGATTTAAATGATCACTCAATGAAATAATTGCATAATGAAAATCATCAAAGCTTTCATTGATGTGTTGCTTTCTATCTCTAATAATTTCCCTGATATCTAAATCTAACATGAAATCATCGAAATGCATTTTCAGAGTCCTACAAAGTACGGACCAGTCTACTGTTTGTACTGATCGCCGATACCGCCAAAACCATTCTCTAGCCTTCCCAGTGAACAATAAGTGACAATTTTCACTAAGTAACCTAAAGTCGCCAACCAGACTATTATTGACTAAAGAATTGATTATGTAAATAAACTTTTCAACTGGTAGTCCGGTTTGTGATCCATTAAAACCAACGTTCCAGCTATGAATCAAATGTGCCACTTTACCCGAGTTCGCGAACGCTATCGATGATTCTCTTCCAGCTGGGTTTCTGATGTGTGCTCTTGGCTCATCCAGTTGTTGAACTCGAGATAACGGAGAAAAACTTTCTCTTGGCAAACTGTTTCCAACAGGTTCTGGATTTCTTTGTGTAGTCAATTGACTTACCTGCTGCGACAAATGGTTTATCATACTCTGTAACTTCTGCAACTACTCTTGAACCTTGTCGTTTACGTTGGACATTATCCTCGATTCAATGTCCAAATATGCCTCTCTTTAGTATCCATCAGATTTTCCGTATTTACAAGAGTATTAGTTCTTTCTGTTATGCCTGTTGGTAATGAAAAATTTCTTTCTGGGTTTAAATTTTCAGTTTCCTTTTGTTGTTTCGATTTAGCCGTTGTTGCTTTCGGTATAGGTCCTTTTGTAATTATATTTTTTGACGTAACATTTGTTTGATCTCTTTCTACATCCAGCAGACTATTTGAGACTCCATTATGACAAGTAGGACAATTGTTTGAACTATTTAGCCATTCATATATACAATCTAGGTGAAATTGATGTTTGCATTTGGTTGAAACTACGTCTCTTGAAGAATCTAAATTCTCATAGCATATTAAACAAACATCTGTTGGTTAATGCCATTTTACACCGTGATTAATATTCAATTTAATTATATATAAAAGATATATAAAGTTACTTACTTTGAAAAGTATAGATATTTTACCGAAAATAAATTAAAAAGAATGATGTTATAAAAGAAAACATTTTAAACCTAATTAAAAATTCAAAAAAAAAAATTTCAATAGTGTGTATTTAAATATTAATTCAAAAATACAAAAGAAAAACTTAACCTTTAGTATTATTTTATAAATATGCTATCAAATTATTTTAATTAAATAAAAAAACCCAAAACTTTTCTATTTTAAGCACATTTTCAAAAAAATTTTTAAAAATGTGCCTATATAGCTTCACTCTGTCCGTCCATCCGTCCCTTTTTTACTAAAAAAAATCAGAAATGGGTAGGTATTGCAAAAAAATAATTTAATGTTAAAACAGTTTCTTGAAGCCTCCCCCCCTACGGAGCTACAGCTCCACAAAGTCAGAAAAAGCCCTATATTTAAACATTTATAATTAGAGTTCTATAAAGTATATTTCCAACCTGAAAAAGGTAACAGACCGCTGTCCTTATAAGCTTTACAAATTTTTATCCAAAACTAAGTTTTGCAAAATTTTTGGTCCCTCATAACTTCTGAACGGCTAAATCTAGAAACTTGAAATTTTGGGAGAAGTTAGATCCTTAGAAATAAGTAAGAGCCAGTTAAGAAAATTTTTTTGTCACGCCCCCTTTTTAGGAACTGTAAGGGGCCGAAATTTGAAATTTTGCTATAAATTTTGCTTTTAAACACCTATGACTTGAATACCAACATCAACATTTTTTTTTATTTATATACAAAATTGAAAGCTCCAAAACGAAAGTTTCAATAATTGTCAAAGGTTTTTCTTAATTTTAACTTTGTCCGTCCGTCCGTCCGTATTTTTACGAAAACTCTTACACATTTTGAAATAGAAGAAAGAAATTTTAACCACGGGTAGGTATTTCAAAAAAATAATTTCGTAGAAGAACCTTTTTCTGGATCGCCACCTGTTACGGAGCTGCAGCCCCCCCAAAGTTGGAAAAAGCCCTATATTTAAATTGTTATAACAACCGTTCAGTTAGATGTATTTTCAATGTGAAAACGGTAAAAGAGAGCTCCTTTTATACACTTTAAAAAAATATATTGTTTAAGTATATAGAGTTGTCATACGGTACTAAAATTTATCAATATGCAAAACTCAATTTTTGCAAAATTTTTGCCCCCACATCTTCTAAACGGTTCCTGCTAGGGTCTTGAAATTTTGGGAGAAGTTAGATCCTAAGAATTTAGTAGGAGTCGGTTAACAAAATTTTTTTCTCACGTCCCCTATTTAGGAGCTATAAGGGCTCGAAAATTAAAGTTTTGCTATTTTTAAACACCTGTAGTTCAAGTTACTGTTCAAATTTTTTTTTACAAATATACAAAATTTAAAACTTTAGCATTATATTTCAACATATGTTAAAGTTTTTCTTAAATTTGAAAGGGTTTCTTTAAATTGAAGAAATTGTCTCTTAGTTTTAACCATTTTTGCTCAGACAATAAAATTCTAGGTAAAAATCCAAAATTTTGGTTTTTGTTCACAATTGATTTACTAGAACCTATAAAAATGGAAGGGTGAGAACAGAAGGGGGATGGGCAGATTCTCGAGAATCATCATAAGTTTGCTAAGCAAAAATTTGAAACCCTGCTCCATTCAACGGCTATTAGGACTTAAAAATTAAAACTTTTATGTTTTTATAAAGCAGAAACTTATTCACTAGTGTATGTTTTTCCAAAATTAAACGTTAACATTGAAGCTCCAACATTATATTTCACACTTGTTACCAGGTTTTCTTGAGTGGATTGGTGTTTGTTGCGAATATGCCTCTTTTTTTTTAACGTAAAAAAAAAAAAACTCCTTTTAATTTTAAATTGTTTAAAAATAACTTCTTTATTTTACTTTATAACTTGAATAATTTTTAATATATAAAAACCAACTTCTCTATTTTTATACCCTACACCTATAGAATAGGTAAAGGGGTATATTAACTTTGATATGGTGTTTGTAACCACCTAAAGGAAGCGACCTAGATATGGAAAAGTATATATATCTGTGATCAGCGTGACCGCCTTAGTCGATATAGCCATGTCCGTCCGTCCGTCCGTCCGTAGGCACGATAACTCAAAAAATAATGGAGCTATCTTGATGAAATTTTAACTGTAGGTTACTAGGACTGAAAGTACGGCGGGGATTGCATATGGGCGAAATCGGCCCATGGGTTCGGATTCTGGACCTTTTAATCGGTTTCAGGGCTAACGAACAAATATAAAAAATCACGATAACTCAACAACTAATGACTCTATCTTCATCAAATTTGTGCTGTAGGTTACTAGTAATGTAAATACTTCGGGAATTGCGTAAGGTCGGGATTGGACCATGGGTTCGGAACCTAGAACTTTTTGATCGAATTTAGGCCAAACGAGCATAATTCCGAAACCAATGAAGATAGAACCTCCAAATTTAGTATCAGGGTCTCCCTTCCTATTTCCTAAGTGTCTTGTGAATTTGGGTCCCATTGGAGTAGTGGGTCGGAGACCAGCCACACTATTCCGAAGACCTTAAAGCATATCTTTAAAATTAATAAAGATAACAACTTGAAAAAATGTAGAAGCTTCCAATTTGCCACAAGGGTGTTCTTTACTATCTCTTGCGTGTTCCCCTAATTTGGGATCAATTGGAGTGGTGGTTCTGTACCCCTCTCAGACCTCCCAAGTTTTAAAGGCTTATAATCGAAATTACTAAAAATAGTTACTTAAAATTAGGATAGACCGTTCAAATTGTGTACAAGGGTTAACTAGTACTATAAGTACAGCGCGGACTATATAAGGGCGAAATCAGCCCAACGGTTCGGATTCCGGACCTTTTAATCGATGTCAGGGCTAAGGAACATATATAAAAAATCACGATAACTCAACAACTAATGAGGCTATCTTCATGAAATTTGTGCTGTAGGTTATTGGCAGCGAAACTACGGCGGTGATTACGTACGGTGAGGATTGGACAATGGGTTCGGAAGCTAGAACTTTTTGATCGAATTTAGGCCAAACGAGCATAATTCCGAAACCAATGAAGATAGAACCTCCAAATTTGGTATCAGGGTGTCCCTTCCTATTTCGTAAGTGTCTTTGAAATTTGGGCCCCATTGGAGTAGTGGATCGGGGACCAGCCACTCAGTTCTTAGGCCCTTAAAGCATATTTTCGAAATTAATAAAGATAGTTACTTGAAATAAATGTAGATGCTTCCAATTTGCCACAAGGGTGTTCTTTACTATTTCTTGCGTGCCCCCCTAATTTGGGATCAATTGGAGTGGTGGTTCAGAACCTCTCTTAGACCCCCCAATGTGTAAAAGCTTATCATCAAAATTAATAAAACTAGTAACTTAAAATTAAGATAGAGCGTTCCAATTGTGTACAAGGGTTAACTAGTATTGAAAGTATGACGGGACTGCATATGGGCGAAATCGTACCATAATTTCGGGTCCTGGAACCCTTGAAAAGTTCAAGGACTAACAAACATATATCTTAAAAACACCATAACTCAAAAAATAATGCCGGTATTTAGATGAAATTTGAACAGTAGGTTACTAGTAATGAAAGTACCATGGGAATTGGTTGTGGTCGAGTTTAATTTCGAAGCCAAAGAATATATTTCCTATGTCCTATGTGTCTCCGAAATCTAGACTAAATTGTAGTGGTTCAGCTATGTTCAAAGGTACTTGCTGCATTTATGTAAAATTTATTTTTATATTTAAATGAATTATATGAAAAGGTGTAAATTTTTAATTGTATTTTAGAAATACATTTATTGCATATTTTGCGTTTATAAGTTTTTCTATTAGGTATATAAACTAACCATTTAAAATAATTGCAATTTTTAAAAATTTGGATTATTAAATATATTATGCTTTGATTATCTTTTTATCACAAAATTTAATAATTAGAATTTTTTCATTTTGTAATTGAATTGGAATAAATATATTTTCATTTATTTCAAGTTTGTTTGTTTTTTAATATTTTTAAATAGATAAATTAGTAAGAATTTGTAGTATTTTTTAATAGATAGGGTAATTAGAAAATGTTTTTAGTATTATAAAGTTAATTTGGTTAGCTATGTCTTACGATCAAATTAATAACAGCTTCTATGGTGTTAAAATGACTTATGGATATGTCCTTAAATTTGAACCAAATAGGTGTACGGTATTTCTAAGTCGGTTGCACCGACTGACTGTTTCTTTACTTGTTTCTTTTATAATTTGAATAATTTTTAATATATAAAACCCTTACACACTATTTTTAAATTAGAATTTTTATACAATTAAATATTTAATTTATTAAATTCGTTTTGAATAAATGTACTCTACTATCGATCGGTAAGAAAATAATAATGATTTATGAAAATTTGCAAACAAAGCTTCGGGGAGCTGCCACACAACTTATTTACACCAATATGAATTTCCTCAAAAGTAATAATACCAGGGAGATGAAAATTACACACGGTTAGTTCCATAATGAATCAAGCACTTATATGAAATTTCAAAATGTTAAGGCTTCATTTTCGGGGGGCTGCCATACAACTTCTTTGCACCAATATGAATTTCTTTAAAACTAATTATACTATGAGGATGAAAATTACACACTGTTAGTTATATATTGAATCGAGCACTTATATGAAGTTTCAAAATATCACGGCCCCATTATCGGGGGGCTGCCATACAACTTATTTGCACCAATATGAATTTCTTCAAAACTAATTATACTACGAGGATGAAAATTACAAACTGTTAGTTATATAATGAATCAAGCACTTACATAAATTTTCAAAATGTTACGGCCCCATTTTCGGGGTGCTGCCATACAAAGTTTTCAGTTCAATAACTGTGAATCTAATAAAGCTAGGAGGTTAAAATTAAAATTGGGCAGGTAAAGTAATAGGACAAGTTACTTGGCAAAGTTGGATATCACTCGGACCAACTTTTAGGGTGGGCCATTTTTTTTTTTTTTTTTTTTTGTTTTTTTTAAGCAAAAATTATGGGATAATGAATTAATATTTTTTTTTTTTGTTTTTTTTTTTTAAATTTTTTTAAACTATTTTACTTTTTTATATTTTTTGTAATATATTCTAGCATTATAGAAATAAATAACGGTTTATTTTTCATATTATAGTGGGTATGCACGGGTATCTAAAAGTTGACAAGGGCAACTATAATCTTCCTCGTTTTTAATTATTTTTAATTCACGAATATATTACTAAACCTAAACAAAATCATATTAATATAATGATCATCATGATCGAAAATTATCATCATATTCATATTCATAATGACTATCATCCATCAATCTCAAAGTACAAAGTCCAAATCTATAATTTTTTTTAAAAATTTTACACATCTGACACACAGAAGGACGGACAGACACATATAGCTGGATTGACTTATTCTTCAATTCTAAGCCGATACGCACTCTTGACACTATATTTAGCTCGTCTAGATCGATGCTTTACAAACGGAGGAGCAACTTTAACGTACCCGATGTCATATACATATGCACGGGTATAAAAATTGTAATATGTAGTATGTATAAGTCCAGTATGTACTATATCAATATGTAATATATAGCTTTGTTGGTTTTTTTATCTTCTTTTTGTTATCTCTTTTTCTTTTTCATTATATTTTGAGTTCTTGGTATACTAAGTGTAGTTTAAAAGATTTAGAAGAATTCAAATTTGATTTTCAAAACATCAAAGTATTTATGAAAAAAAAAGCTTTTCAATTTCTTATTTGAAATAAAACGAATAGAATTTAATATAGTTAAGTTGTAGTTTGAGTATACACCATGTTTGAAGCTTTCAGAACGAATATATAGAATAAGAATGCAGTATTTGAATACATTCGATACTTTTAATAAAAAAATATATTTATGCAAATCTCTATTATATATTGATCTATATTTTGGTCAGCCCGTGGCCTACGAGCCCTTCTCTACGAGCCACTCTTTGTCCTTACCTTAGTGTTTCTCTTCACAATTTCCTTTGTGCTGCTCTTGAAGCAATGGAGGTTGTTGCTAGCTCACAAGAATTCACGATATCCTTTAACCATGAGTTAGTTCTATGAAAACAGTTAAAACTAACTTTAAGGTTCGCTGCGTCATACGATCCTAAAGATTTTTGCGATGTTATCATCCATAACTGGTGAATTATGTTTCCCCTCAATTTTAGGTGAGCCATTTAACCTTAGTTTTGTGAGGGGTATTGGTGTGATATATTTCCCAAATAATATTTAGAAAATGAAAACGAGGCCTGATGGCCCTGCACGTCACCCATAAACAGAGCAAGAAAGCTATCACAACCACACTCGAAGAATAGACATGTTGAAATAGAAACAACTAGAAGAGAAGAACAATTAGGATCAAGTAAGTACACGCTCGTAAAAACAACCGTAAATCGGTGTTTTTGAATATTTCAGTAAATTTTGGTACTTGGGTCTATGTGTTTTAAGTTTTTGAATAATTTAGTATATTGTAGGTGAGTGGGTCTGTGTGTTTTAAGTTTTCAATATTGTAAATACTTCTGTCAGCCAGTTAAACTGATAACCTTTTCCGAAATTTCCATTGCATTTACTTATGTGTGCTTAATCTCTAAATTTATATTTTGTTTTTATACCCGTGCATATATATATGAACATCGGGTATATTAGATTTGCTCCTCCGTTTGTAACGCATCGATCTAGACGAGCTAGATATAGTGTCAAGGGTACGTATCGGCTCAGAATCGAAAAATTAGTCGATCTAGCTATGTGTGTCTGTCCGTCCGTCCGTCCGTCCGTCCGTCCGTCCGTCCGTCCGTCCGTCCGTCCGTCCGTCCGTCCGTCCGTGTGTCATCACGATAACTCAAAAACTAAAAGGGCTAGAGTCTTGAAATTCACACAAAGTCATTTTTAGGCAATTTCTAGGTTCCCTATTGTTTTTGGTTAAAATCGGACCAAGGCTTCGGGGAGCTGCCATACAACTTTTTTGCACCAATATGAATTTCTTCAAAACTATTTATACTACGGGGATGAAAATTACACACGGTTAGTTTTATATTGACTCCGGCACTTATATGAAGTTTCAAAATGTTAGGGCCCCATTTTCGTGGGGCTGCCATACAACTTCCTTGCACCAATATGAATTTCTTCAAAACTAATTATACTACGCGGATGAAAATTACACACGGTTAGTTATATAATGAATCGAGCACTTATATGAAGTTTCAAAATGTTAGGGCCCCATTTTCGGAGGGCTACCATACAAAGTTTTCGATTCAATAACTGTGAATCTAATAAAGCTACAAGGTTAAAATTAAAATTGGGCAGGTAAATTAATAGGGCAAGTTACTTGGCAAAGTTGGACATCACTCGGACCATCGGACTTTTAGGGTGGGCCAATTTTTTTTTTTTGTTTTTTTTTTTTTTTTTTTTTTTTTTTTTTAAGCTTAAGTTATGGGACAATGAATGAAAACTTTTTTTTTTTTTTTTGTGATTTTTTTTTTTTTGTTAATTTTTTTTTTTTTTTTTTAAGCTAAAGTTATGGGACAATGAATGAAAATTTTGTTTTTTGTTTTGTGACTTTTTTTTTTTTTGTTAATTTTTTTTTTTTTTTTACGTCAAAATTATGGGGTAATGAGTTAAATGTATAAGAGAAGTAAATTACGGTTTATTTTATACACCATAGTGGGTATGCACGGGTATCTAAAAGTTGACAAGGGCAACTATAATCTTCCTCGTTTGATAAAACTTTGGTTGCTGTTGTAACGTATTTTAGTTGGATTTAACACAAGGCACATTTATTATACGATGATATATATAGTTATATTTTTCAATTAATCCATGTAAAATATGCTTTTAATTGTAGTTTCCTTGAATATTAAATTTTTTCCACATTGCATTTTTGAAAGCGTTCAACAATAGAAGTTTTTAATTCAGAAAATGTGTGATAATGACTAATGTTATTTTTTCTCATAAGCTCGTGAAATTCTTTATTTAAAAATGCCTTTCCTTGATCAGATTGAATATTTTTTGGTTTAAACTTGCTTAATTGATACACTTTTATTTTTAACTGGTTCCAGTATGCATTTTCAAAACGTTTCTATCACTCTTAATAAATATTTATATCCGCTATTAAACTTTGGGATCATTTAAATAAATTTGCCATGTGTCATTTATGCATTTTTGAATAATTTTCCGGCATGCAAACTTTCGTCTAGCCGGTCTATGAATTTCTGAAATTGTTGTTGGAATTGTTGTAAGTTTTTTATAGAGTGGCATTCTCAAGAGTCCGGAGCAGAAGTAGAATTATCATAACATAATTTGTGACGTAATTTTTTTTACTTTATAAAATTGTTTATGTTTTTATATAAGTACAAAATAAGACGATTATGCTCCAAAAATTGAAAAAATAAAATATTGCAGAAACTTCTACTGTTCCGAAAAATATAGATTTTCATGACATAGAATTTTATACCAGCATTTCGGAAGACCTAAGTGAAAATGAAAATAACTGTTTAATTCGCACCTTCGTAATTTATCTGTTAGTTATAATATTAACACAAAATGTTTTTCGTCAGGGGAAATTCTGACGTGATATTTCATTATAATGGTGATTTGAAAAAACCCTCAAGCAAATCACAGATTTTTCCTCTAGTTAGACAGCTATACCTCGAAAAAACAAAAGGTTTCTAAGGAGTATATAATGAGTTAACACATGTCTCGCAATATATAATATATCAATGTGACTTTGGTTATTATTGTGTTGAATTAAACACAAGAAAATAATTAATATATTTCGTATTGGAAATAATATTTTTTCAAAAGAATATTGTATTTGCTTTTGTAATTCGTGTGATTTAAGCAACTGTCAGAAGTATGAAATGGTTGAAGAAAAGCCAACATATATTACATGTAATAGAGAAGTGCAATAAGAAGAAATTTCTTTAAAACATTCTTAAATATTGTGATTATGATGGTATCGATTAATACTTTAAATGCAATAATAAAATTAGATGCAGTTCAATATCCTCAAAAATACTTTAACAGTTTTCTGAAACAAAAAGACCAAAATTAAAACCTTGAAGAGCTTTTACTAACTTTTACTAACTTTTACTAGAAGTCCAAAACAAAGAATTTCATCAACTCTGGAATGGATAATATATAAATAGTGGTACATTTTGTAGTTTAGTTAAATTTTTTGTTTAGCAATAATAATTTAAAACTATTTCCTAATAATTGTCTATGCGAGATTCTATATTAGGAAGCATATTTAAGTGGTTTAAAAAATCAAAGTTCACCCTTTTTCCATAATATTTATGAATTCATGTATGCTTTCGTTACAAAATTAGGATTGCCCTGCTTTTCAAAAAAATATTCCAAAACGTAATTTTTATGTAAAATTATTGGTTTCAAATTCTGTCTTCAAAAAGGTCTGTATATATTCGTACCCGTCTCTGACAATATATAATTAAAAGTAATATTTGCTTCAATATTACTAATAGCCTCTTAGCTGAAACCAATCCCTCTGAGTCAAAACCCTCAGGGCCATAAGTCCCCTAGGAGGTTATGGCTCATTTCAATGTAAAAATATTAAAAATTTCAAAACCAAATTACCTGAGCTATTCAAGCTAGCAATTTCTAAGAACAAATACGAATTAAATTGAATGGTGATGATTTATTCGGAAATAATAGAATCTTCTATTTTTTATTTATTTATTTATTTCATGCTTAACACAAGAATTACAGAAGTAACATCATTGATAGGAATAATAAGCAAAAGTGGACCAAGGTACTACCTTGAGGCACACCCGTAGGAGTTTTATATGCAGAAGAAATTGAATATCGAAAAGAAACACGATAGCTACTGTTAGAAAGATAAGAATAGACCCAATAAATAAAGCTAAAAAGAAATACCAATTTTTGCAATTAACAAGTAAAGAAACAGGCAGTCGGTGCAACCGACTTAGAAAAACCCTACACCTATTTGGTTCAAATTTAAAGAGATATCCATAAGTTATTTTAAAACCATAAAAGCTCTTATTAATTTGATCGTAAGATATAGCTAACCAAATTAACTTTATAATACTAAAAACATTTTTTAATTACTTTATCTATTCAAAAATATTACAAATTCTTACTAATTTATCTATTTAAAAATATTAAAAAACAAAAAAACTTGAAATAAATGAAAATATATTTATTCCAATTCAATTAAAAAAGTGAAAAAAATTGAATTATTAAATTTTGTGATAAGAAGCTAATCAAAGCATAATATATTTAATAATTCAAATTTTCCAAAATTGTAATTATTTTGAATGGTTAGTTTATGAAATATATTCTTTGGCTTCGAAATTATACTCGTTGGGGCTCAAATCGATCAAAAGCTTCTAGAATCTGAACTCATTATCCGAACTCGACCAGAACATGGTACTTTCATTACTAGTACCCTAGAGTTTAAATTTCATCAAAATAGCGGCATTATTTTTTGAGTTATGGTGTTTTTAAGATATATGTTTGTTAGCCCTTGAACTTTTCAAAGGTTCCAAACTCGAAACCATGGTACGATTTCGCCCATATGCAGTTCTCGTCACACTTTCAATACTAGTTAACCCTTGTACACAATTGGAACGTTCTTAATTTTATGTTGCAATTTTTATTAATTTCGATGATAAGCTTTTAAATCTTGGGGGTCTATGAGAGGTACTGAACCACCACTCCAGTTGATCCAAAATTAGGGGGACGCGCAGGAAATAGTAAAGAACACCCATGTGCCAAATTTGAAGCTTCTACATTTGTTTGATTCTACAACTTACTATTTTTAATAATTTTGAAAATATGTTCGGAACTGAGTGGGTGGTCTCCGACATACTACTCCAATTGGGCCTAAATTTCAAAGACACTAAGAAAATCGAAAGCGACACCCTGATACCAAATATAGAGGTTCTATCTTCATTGGTTTCGGAATTATGCTCGTTTGGCCTAAATTCGGTGAAAAAGTTCTAAGTTCCGAATCCATTGTCCAATCCTCACCGTACTAGTAACCTACAGCACAAATTTCATGAAGATAGCGTCATTAGTTGTTGAGTTATTCTGATTTTTAATATATGTTCGTTAGCTCTTGGATCGATTGAAAGGTCCAGAATCCGAACCCATAGGCCGATTTTGCCCATATATAATCCCCGCCGTACTTTCAGTCCTAGTAACCCACAGTTAAAATTTCATGAAGATAGCTCCATTATTTTTTGAGTTATCGCCCTATTGACGGACGGATATGGCTATATCGACTCAAGAGGTCACGGTGATCACAAATATATATACTTTTCCATATCTAGCTCGCTTCCTTTAGGTGGTTACAAACAAACTTCATACTAAAGTTAATATACCCTTTTACCTATTCTATAGGTGTAGGGTATAAAAAATAATAACGTTATGGGGACGTAATTTAAATGCTTTACTAAAATTAATATAAATAACATCTATTTGAAATTCTTCCTCAATATTTTTAAGAAAAGTTGAAGTGCACTCAAATGATTAGTAATTAGATTTACACTTTACAAAGCCATGTGGATGGGCGATAAAAAGCTAGTACAATGATTATAAATAGAATCAAATCCTTTTAACTCAAAAATTTTGGGAATGGAAGATAATTTAGAAATCGGGCGATAAATAATGACTTAATTTTTAAGGTTTTTTTTTGTGAACTGGAATAATAAGAGGGGTTTTCCAGAATGATGGAAAAATTCCTAAAGTTAAAGAAAGATTAAATATAAATAACTAATGATCAAATTTGCATCAATATTAATATTAGTGAAATATCAATAAACTTTTCTCTTATCCTTTGAAGATGTCCTTTCTATTGGAAGAGATGTGAGAAGCATATAAATGGAAATCAGTTAAACGACTTTGTGGAGAAATGTCTGTATGAAAATTCTTTAACATCCGTTGGAAGTCCCTCTTGTTGGATTGCAATTCTAAGAGAAGTGTTTTTTTTACCTCCTACATACACGTCATTAGATTTGTCATGAAAATAAGCTAAATAGAGTCCTACATTTTAAAAAATCTTAGTATCTCTTAGTCTAGCCGAAACATATCTGCTGTTATTATCACTTTGAAAAAATTTTTGCCACAGGTGGCAAAAGAGGATTAAAAATTGGTGGGATTGGAATAGAAATGTTGGTGTTCAATTGATTTGCAGTGACAATTTTATTTGAATTTCAGCTATTTTGATTTGGTACTATAGGTTGTAATGCGGAAATATTAGAATTAGTAGAATGCGGTAAAGCTTTCATTGAAATTGGTTGATTACGAGAATTAATGGTTACCCCATATATAAAATTATAATATTTATTTAAAACGGAGTTTTTAAATTTTAATAATACATGAAAAGATTTCGCCATATCTTGAAACGCATTAACGTTTTCGTCGATAGTTTGGTTAGTTTTGGACACCAAACCAGATTTCACGTTGTCGAGGCTAGTGAATAAGTTATGTTTGTTATCAAACTTACTTCTCAGTAGATCTTTGTAATTTTGACGAAGTAAAAAAATAAAGTAGGGATCAAGTGTTGGATAATACTAACTCTACTTAATCTCATACAGACACCATAAATTTCCCCTTACAAAAAGCTTTACATATTTAGATTTGTAATAATTAATATACCAATTTTCTAAATTGCGAATAAATATGGAATTCAAAATATTACAAATATTTAATTTATTATTTTTTCGTTTTACAAAAAATATTTTTGAAACTATAACAATTAAAATTTGTAATTAATACGCAAATGTAATAAATTTCGTTCCAAATCATAATACAGCAAGGATAGTTTTACATTTAGGGTGCTATTCCAATTAACAACACAACATAAAATATAGTTGTCTATAGACAACATTGTTGTCTTTCTCTATTCTAATTTACAACAGAACATAATTAACTGTCAAAACGAAACAACATAATTTTTATGTTGTGTTGTGTGCAAATATAGCTATTCCAATTAACAACAGTGTTGTGTGCATTTGTCTGTTAACAACACAAACGTTACAACAGGTCAAGACCTGTTGTTTAAAGATAATTGTTAGTATAATGTACATATATATGAGTTATTTTACGTTAGGTAATAAAAAAAAGGGATTTTCCCTTAGTTTTTATTTTTCATTAGGAAGTTCTGTTCTAATTGTTCTGATACGTTGTTGTTGAAAATAAAAATTTTTTATAAAAAAAATAAATATGGAAAAGGAAAGGTATGTATAATATTTTATTTTTAAGTAGATGGTAAATTTGAAATATTTTCTATGTACAAAACATTTACTTATGTATTTTTTTTTAAATATTTTGATTTTTGTTTGAAATTTATTTTTATGTTTAGTAGTAAAAAAGTGACAAATTCGTTGCAATTTGAAAAATTAATTTATTTTATGGAGCAAAACACTGAACTGGCCAATAACCTGGCCAATAAACTGGCCAATATATGTGTCTCTAATAAATTCAAAGTTTCTATCAAAACTTTTGAAACCGTTGACTGTCCCATACCAATGATGAAATCATTTCCAACTGCCTTTTGGTAACTTCCTTCAGCAAAAAACTTTAACGCAACCGCTAATTTTAGAATAGGTGGAATTGTATAACAATATGATGCTGTTTTATATTTGTCTTTAATTTTGTTTAATATATAACGGAATCCTTCTTTATTTACTCGAAAATATGATATAAATCTAAAAAAAAAAATCATTTGAAACATCCTATACTGACTTATTAAACTTTTCTAACTTTTTTGTAGGAATACTTAAAGGATCAGATTGATCCCTTAAAGATCGACGAATTCTTAATAAATTTGCGCCCTCCTCACCATTGTTGTCCTCTACAAAAAATCTAACACTTGCAAACATTTTAAGTTCTAAATTTTTAAAATTTAACACTTCCTTCGCAATATTTATTTTTATTTCTCAAATAAAAAAAAACGGTCTTTTTTACAAACAATACTTTTTATTTTCTTTAAAAATACAACTTTTTTATTTGGCGGTACCTATTACAATAAGTGATTTACAAAATGAATCAAAAATTTAAAGTAGACGAGAATTCTTGATATTAGTCTAAGTCTGAGTAGGTACCTAAAATGTAGGTACAATAAAGAAAATCCATTATACATAAATATACCTGTAGTAAATTAACCATTT